>JABJVT010000007.1:2145920-2404680 GCA_014170255.2 Drosophila triauraria
GTTGGATGTAATACCAATTTCGGTAATCCAGGCCTGTCACCCTGGGGAGCATTCGGGACGGGGATCTGAGGGGTCGTTAATTTTGATTTTGACCCGGCAGCGGACTCAACGGACAACACTGGAGCTGCGGTCCCTGTCACGGCACATTCGGAGACCGAATCTTTCCTTGCACCCGACCTCAATATCATAGGAGTTATTATATTGGGGTCGGGGCGGTGCCGAGGGAGTGAGCTGTTGAGAACCTGCGTCGAGTTGCAGGGCAGCGGCCAAATGCGGTGTGCAAACCGTGGTTTTCTTGCGCTTTGGGGACTCGTTTAACAGCTTTAGGCCGTTAAACTTGGAGTCCAGCGCCATGAGCACCTCATTAGTTTTGCGAACACTAACAAGTAGCTCTTTGAAACCATTTTTGGTTTGTCGCATGAATGCCATCATTTCCCTTTCAACATCGCGACAAGCCTCACAGCAGTAGCGCAATCCAATGCTTTGACGTGATAACGTCTTATAAATCGATAGAGCAGGCTGGCTGCACGCTCGAAAAAGCATGACTCATATGTCGTTGCCTCTGCCGCGAAACAGGCAGAGCAAACGTGACGTGAGCAGCAGCAGCAGAGAAGAGAGAGAATGAGAGAGAATGGTTAAAATTTAATACTTTGCACTCTTCTGGCAACCGCAAGGGCAAAGCGGTATTTCTCCGTCTCGCTCTCACCGCCCGTTTTGCGACGGTGTTTCTCCGTCTCGCTCTGCTCTCCCGCTTTGTCTATTTATAGCTCGAGCACTGACGCATGCGTATGTGTGTATTTCAGTCTTTGACGTCGCCCTCTTGTTTGCATGCGTGGTGCAGAGGCTAGAGTGTTCGAGTCTTAATCTAACGATCGCGGGTTCGAGTACCAGCCGCAGCAATTGTGTTTTCGAAAAAATGTAAGTTGGCTTTTATAGACTTTCTATAATATTTATAATATCCATTTGACTTGACATATCAACAAACAAGCCGGCACTTCCTAATCCTCTCCAGAAACTGGCCATTTACAGCCTGCACGGCCTGATCTTCTCCAGAAACTGACCATTTACAGCCGGCACTGCCTTATCCTCTCCAGAAAGTGGCTATTTACTGCCGTCACTGCCTTGATCCTCTCTAGAAACTGACCATTTACAGTCGGCACTGCCTGATCCTCTCCAGAAACTGGCCATTTGCAGCCGACACTGCCTGATCCTCTCCAGAAACTGGCCATTTGCAGCCGGCACTGCCTGATCCTCTCCAGAAACTGGCCATTTGCAGCCGGCACTGCCTGATCCTCTCCAGAAACTGGCCATTTACAGCCGGCACTGCCTGATCCTCTCCAGAAACTGGCCATTTGCAGCCGGCACTGCCTGATCTTCTCCTGAAACTGGTCATTTACAGCCGGCACTGCCTGATCATCCTCTCCAGAAACTGGCCATTTGCAGCCGGCACTGCCTGATCTTCTCCTGAAGCTGGTCATTTACAGCCGGCACTGCCTGATCCTCTCCAGAAACTGGCCATTTGCAGCTGGCACTGCCTGATCGTCTCCAGAAACTGCCCATTTGCAGCCGGCACTGCCTGATCCTCTCCAGAAACTGTCCATTTACAGCCGGCTACTGCCTGATCCTTTCCAGAAACTGGCCATTTGCATCCGGCACTGCCTGATCCTCTCCAGAAACTGGCCATTTACAGCCGGCACTGCCTGATCCTCTCCTGAAACTGACCATTTACAGCCGGCACTGCCTGATCCTCTCCAGAAACTGGCCATTTGCAGCCGGCACTGCCTGATCCTCACCTGAAACTGGCCATTTACAGCCGGCACTGCCTGATTCTCTCCAGAAACTGGCCTTTTGCAGCCGGCACTGCCTGATCCTCTCCTGAAACTGGCCATTTACAGCCGGCACTGCCTGATCCTCTCCAGAAACTGGCCATTTGCAGCCGGCACTGCCTGATCCTCTCCAAAAACTGGCCATTTACAGCCTCCCTCTCTCAATTTTACATAATTTTTTTACCCAGTGTCAAATATTTGAGAATGATTCGTTGTTAAACTAAGAACTTTTGTGT
Organism: Drosophila triauraria; assembly: GCA_014170255.2. Taxonomy (NCBI): domain Eukaryota; kingdom Metazoa; phylum Arthropoda; class Insecta; order Diptera; family Drosophilidae; genus Drosophila; species Drosophila triauraria. The sequence continues at coordinate 2,147,983 of JABJVT010000007.1, forward strand.
ATTAAATTAAAAATTATTCGGTCTTAAATGAAGTAAATTTTGCACTTTCCTTGAGCATAAAATGTATTCACAAATTGGTTGTCTTTAAAGTCGGTTTACTGACGATAGTTGAACGTGACAACGTCTTAAGTAAATGCTACCATTCCATCAGTATTTTCTTAAGACGTTGCCACGTTTAACGTCAGTAAACCGACTTTACAGACAACCAATTTTTTAGTAATATTATCAGCCATCCGGCCTGTGCAATCAATGCACTTGGCGTGCACGACATTGTCACACAGCCAGCAACCAATACTAGGGTCCTCTGCAGAAATTGCTTTCTTGCAGGTTTTAATTACACAGACAACACTAGAAGACATTAAAGTGACTTACTACTGTACCAGTCAGAAGTTAAGAGAAAATAAGAATAGTTACGTGCACTAAGAGAGAGCAAGAGAGCGAGAGTTAGGGAGCTTAAGCCGTCAAGCTGTAATATCGGCGTAATGAATAAAGCACAAAATGCAAAATGCGAATGCAAAAAATGCAGATAACGATCGCTGCACAAAACTAAAATTTGCAATTAATATAGTTATTAATACACAAAAACAGCTGCATGCACACGCGAAGTGAAACGGTGATTTATTATTGACACAGGATAGAAGTTTAAAATAAACCCCGGTGGTTTATAGCAAAGATTTTACACAAATACGAGGCGCAAAACAAAAACACGACCGTTCACTTTGAAAAAGAAAACGAAAAATGAAGACATCATTTCCTCAAAATGTTTATTTTTGAAGTAGTCATGAACGACTACTCCAATTCTTAACAGAGCCGTATGATTCCTATCACATTCTGCTTTAAGCTGTTCCAAATGTTTGTAAGGATGTTTCTATGGCTGGGATGGAGCTCAGTCTCCCCAGGATCATTTACAACTAAATTTGTAAATAAGCGGGGACGAGTAGAGGCGGGCAAACTGGGCGCAGTCGCCGATCGGTCGTGTTACGCGCGGCCGGCCTTACTGGCGGGTCAGGGCAGGCATTTGGGACTCGGATTTGGCCAGACGCGAACGAGTGAAAGCCGTCGCGTGCGTGCCGGAGGAGGCACAGTGGGAGGAATTGACCCGTACACTGTGTCAACTCCCGCCGCCTGGGGCGCTGGTTCACGCCCACGCAGAGGAATCGTCTCTAAACATGGCGAAATCAGCGCTCCCAGCTTTGGGACAGGCTCCCACAGTTCGGGATGGGTGTGCGTCGGTCGAAACCGAGACGGAATGCTATGCAAGCAGAAAGAAAACTTGCACGCCTTCACGTCTGTGCGCGTGGTTGCCGCCAAAGTCCCGTTGCGCAGAGGAATCTTCTCGAAAACGCAACCGGCTTGGCTTAGACCACGGTTTGGCACACGCGGGTCGGGTTTTGGGCTACTTGGGGCTTGGGTGCGTCGACCAGAATCGCGACGGAAATCTATGCAAGCGGAGAGGAAACCCGTACTTGCACGCCGTGACGTCTGTGCACGTGGCTGCCACCAAGGTCCAGTTGCGCAGAGGAATCTTCTCGAAAACGCAACCGGCTTGGTTTAGGCCACTGTTTTAGCACACGTGGATCAGGGCTTTTAGGGTCAGGGAATAAATAAATTCAACTCGGTGTCTTTTTCGATGTTCTTATTGTCCGTTTGTTTCAGTTTTATTTTCTTGGTTATGTTTTTGGGTTATGTCTCTTCCTCTTTTTTTCTATCTATTTTTCCCTAGCCTCTTTCCCTACCTCTCTCTCGCACTCTACTCACTAGGGTCCTTTATGTCCTTGATCCTCGGTGTCCTTGGTCCTTAGTGTTCTGCGTAGCTTCGTCGTCGGCGCCTAATCCGCTCGTGCGTAGATCGCCTAACCCGCTGAGTAGAGCGCCTGATCAGCTGAGATCCTAAATAATGCGCTAAATAACGCCTGGTTAAACTCCTGGCTAACGGCCGAAGTTTTGAACTTAACGGCTCTCTTGGCTTCTTGCCTGCCTCCGTGGCCTATTCTAGCTTAATACTAGTTCCTTATTATCTACCAATATTTACATTTTAAATTCTACTCCCTGAATGTGGGGCAGCTTTCAAGGTGCCTCACATGTTTTTATTTTATTTATTAAAACTTAGGCTTAGAAGGTCTTCCAACTGCCTACTCTCTGTCGTTATTTTTACCTGTCTCTTTATGAGAGCAATAGTCTCCGCGGACATCATCTTAATTATATTTTTAAAAATGCTACTTTTTCTAAAATTTTAAATTTAAATCTGACTTAGCTGCTGCTGCTGCTTCTGCTGCCGTCGCTTCTGTTGTTGTTGCCGCTGCTCTAGATGCTGCGTTGACGTTATCGATGCTGCTGTTAAAGTTGTCGCTGCAGTAGATGGTGCTGTTGACGTTGCCGCTGTAGTATAGGCTGCTATTTTTGTTTCTGCTGCTGTAGACGTTGCCACTTGTGCTCCTTGTCACAGCTGTTGATAATTATCAGAAGGTTCAGTGGTTGTTTTTTGTTTTAAAGATATATTTTTCACGTGTGTTGACTTTTTTTTTTGTCACGGATTGTCTATTTCTACTTCGATGCTTTGGCCTCGAATACGCCCCACAAACAATTAATTTATTTAATTATTATTTTATTTTTTGTATTTGCCGATTTCTCTGCCACAAAATTTTAAATTTTTCACGATTATAATTTTCTGTTTTTAAAAAATGTTCAATTATTTAACAATAAGGACTCTCCTAAAAACAATAAATTTATTTTCATTATTTATTTTTTGTTTTTGCCGAATTTTTTACCACAATTATTCAACTTTTCACTTTTTTAAAAAATTTTTAATTTTTTAAAAATAAGGACTCTTTTATATCCTTTTGCTTTGTCTCTTACCACTTGGGGGAACACAAGAGTCCATTATTATTCAGCAATCTTTGGCTGCAAGCGTTAAAACTTTGCAACACTAGAGGTGCTGTCCTTCCTGTGAGTCTCTTACCACTGGGGGGGAAACTGCAGAGTTGCTCGAAGAATCAAAACGTAAAGCGGTCCCACTGAAACTGCAGAGTTGCTCGAAGAATCAAAACGTAAAGCGGTCCCAAAATATAAGACATTTACACCGTGAGCTTTTGTAAAAAACTTATTTATTAGACGCTGTCTCCGCTTTATATAGATCCTAGGTTAGGTAAAAATCAAATCTTATTCAGATATACATTCTTGAGTGCGATAGGGGTGAACACAGGATTCGTGGATCCCACGCAGGGATTCAAATTACATGTACATATTGTCATATATATATATATATATATATATATATATATATATATAACATACTAGCTAACCCGGCGAACTCCGTTTCGCCACCAGATGGCTTCGTTTTATGTAACGTTTCGTTTGGTGACTAAAAGATGAAAAAACATTTTTTTTGTTTGTTTGTTTTATATCTGAAAAGGAAAAGTGTTTTATGCAACATTTCGTTTGGTGATTAAAAGATGAAGGAACATATTTTTGTTTGTTTTATATTCGAAAAGGAAAAGTTTTATTTCATTTCACAACAGTAATGAATTCATTTTGATTACAAAAGTGAAGTGTTATTTAGATGAACTTCTCTAAGTGAATGAAAGTGAATCCAAAGTAAATACTGAATCGAAGCGTTATACGTGTCCGCAAATTATCAGTTTCATTGAAGTTCTTCTTGGTAAACCACATTTTTTGTTTTTTGGTCTGACGTTAACACAAACAAATCGGATGGTTTCCCAACTCGTGAATACGCAACATATAACTGCCCATGTGAGAAACAATGATTTTCTAAATTTATCCCGCAAACACTAAGCGATTTGCCTTGCGACCTGTTAACGCAAGGCGAACTGGAAATTGCAATCGTTTGAAGTCAATCGGTACATCAGTCGGAATCATTGGTATTCGAGGAATACATACATTTTAATATGCGTACTTTCCGTTAATAATGGATGCCTCAATTAAATTCCTGCGATCCGATGGCATTCGTTCTAATGCTGTTTTAAACATATTAACCACAGCATTATAAGCGTGAAAAAATGCTTGCAACTGTTCAATATTTCGTCTGTTTAACTGTTATGTTCCCTGTATATTGCACCGCACATTCAGCTGATCCACCATTTACGAAATGAAATATATTTGCAGAAATTGATGCGGTTCATATGGTGTTAGCACCATTGAACCATGTAAATGATATATTTTGTTGTTGTATCTTTAACCTTGCAAGTCGGCATGAAGCCGCCTTCTCAAATGATATTAGCTCCAAAGGAAGTCATGCGAAAGCAGTTATTGTATTCAAGGATATGTTGAAGGTAATGGATGGAATCGGGATCACTTCCATCGAACAATGGTTTTAGTGGCTGTGGTGGTGTAAGTAATGGATCCAGTTTGACTTTTTCACTTGCGCAGCACAATCCAGCCGTTTCTCTTTTGAACTTTATAGCATTGCAATATCGGCATATAGTCGTCATTGGCCCAGTATCTAAATTTGCATTATCAGTGAAGTTCGCAGTGGGATCATATTGGAATTCCTAGCGATTGTATGATGCCAATGAACTTCGTGTCCTTACGCGTTGTCCCAATAGGACATTTTCTCTTATTATATTTTGCCTTTCTTCGCCTAGGTTCTGTGAATACAATTGTTGCTGGCTTGCATGTCTTGTGCGGCGGCCGATGATCGCACGTCGTCTTCTAGGTATTTTGGGCTACGGACAGAGTGGTGAATTTAACCTCAAATGCACGGTCCACATAATTTAAACAGTTCAACTTACCACTTTACAGACAAATGCCTTCTGTTGGTTGAAATTGAATAAAAATTTGGACAATTCACGTGATTGATTTGATGGTTTCCAATTGAAATGTTAGAAAACAAATAACTTATTTTTTTAAATTATTTTTTCACAATTTCACGGTGAACACAATACCGGTTTGTCACATAATATTAACTGAGCAGAGAACAATGAGTACATGTCAATGCTATGTATCAGAGATGGCACTATGTAAAAAGATTTTCCCCCTCGAGTCGCGGAGGTATCACGGAAGAGTCGGGGAAGTATCGCGGAAGAATCGCGGAAGAGTCGCTGTAGAGTCGCGGAAGAGTCGGGGAAGTATCGCGAAAGTATCGCGAAAGTATCGCGGAAGAGTCGGGGAAGTATCGCGGAGGAGCGCGGAAGTATCGCGGAAGAGTCGCGGAAGTATCGCGGAAGAGTCGTGGAAGTATCGCGGACGAGTCGTGGAAGTATCGTGGAAGAATCCCGAATCCCGGAAGAATCGCGGAAGTATCGCGGAGGAGCGCGGAAGTATCGCGGAAGAGTCGCGGAAGTATCGCGGAAGAGTCGTGAAAGTATCGCGGAAGTATCGCGAAAGTATCCCGAAAAGAGTCGCGGAAGAGTTGCGGGAGAATCGCGGAAGAGTCGTGGAAGTATCGTGGAAGAATCAAGGAAGAATCGGAAGAATCGCGGAAGTATCGCGGAGGAGCGCGAAAGTATCGCGGAAGAGTCGCGGAAGTATCGCGGAAGAGTCGCGGAAGTATCGCGGAAGATCGTGGAAGAATCGGAAGAATCCCGGAAGAATCGCGGAAGTATCGCGGAGGAGCGCGGAAGTATCGCGGAAGAGTCGCGGAAGTATCGCGGAAGAGTCGTGGAAGTATCGCGGTAGAGTCGGAAGTATCGTGGAAGAATCCCGGAAGAATCCCGGAAGAATCGCGGAAGTATCGCGGAGGAGCGCGGAAGTATCGCGGAAGAGTCGCGGAAGAATTGCGGAAGAGTCGTGGAAGTATCGTGGAAGAATCCCGGAAGAATCGCGGAAGTATCGCGGAGGAGAGCGGAAGTATCGCGGAAGGGTCGTGGAAGTATCGCGGAAGAGTCGTGGAAGTATCGTGAAGAATCCCGGAAGAATCCCGGAAGAATCGCGGAAGTATCGCGGAGGAGCGCGGAAGTATCGCGGAAGAGTCGCGGAAGTATCGCGGAAGAGTCGTCGAAGTATCGCGGAAGAGTCGTGGAAGTATCGTGAAGAATCGGAAGAATCGCGGAAGTATCGCGGAGAGCGGAAGTATCGCGGAAGAGTCGCGGAAGTATCGCGGAAGAGTCGTGGAAGTATCGTGGAAGTATCCCGGAAGAATCGCGGAAGTATCGCGGAGGAGCGCGGAAGTATCGCGGAAGAGTCGCGGAAGTATCGCGGAAGAGTCGTCGAAGTATCGCGGAAGAGTCGTGGAAGTATCGTGGAAGAATCCCGGAAGAATCCCGGAAGAATCGCGGAGGAGCGCGGAAGTATCACGAAAGAGTCCTGGAAGAATCACTGAAGTATCGCGGAGGAGCGCGGAAGTATCGCGTAAGAGTCGCGGAAGTATCGCGGAAGAGTCGTGGAAGTATCGCGGAAGAATCGGAAGAACGGGAAGTATCGCGGAGGAGCGCGGAAGTATCGCGGAAGAGTCGCGGAAGTATCGCGGAAGAGTCGTCGAAGTATCGCGGAAGTCGTGGAAGTATCGTGGAAGAATCCCGGAAGAATCACTGAAGTATCGCGGAGGAGCGCGGAAGTATCGCGTAAGAGTCGCGGAAGTATCGCGGAAGAGTCGTGGAAGTATCGCGGAAGAATCCCGGAATAACCCGGAAGTATCGCGGAGGAGCGCGGAAGTATCGCTGAAATACGCGGAAGTATCGCGGAAGAATCGCGGAAGAATCGCGGAAGAGTCGCGGAAGTATCGCGGAAAAATCGCGGAAGTATCGCGGAACAGTCGGGAAGTATCGCGGAAGTATCGCGAAAGTATTGCGGAAGAGTCGGGGAAGTATCGCGGAAGAATCGCGGAAGAGTCGCGGAAGTCTCGCGGAAGTATCACGAAAGTATTGCGGAAGTATCGCGGAATTATCGCGAAAGTATCCCGAAAGAGTCGCGGAAGAGTCGCGGAAGAATCGCGGAAGAGTCGTGGAAGTATCGCGGAAGTATTGCGGAAGAGTCGCGGAAGTATCGCGGAATAGTCGTGGAAGTATCGCGGAAGAATCCCGGAAGAATCCCGGCATTATCGCGGAGAAGCGCGGAAGTATCGCGAAAGAGTCGCGGACATATTGCGTCCATCATTTCAATGTCAATCCGTACATTATTCATTTCAGCCAAAACAGCACGACGTATTCGTGATTCACTACAGGTACGGGGTCAACAGATCTATTTCGTGCATTACCTTCATCTGCACTCCGTGATCGTCTTTACCCCATTTGTACTACGCGTTCGCCTTCCTATATTTGCTCGTATTGATCTTGAGAGAATGAGGAAAGTACGCATATATATAGTACACTTTAACAGTTCTAGACTCACCATTTATACGAAAATTACCTGACAATAATATCAAAGCAGCCGTTTTAGTTATGTATGTGAAAAAGAAAATGGCTGTTGAAAATGGCTATTGGCTGCATACTCATATTTTTTTTTTTACTTTTAAACCTTCCCTGGACTTCCACGAATAATTCAAGACCAAAATTAGCCAAATCGGTCCAGCCGTTCTCGAGCTTTAGCGAGACTAACGAACAGCAATCCATTTTTATATATATAGAAGATATATCTTTAAAGATAGTCTGAGATCCCACGCAGGGGATCAGTTTACAGTACATTATTTGTGTTACGCCCAACCTGCCGCTATGTTTAGAGTCATGCGCACATGCGCTAAGCAGCGTACAGCTGCATTATTTTTTTAAAGATAAATATATATTTATATATAAACTTGTTCATGTGTGAACACACGAAATTTTGTCACTTATCACTCGATTGAACATTAATTCTGTTGGTATATCTCCCGTGATAGCGAAGTGCAAAAGACGTCTACAAAGAGCAACCCGGCTCTACTGACGGTCGGTACCCAAAGAGCACCGTCTTGCTCACCCGCTCTACTCACTCCTACTTCTACGTCATTGAGTTCTCAGTGTAAAACCTCCGCACCAATAACAAGCAGCGAACAAATTTTGCCAATTGTAGCAACTACACCAAAAAAAAAATAACTTAGTATCAAATTGATTTTGAATTTGAAACTACAGCTAGCATCAATATTTTAGTGTCAATTTAAATCTGAAAAATGTCAAACTGATACCAAATAGTATTAAAACCGATACTAAATAGTATCAAACAGATATGAAAGTGTCATTTCGATACTCAAAGCATGCCCTTGTGTTCCGGAAATTGGAATACTTAACGCGTATGGTGGAACTTAGCGCTTTTCTGTTTGTCGCGTTAGTGATTTTTCTCAAGACTTGGTGCATGAATAAATCTAATTTTGTATGGTTAATTTTTTTCGTCTATCCCAACTGCTCCGTAGCTTACAATGTTAAAGCGTCGTCAAGTCGTGTATTTACAAGAGCAGCAAGCTCACATCCTGCTTTTTATGAAAAGACTTTTTTTATGTTTGTTTTTTATTATTATTATTCTTTTTTTTTTGTTTAGTTTACCCATAAGTAAGTTGTTTTCATAAAATTAATTTAGTCAGACTTAAACAACTCTTCCTTACAGGGCTATTTAAGATACGACCATACAATCCAACAGATCCGATACCGTGATACCGAATGGTTAAAGTGGTAAGACGTTCGTCTACTAATCATTGAGTTGTGATTCAGGCAAAAGCATAAGTTTATGTTTTCGTGTGCTTTATTTTTCATTCAGATCGCTTGTTAAGAATATTACATTCAATTATATCAAAACGTAGATATTAGAGGCTGTGTTTTTATACGAAATATTTATTTACCATAAACTAGGAATTTGATTGCAAGTTGTTTTGAATTGATACTATTTACTATAAAATTGATACTACCTTTTATTGAAAAAAAAATTACGGCATAGTATCGAATTGAAACTAGTAATTTGATGGCAGATATTTTCATTTTGATATTTTGAGTAGTATCAACTTGCAACTTCGAAAGTATCATTTTTGTAATTTCGAAAGTATTAAATTGACAAGCATCGTATGATCAAGTTTTTTCAACTCAATAGTTTCAAATTGATGTCAAAATAGTATCGAATGGAAACTATTTTTTATTTGGGTGAAGGAGTAAATCACAGCAAGCGTTTCTAATTCGAAACTATGGTGCTTCGCTTCTACATCGGTTGTTCGTTAGGGAAGTAAAATATTGGATAAAACTTATTGCCTTTGTTTTTCTGCATAAGAATTGAACCAAAACCTTAACCGTCACAGTGTAGCTCCGTCGGATCTGTTGGATTGTACAACGCCAAAATAAAAGCATCTGGAAGATTCCTTTTTTAAATTTTCAGAACACTCTAGCTCTGTCCCACCGAAATCAAATTTCCTATCTTTTTTCATGAGGTCGTATAACGATTTTGCTTTAATCGAAAAATCTTGAGCGAATCTTCTAAAGAGCACAGTCCAAGAAAACTCAGAAATTCATGTGTTTTTGTGGGCACAGGAAAATCTCTTACTGCTTGCATGCCTTTCGAATCTTGTTTAATACCATCTCCCGATATTATATATCCTAAATATTTTATTTCACTTTAAAGGAATTTACATTTGTCTATCCTAAGATCCAGTTTGTTATCTTCTAATCGCTTAAATACCTCTGTTAATGTTTATATATGACTCTTGCTATCTTTTGTTGCTATAAAACTATCGTCCATGTAAATAAAAACCTTGTTCTCTCTAACCAAGCCAGAAACAATTTTCTTAACAAATCTTTGGGAAACCGCAAGGCCGTTTCGTATACCGAACGGCATTCTAAGACATTCGAATTGTCCCATTGGCGTTGTAAACTCGGTATATTTGTTTGAATCCTCGTGCATATGCACATGAAAGAATCCGTTTCTAAGTTTATTATTATTATTATTGTTAACAGCTAAACGAAAATTATAAATCCGCTCTTAGCTTAATCATTAAAGCTATAGCAACTAAGGCCTTAAGCTTATTTGAGTTAAGATTTCAAGTAATTATTTACAAGGTTTTGTTCTGATTCAATGGGCTTAAGTTGTGATATAATTTATAGGTATTGAGTAGAAGCTAAGGGTGTGTATGATATTAAATTAGGTGGTACAGGTTTGTGGCTTTTAGGAAGTCTATTGTTTTATTTAAGTTTTTGTAGGAAGCTATTTTCTCTATTGTATTATCAAGGTGGTTGATTCTTTCATTCATTACTAAGGGGTATGTTGCAGTTGGGGCAGAGGGTTGGTGGGGATTTGTTGAGGATATAGTTGTGGGTTAAGTTGGTGTGTCCGAGTCTGATTCTGCTGAATTTTTTGAAGTCTGTCCGTGATGTGTGTTTTACTATCTCAGGGGTAGCTTTTTCGTGGCAGATTAATTTGTAGCAAGGGGATGCTTTTGTAAGTGTTGTGTTTTCTAGAGTTTGTAAGTTTTGATTGATGTATTTGCTTACATCTGATGGGTTGTAATTGCATTCTGTGATAAGAGGGAAGTTGTGGGTGTTTTTAGCTGTTGTGTCTGCAAGGTCATTACCTTTTATACCGCAGTGTCCGGGTATCCAAAGCAGGGTCAGTTTGTCAGTTTTGTATTTGCCTACTGTTTCGTATTTAGCTTGTGTAATACTTTTGGTTGTTGGTGTTGTTAATTGCTTTTAAGGAGGAGAGGGAGTCAGTGCATATAACGTATTTTCCTCTATTTTGTTTGGCGTATATGCATGCGGCAAGGATTGCCGCAATTTCCGCCGTAAAAATGGAAGAGAATTCAGGGAGTAGTTTGTGCAGAATTATTTTATTATCTGTGGTGACGCTGTATGACAAGAAATGTACGGTTTTTCATTTTATTAACGATTTCTTTAAAATTTTGTTGATAGGCAATCCAGGTTGTGTTTTTTTTGTTGGCTGAATTTAGGGAGGTATAAGTGATTGTTTGGCTGCCAGGCCAGTGTGGTGTTTTTTCTTTCTTGGTAGTTATGGGGTTCAATGTTATGTTGAGTTGGTTGCAGAGTTTAATAGTGTTATAGAGGGAGGAGGGGATTTTTGGAGTCTTCTTGGTTTTAGTTAGATTTTTATAAATTTTTTCGATAGGTGAGTGTTTAGAGTTTAAAATTATTTTGAAGTTTTTTTGGGTGGCGTGTAATGCTCTAAATTCCAAGGGTCTTATGTTTGCTTCAAGTAATAAATTGTTTATTGGTGTTGTATGAAAAGCGGAGAAGGTATGTCGGATAGCTGTGTGGTATAAAGTTTTAATTTTGTTTAGGGAGGACTTGGGGGCATTGCCATATAAATGTATTCCATAATCGACTTTCGACATCAAGATTGCTTTTACCACATAAAGGATAGTGGAAACATTGCATTCAAACTTGTTACTAGATAGGCATTTTATTATGTTAAGTTCTTTTTGATAAAATAAGAGTTCTGGCCCACATTGGGGTTGGGGGAGGAGGTGGGGGAGGCAATTAAAAGGGGTAATCAATCAAAAAAGTTGACAGGTGGGTCAGAATGCGAAGGGGGGTGTGAAAGAAAATAGGGGAAAATGTGGGAATATGTGGTAAAAAGTGAGGGTTGACTCGTGCCGAAGGTTAAAGGGCAGGTGTTTGTAAGTTTTGGTTGAGTGGGTCGCGGGGATGATATCAGCGTGATCAAGGACCGAAACAGAACGATGAAGAGGTGATCGAGTGGAGAGGAGTTGGAATGTGTGGTATTCCCGAAACCCTTATTTTCACCTGTGAAATTAGGTGAAGGCTAAGGAGGATCGGGTCCCTTTGTCTCAAGAAAAGGAAATCCCATCCGGGGTTGACACGCTTTGGTTTGACTCTGAAAAGGGAAAACCCACTCCAGAATAAGATCACACTAGGAATTTGAATTGGAATGTGTTTATTTAGATTTGTTAAAAGGTTTTCTTGTACACTAAGTACGATGTCATTAGTTGTAAGGCCCCATCTCGATGATTATTATAGAAAAAGCAGAAACACGTGTCCTCTCCGAATCCAACTGAATAAGGAAAAGTATTGGAATTTACCATGCTAAAGACATGTTTGCGGCGTTAAAATTCACCACATTGCGCTCCGACAACCAACACGATCCATCTAACATTTAGAACTTTTGAATATGGGAAATTAGGTGAAGGCGAGGGAGAATTTTGGTTTTATACTGAAACGGGAAAACCCATCCATGGTAGACACGCCCCCTTATTGGCTTGACTCTGAAGAAGGAAAATCCACCACAAAATAAAAACACACTAGGAATTTGAATTATAATATGTTTATTTCGATTTTTTTAACAGACCTTCATATACACTAAGTACGAGTCATTAGTTAAAGACTCTATCTCGGTGAGTTTTATTGAAAAAGCAGGCACACGTATTTTTTTTTTTAATCCAAAGGAACTATTATAGAATTAACAAAACTTAAAACGATCACCATAAAGCCCTCAGTAAAGATCATCTTCTCCTTTATCCAAAAACAATTTTCTCATATCGAGATATTTAAATGTTCCCCAAAAATTTCACCACAAAAATGTGAAGTTAAATTATTAGATGTTTTTGTTATAAACAACAACTTGTTTAGAGTTGTTCTTCTTTATAGTTGTTGTTGTTTATAGTTGTTGTTGTTGATAGTTGTTGCTGTTTATTGTTTATATTTTTATAGATTTCGATGTTTATTGAAGTTGTTGTTGTATTGTAGATTGTTTTTGTTGTTGTTTATTGGTGTTGGTAGTGTGGGACTGCTGCTAATATTGATACAAATATTGATCTATTTTGGTAAAATTGAAACTATTTTTGAAATTTTTAAATTTGTGTAACATTTACCTACACTTTCTTTTATATATATTGATGACTATATGAATATGAATATAAATACTTTACAATACTTTACTTCTAAATAATTTAATTTCTTATCAATAGCATTTTTAATTTCATAAATATAGTCGATGGCCCTGGCAGCTAGTACTATAAGTCTATATGTAAATTTTAGTTTTTATAAACAACTCTATCATCATATAAAATAAAATAATAAAAAATGTCATAAGTAATATACATATTTTTCCATATACATATGTATGTGCATGATTAATTGATCCTATCATTTAATTTTATATACATTCTCTCACAAACTAATATGTTTTAATTATATTAAATTAAAATTAATAATTACTAAGGAATATACTAACTATATAAATTACATGCTTAACAATATCTATAATTAATTTCGTAGTTAATACTCAAGTTATTATCTTTTCATGGTTTTGTATTAAAACAAGTGAGGAAGCTACAGACGAGTGTGACCGACTGTGTACCCGGTACCCAAAGTATTGTGCGTGAAATTAAATAGCACACGGACATGGAAAAAACAAAATGTTGACAAATGTTGCCGAAAATATGTTGAGCAACGTTCAAAAAAGACAATTTCTGCAGCTGTACGCAGCTGCATTACGAATTAATACTGCGCCCGAAAGCACGCAACACTTTTTTTTTTGGCTCAGATCAAGAATTTATATACTTTATGGGGTCGGAGATGCCTCCTTCTGCCTGTTACATACATTCTCGATTGGCACTAACTTATAATACCTTTTTACCCTATGGGTACCGGGTATAAAAATTGGTTTTCCATTAAATGATTTTCTGTTTTTCAAAGGGGATAATTACTACCTTTAGTAATGGCAATTCATTGATTGTATGTTATAAATTTTTGAAATACCACCATGAAACAAAGGCTGTTTTTGTATAATAGTTCAATTATAATTTGTAGAATGTCTAATTTATTTGATGCTTCTTTAATTTGTACGACTATACTATTATCACTATTATCAAAAGTATTATTGGTATTAGTTTAAATAGGATTTGAATTACTAGTTGATTGTGAATTGTGAAAATGCATCTCCACAAGTAGTACTAATAACCATATTAATATCATGTACCAGCAATTGCTGGCTCACCAAAAGAAGAGTTTTGTTTACCACTTGCAGATATTTCTGTTGCTGATAAATCATTTTTAAATAAAAAAAAAATGTAGTGTATACTTACTTATTAACTACTTTTAATAATGATAGTGGTAAACTTATTATTCCAAAATTAATAAATTAATGGAATTGAAATAAACAATAAACTAATAATAATAATAATAATAATAATAATAATAATAAAAATAATAATAATAATTAAATAAAATGTAAAACGTTTTTAATATTTAAAAAGTACGAATAGGCTCAATGCCTTTAATTTTAATTTATTTCAGATATCATTGTTGAAATTTCATTAACATTAGTAGAAGTAATTAAAGTTATTGACTATATAATTACCATCAACTAACAAAAATTCCTTTATGATAAGGGAATTGTTTTCGTACAATGCGCTCTCTAAAACTTCTTATAAAACATTTATCGTGAATGATGACTAACATATTTAACAACAAATGCTAAATAAAGTATATAAATAAAATAAGAAAATATTACATTTAAGAAAGGCTTCATAATATTTTTAATTAATTTTAAATGTTGATAATGTTTAGTAATCTGTGTAATTTAAAAAATGACTTAGTTTTATTAATTCTAGTAAATATTTACCGAGAAAGAGTGAGTAACTGATGGCTTAAAAAATTAGTTAAATAATAATGATCCAATATCAATATCAGTAGATTTATTGTTTGAAAATACCACATATTTAACCACAACTTTTAAATAGGGAGACTTATAAAAAGAATTAACAAAACGTCTATTGTGCTATAAGTTCAAAAAATTATAAACGCAGCAAGGAATATTTTAAATTGGTGTACACGATATCGCAATATTAATTTCAATCCTGTAATAGTTGCAAAAGAAAATAAAGATTTGAAGTTTTCCATTAATACATTTTTTCGATATATGCAAAAGCTATGACATTATCATATATAAAAAAGCAGTTACAGTTAAATTATGGTGCTGATATAAGTAAAAAGTGTTTTTAGTCAAATTATGCACTGAAAATTTTTTTTTTCTTTTTTAATCGCACTTATAACATATTTAGAAAATGTGGGTAAAGCGATTTTTACCTATGGCAAAAAGTTATAGCACTGAAAAGCAAAAGTGTACGAGGACGGCTGTACCGGTCTTATTCGTACTTGAATTTTCAAACGCGTGTTTCGAAACCAAATTTTTCGAACGGGGGACTTCCCTAAAACGACATGACCCTTATAATTTATAGGCTATGTTCAGCACATATGCGGCCATTGCCCAAACTAGGATAATTGAAAAAGGTCAAGCCGTTTTATTTTTTCGTTATAGACAACAAAATTGACACAAGAAGTCGCCGTTTTTCTATTTAAATTTCAAAACCCTGTAAAAATTCAATTTTTAATATTTTTAAAATATTCTGGTTTGGTTGGGTACCAACTTATTAACACACAGGATGACCCTTAAACCGTGGAAAAGTAGACCATTATTTGTAGGTTTCTGAATTAGTGTAATTGAAAGTGATAAGTTGTAGTAAATTTAACAGAAATAAAAAACCAAGATATAAATAATATTCTTTTTTCTTGTAGCGATCATTTAACAGGAATGTCAAATGCAAAACAATCAGCTTATCCTGAAACCGAACATCAATTATGTATATTTCATCAAATCATAAATACTCTAAAATATGTTCTGTACAAACATCGAAAAACTCTTGTTACAGATTTAATAACATCTAGGTTTAACAAAACAAACAAGAAGATCCCAGTTGAACAAAACGTTGATTGTTGCAATTTATGAGAAAAACAACAGCACAGAAGTAAAAATTATTTTCAGATTTTTTTATTGACCTTCTATCAATAAAGTAGCATTTAGAAATAAAACAAGATAGATCCTAAAACAGAAAAACAGCATCAAACCAGTTGTTCATTTATGAAGAAACACGGAAATAAAAATTCTTTTCAGATTTGTATTAAAATAAATTTTTACTAACTGTCTTCCATTTTCAAATTCTTTAAAAGTTTTCTAACCTCTGGGCCACTTTATCACTAATTAGGGTCATAAGTTAGATTATTTTAGGGATATCTGCCATCTTTAAAAGGTTAGGGACATAAAAATGTAATTCATTTGGGTTGGATGTCAACCTATTAATAAAATATCTGGTAATGAAAAGCCGTTAGTTAGAGTCAGTTAGAGTGGTGTGAGGACAATTGAATAAGTGTATACTTAAAAGGTAGTTTCATAAAAAATTCTTAATGGTCTGTGAGTTATAATGAAGCAATACAATTGCCGATAATGAAAATAATTATAATGATTATAATAATAATGATAGTAATCATAAAATAATCATGATATTTGATCAAAAAATAAAACTAATGAAATAATAATAATATAATCTATATATATAAAAATATATATATATAAAAATGGAGCCCAAAAAATGTGTCGTAAAAAACTACTGGAGAACGGCTGATTTGGTTTAAATTTTTTTTCAGTTGTAGGTAACTAACAGGAGAAGGTCAGAACGTAATAAAATTTTTAGAAAATCCTCCAGGGTAATGGTGAAAAACAGATAATTAAAATATCAAATTATATAAAACAGTAGTGTATCGAAATATATGTCAAAGTAAAAACAAATCGTTTCAATATTATTCGGTTTCTTATTCGTTTTTATCAGACGTCCGGATTTGTTTAATTTCTTCCTGTGATTTGTAGGAATAATGCCTGCTATAAGACGGCCAAACATTGGACGACGTACACGTCGAGCAACATATAGTCGGAATGTCCATGGAAGTCAAACGCAAGACGAACGTGCAGAAAGAAATGAATCGAGACGAACCCGTTTAGCACAGATTCGCTCTACACAAAGAGTACCAAGAACAGACTTGAATCGCGCTGCATTTGCATACAATTTCTCAACGTCCTGCAAAGACCATAGCTGCGTTGTTATCGGTTCATTGTCTGTGGTATGTCAGCACTGCAATGCACTGAAGTTTCGATGTGAAGCTCCCGGCTTATGCTGCGCAGGTGGCAAGGTAAAATTGCCGATTTTGACTCATCCACCAGAGCCATTGTATTCGCTTCTACATGGAAATACAAGCAAATCAAACCATTTCCTGTTGCACGCACAAAATATAACGGATGTTTTCAAATGACGTCATTTGGAGCAGAGGTTGTTCAACAACCAGGCTACAATCCGAGTTATAAGGTAATAGCGTCACTCTTTATCAACATGAACAACTATAATTTTTCACGAAATTGCATCACAAAATTCAGATTCAAGGGCAAATTCACCATCGAGCGGGCGGTTTGTTACCACCACCAAACAAAGATCATAAATTCCTTCAGATCTATTTCGTTGGTGATTCGGCAGTTGAACTTAATCAGCGTTGTGCAATTTTCACTGCAACTAAACGTGAAATAATACAACAATTGCAAAATCTTCTTCATGAGTGTAATGAATTGGTCAGATTGTTCAAAACAGCTTTGGATACAATGCATTCTGACGACCACAAAATCATTATCAGAGCAGATAAAAGACCAGCAGGAAGCCATTCAAGACAATTCAATGCGGGCACTATCAATGAAGTCGCAGTGGTGATTGTTGGCGAGAATGTGGAATCACGCGATATTGTTCTCAAGCGTCGGGATGATGGACAATTGCAACGCGTTTATGAGACTCATCGGTCATATGATGCACTTCAATATCCGTTGATGTTCTGTCGTGGAGAAGATGGCTATCACTTCAACATAAAGATGGTCAATCCAACGACAGGTTTGTTTAATCACTTCTTTTCATTCTGCACGTAAATTCGAATTCATATTACAGGAGAAGAAACGAATAAGAAAGTCAGCTCAATGAATTTTTATGCATATCGATTGATGATTCGACTAGATGTTGACAATCATCTGTTGAGATACCGCCGTTTGTTTCAGCAGTACTGTGTCGACATGTATGTAAAAGTAGAAACGGAGCGTCTCATCTTCATTCGTTTCAATCAGTCAAAGTTATGATCTGACGAGTACATCCACTTGCGTGACGCCATCGCTACTGATGGACACGCGGCAAACATTGGTTGTTTGACCATTCTGCCAGCTACTTATGTTGGGAGCCCGCGCCATATGCATGAGTACGCTCAAGATGCGATGACGTACGTGCGGAATTACGGACGACCTGATTTATTTATCACGTTTACATGCAATCCGAAATGGCCCGAAATTACGAATTTGTTGCACCAAGGACAAACATCCAGCGATCGACATGACATCACTGCACGAGTATTCAAGCTAAAGATAAAAATTCTTTGGATTACATCGTTAAGCAGAAAGTTTTGGCGTAGTTCGTTGTTGGATGTACTCGGTTGAATGGCAGAAGCGTGGCTTACCACATGCGCACATTTTGCTTTGGATGTTCGACAAGATCCGACCAGAACATATTGATTCGATTATTTCTGCCGAAATACCAGATCCAGAAACTGATCCGGAGCTGCATTCCGTTGTGAAAACGAGTATGATCCATGGCCCTTGCGGAGTCCACAACCCAGAATCACCATGCATGGAAATCGGAATTGCACAAAACGATTTCCCCGTCCGTTGGTGGCTGAAACAATCAGTAGAAACGATGGATATCCATTGTATAGGCGTCGTTCTCCAGATGACAACGGCAGATGGATCGAAATGATGGTAAAAAATAACGAAGTCATCGTCGATAACCGCTGGATCGTTCCATATTGTCCGCTTTTGTCGAAAACGTTTTCAACGCACTGCAATGTTGAGTACTGCAACTCTATAAAATCAATCAAATACATTTGCAAATATGTGAACAAAGGGAGCGACATGGCGGTGTTTGGCATTGCTGATCCGAATGCAAACGACGAGGTGACGAAATTTAAACTTGGACGTTACGTAAGTTGTAACGAGGCCATTTGGCGTCTGTTTTCATTTCCGATTCATGAACGTCATCCGACGGTTGTACACTTATCTGTTCACTTAGAAAACGGCCAGCGTGTCTACTTTACGGACGCGAATGCAGCGCAAAGAGCAGAACGGCCACCAGCGACAACGTTGACAAATTTCTTTTCTACATGCGAAAGCGATCCGTTCGCAAGGACTTGCCACGCTATTATACATGGAACGCTGCATCGAAAAGTTTCAACGCCGAAAAGAGGCGATGCTGTTGATGGTTTCGCTGATATCTATTCGACTGATGCTCTCGGACGAATATACACAGTTCATCCACGCCAAGACGAATGCTTTTATATTCGCTTGCTTTTGGTGAACATAAGAGGCCCTACATCCTTCGAGTCCCTGCGTACTGTGGATGGTGTGCTGTGCGCCACTTTTCGGGAGGCTTGCCAACGATTAAATTTGCTTAAAACGACACACATTGGGACTCAACGCTCGCTGATGCCACTGTTTCTCTTTCTGGATCAAATCAAATTCGTGCATTATTTGCAATAATCATAGCCACATGTCATCCGTCGAACCCGACCGCACTGTGGGAAAAGTACAAGGACGATATGGCTGACGACATTTTAATAGACGTTCGCAGGACAACTGTGAATTTCACTCTTGCCATTAACGGAGAAATGCACAACGAAGCTTTAATACGGATCGAAGACATGTGTATGCTCATGTGCGGCAGTCTACTGTCGACATTGGGAATGCCAACGCCACATCGTTCAGTGCACGATGCTTTTAATCGCGAATTTCAACGGGAGCAACACTATAACCAAGATAACTTGGCCGAAAGAGTCCGAACCAATGTGCCGTTTTGAATGCCGAGCAGAAGAACGTGTACGATTCGATAATGAAGGTTGTTGACGATGGATCGGGAGGCTTATACTTTCTCGATGCTCCTGGTGGGACAGGCAAGACATTTGTCATTTCGTTGATTCTGGCAACGATTTGATTAAGATCTCAAATTGCGTTGGCTGTTGCATCATCTGGCATTGCTGCCACGTTGTTGGAAGGCGGTCGAACTGCACATTCCGCTTTGAAGCTGCCCATGAATCTTCTCACGGTTGACAAGCCAACATGCACAATAAGCAAGAATTCGGCGACAGCGAAATTGATGCGAGAATGCAAAATCATCATTTGGGATGAATGCACGATGGAGCGTAAGCGAGCTTTGGAGGCAGTTGACCGAACGATGAAAGATTTACGCGGTGATTCGAATCTATTTGGTGGGGCTTTGATATTGCTGTCCGGAGATTTTCGTCAAACGCTTCCCGTCATCCCTAAATCTACGGCTGCCGATGAAGTTAATGCATGAATTAAATCGTCTTCATTGTGGAGATACGTCAAAAAGCTGAAATTAACCACGAACATGAGAGTCACATTGCAGAATGACCCGTCCGTTGCTGAATTCTCGAGACAACTGCTGGCACTTGGCAATGGCGAAATTCCTGTTGATGTTTCGACTGGATCAAAATCGTTTCCGGCAAATTTTTGAGTGTTCACATCGTCAAAGGAGGAACTCATTAACATTATAATGAATTATTTAAAATGATTACTTTTTGACGTGACAACGTCTTATAGTTCGATAGAGCCGGCTGCACGCACGAAAAAAGACACAGTGATTCCAAGGTCTGATTATTTGATTCTGACTGAAACGTGGATGCCTGAAAATTGTGATCAAATTTCAATTGAAAATTTGGAATGTGTAACCCGGCAGAATAATCGATCAGATTCTGAAACAAATGCAGCAGGTGGAGTGGCAACTTATAGAAACTATCATCGACATCCACAGCCAAAATTCTCAACGTTGAACTTTCGCATACAACCCGTCTTATTAGAAACACTGGTGACGTTTGCTTAGCAGAAGTTACATGCTTCACCGCTGATACCACGCTTAAAATCGTTCTTGGCGCAGTTTATATTCATCCTGGAGCAAGTATTTCTAACATCAGTGTTCTGCTACATCAAGCACTATTTCCGTATGTTTATAACAGCCAGTATGTACATCCCATCATGGAAGTGGATACCGATATACCAATTCTTCTTTGTGGCGACTTCAAATGTGAAAAATTACGAAACATTCATCAAATTCATGAAAGACATGTTTAATGTCGATTGTGCATCAGACGTTAATAACTCTAACAACACTGTGAGGCACCAACATCGATTTGACTTTATCAAGACACATTTAACTCGATACACTTTCCCTTTCATTTCCTACTTTTCCTATAATAGTACTATTCTCAACAGAATAACACAGATTGTAAGAAATTAAATATTACACATGTTTAAAAGTTGTAAAACAATTGCTCAACGCACATTTATACTTTTAAAAACTATTAATTTGTAAAAAAACGGACAAATAAATCTAACTTGATCAATTTCATTGTGATTTCCAATTACCTCCTTCTCTATATACATACAAATCTATTAAACAAATTAAATTAACATTTTCTTTAAAAAAATGCTACCATTCCATCAGTATTTTCTTAAGACGTTGTCACGTTCAACTATCGTCAGTAAAACTTTACAGACAACCAATTTTTATGTTGCACACTGCATCTGGATTATTTTGAATGTTCAATGGCAGCTTAAGTGCTGTTCTGCCTCCATCTAATAAAGTTGCTGCAATGCCAGAAGATGCAACGGCCAATGCGATGCCATTTTTTATTGGATCTCGACAAGAAGTAGCGAAATAAGAATTGTTTTGCCAGTTCCACCTGGTGCATCCAAGAAAAAGAATCCCCCTTGTCCTGCCGAAACGGCGAGCAAAATGCGGTCGTAAGTAATTTTTTTTTGCGTCATTTAGTAGTGGGACATTGCGACAAAGAATGCCTGCCATTTCGTTCTGTAGTTCCCGATTCATATCTGTGTTGAGGAAATCAGATGCACTTCGATTCGGTGATCGCAATGCAAAGATCATCGATAACAATCAACGCTTCGTTATGAAGCTGAATGATATAGTTAGATCGTTACATCTTGTACGATGTCGATACAATATATCATCAGTTATTGAATCTTTGATGTTATCCCACAGCATTTGTGATCGGGCCGGGAAACATGTAGTCAGTACTATTGCAAATAGTAGACGAATTTGTGTTCCTGTACAGTTTAATCCTGCTTCAGCAGCATACTGTCAAAATGGCTGTCGTCTTCTGGCAAGCCTAGAGCCAGGCATGCGTCTTTATACGTTGGATACTGTTACCCATCTACTTTACGTATATCTTGAAATGACAATGGTCCGGTGACATTAACCAACAACAGTCGCAGATAAAAGCACTTAGTCTGCCGTGGATTGACTGTATATACACGACCCAAAGTATTTGATTTGAATAAACCGGGGCACGCGTCAACTGGTGTCCCTTTCTTGCTAGTCGAAGAAATGACCCTGATGTAAATGCGCGATGAACTTGTTGGCGTTCTTGGTCAATTCTTCTATGTCGATTAAATATCAATCTACGCGCTTCTCTTCGTTGTAGTTGTCTTTGTTGATTACGTTCATCTCGTGCCTTTTGCGATTGTGATTGACTTGTTCGCCTGTTCTTCGTGCTCTTCTATCTCGCGGCTGTAGAATTTACCGTTCGATGACTTAAATGGGCCCCTTTGCGTTTTTGTGGCATTTCAATAAAGTTAAAATATTGAAAGTAATAAAGGATTGTTGTAGATAGAACATATAAATGAATGAATTTGAAATATTGAAAGTGATAAATTAAATTTGAAAGATAAATAAATGAGTGACAACTATAGACACTTGGCGGGGATAACTTATCGATTTATACTCTTAGTTCATAAGTTATCGACCGGTGAGGGCGGGAGATCAAATTTCAAATTGAAACAAATCATCCGTCATTAAAGAAAATTGAAATTATTAACTCTGAATAAGAATTTATAGTACTAAAATTATTAAATTCGATTGTCACCTTGAAGCGCTATTGCGGATTTGTAGATAGAATAAAAAATGTGTATGTATTTCTATATGCGGTACCATACAAAAAAAAAAAATAAAAAAATTTGTCGAAAAAATAGAATAAAAAAATAATTGGTGAACCATCCATAAGATTTAAGGGGATGAAAAAAAAATGTTGTCCAATTCTCAGGCATAACGGATATGTACACAAAATTTCACTAAAATCGATCGAGCCATTTCGGAGGAGTATAATGACACCGTGATATGAGAATTTTATATATAAGATATATATATCTATATATCAGACAATGTTGGGCAAAATGTCCAGTTGACTCACCTTCGGTTATTTCACCGCTGCTCTCAGCGAAATTATTTCGAAATTTAGGTTTTATTTGTTAAAAAGGTAAAGCAGAATTAGGCATACATATATAAATAATATCGTGCTATGGGTTTGGAATTATAAATTCATTCACAAAAAAAAATATTGTGTTGGTATTGAAAAATGTGTTAATAAGTTGACGAAATTGTATATATTGTTGCTGCTTTTCTATTATATGTTTGTTGTCATGTTATTTCGGTTTCGATGGTATTGGTTCTGATTTCCAGTATTAAGGTAGAACCATCTTTGGTGGTGCCCAGAATCCTTGAAGCCCTTGGAGCTAATATTTGCCAGGTTGTGGGAGGTTGTCTTTGCAGGACTTAGGCTACGCCTAGGGATACGGAATCATGGCCTTTTCATAGTTAGTTGCACGGCTTATTCTGTACATAGTTCCACAATGTATGCATGATCATCAGAATTCACTTTTGACACGGCAGAGATCGACGGGATTGTTTTACGCGTGGTATTATTACAACATGTCCATCAGGATTCACATTGCACTCAGCATTGTTCGACAGGATGTTGTAAGCCGGTCGACAGTCCTTAGGATATTTGCTTCCTTAAAAGGACTGCATCGACACCGTAAATTACGGCGGTCAAGATCGCGGAAGACTATCCATTTTTATACCCGGTACCCATAGGGTACAAGGGTATTATAAGTTAGTGCCAACCGAGAATGTATGTAACAGGCAGGAGAAACAGCAAGGAGAAATCTCCGACCCTATAAAGTATATATATTCTTGATCAGCGTCACTAGCCGAGTCGATCTAGCCATGTCCGTCTGTCCGTTTGTCCGTCTGTCCGTCTGTCCGTCTGTCCGTCTGTCCGACTGTCCGTCTGACCGACTGTCCGACTGTCCGTCTGTCCGTCTGTCTGTGAAACAACAGATCTCAGAGACTATAAGAGCTAGAGTTACCAAATTTGGTGACAACAATGGAATCTGTTGCACGCAGATCAAGTTTTTTTTTTAAATTTGGCCTCACCCACTTCCGCCCCCGAAAATAATAAAAAACGGTATATTAGCTATAGGCGTGATTTTCGACTTAAAGTAAATAGATAGACTTAATAGTAGGCAATCGGGGACGTGTTCTGAAAATTTGAAATCGGATGATAAACATAGAAGTTATTAAACAATAAAATTTCTGGGTAAACTTCATGAGAGAGAGAGAGAGAGAGAGAGAGCGCGCACGTGCGTGTTGCTCAACATGTTCCTAGCAAAATTTGTCTTTGTTGGGTGTTGCTCAATATGTTCCTAGCAATATTTGTCCCTTTTGAGTGTTGCTCAACATGTTTCAAGCATTATTTGTCCTCATTGTCAACATTTTCTTTTTCCGTGTTTATGTCCTGTTTTATTTTACCCCCAATGCTTTGGGTACCGGGTATCTCACAGTCGGTCACACTCGACTGTAGCTTTCCCACTTGTTTTTATTTAAAAATGTTTTATCAGCAACAGAAATATCTGCAAGTGGTAAACAAAATTCTTCTTTTGGTGAGCCAGCAATTGCTGGTACATGATATTAATATGGTTATTAGTACTACTTGTGGAGATGCATTTTCACAATTCACAATCAACTAGTAATTAAAATCTTGTTTAAACTAATACCAATAATACTTTTGATAATAGTAATATTATAGCCGTACAAATTAAAGAAGCATCAAATAAATTAGACATTCTACAAATTATAATTAAACTCTTATACAAAAACTGCCTTTACAGCCTATACAATCAATGAATTGCCATTACTAAAGGTAAAAATTATCCCCTTTGAAAAACAGAAAATCATTTAATGGAAAACCAATTTTTATACCCGGTACCCATAGGGTACAAAGGTATTATAAGTTAGTGCCAATCGAGAATGTATGTAACAGGCAAAAGGAGGCATCTCCGACCCCATAAAGCAGGGGTCGGCAGCGTCGTATGCACAGTGTATAGGAAAACTTTTCAGGCAGCGCTGTCGGCACATGTATAGTATAAGCGCTTCGTGTTTGTTCGGGATTCTGTTAGGCTAACATAACAAACTTCGGAGCTATGTAAAAACAACATCGTATATATATGTTCAGGTGCCGCTGCGACAGAGAAGCTACCGAGAAGCCTGTACACAATTGCTCGGTTCTCGTAGCAGCAGAGAAGCAAATCGTTAGGGTCTGTTAGTATCATTCGGGTCTGTTAGTATCATTCGGGTCTGTTAGCTTCGCATACATAGGCACTAAAAAACTGTGTGTGTATGGGTGCCGACCCCTGCCATAAAGTATATAAATTCTTGATCTGAGCCAAAAAAAAGTGTTGCGTGCTTTCGGGCGCAGTATTAATTCGTAATACAGCTGCGTACAGCTGCAGAAATTGTCTTTTTTGAACGTTGCTCAACATATTTTCGGCAACATTTGTCTTCATTTGTCAACATTTTGTTTTTTCCATGTCCGTGTGCTATTTAATTTCACGCACAATACTTTGGGTACCGGGTACACAGTCGGTCACACTCGTCTGTAGCTTCCTCACTTGTTTTAATACAAAACCATGAAAAGATAATAACTTGAGTATTAACTACGAAATTAATTATAGATATTGTTAAGCATGTAATTTATATAGTTAGTATATTCCTTAGTAATTATTAATTTTAATTTAATATAATTAAAACATATTAGTTTGTGAGAGAATGTATATAAAATTAAATGATAGGATCAATTAATCATGCACATACATATGTATATGGAAAAATATGTATATTACTTATGACATTTTTTTTATTATTTTATTTTATATGATGATAGAGTTGTTTATAAAAACTAAAATTTACATATAGACTTATAGTACTAGCTGCCAGGGCCATCGACTATACTTATGAAATTAAAAATGCTATTGATAAGAAATTAAATTATTTAGAAGTAAAGTATTGTAAAGTATTTATATTCATATTCATATAGTCATCAATATATATAAAAGAAAGTCGTGTTAGTTACACCACTTATAACTCAAGAACGGCTGTACCGATATGGCTGAAAATTGGTGGGTAGGTAGCTTAAAGCCAGGAAAGGGACATAGGATAATGTTTATCCATAATATAGTGGAGGAACACAGATAATAAAAGGGTTTCAGTTTGATGTCGTAAGTAATAACAAATACATAAAATTCACCTCTCAATGTAAATATTTTGTTACAAGTAGATCGAATATTCAGGGCCGGTCGTCTAAAGTCACTGAACATTGACAAAGAAAGCAGCCTTTCACAGGTCGTACGTTTTATTTATTTATTTTATTTGCATTTTCGAAACAATGATTTTGATATTCGATGGGTCGTTCACAATAGTCCGCCCACATTTGTAGCTTTAGCGATCAAGCCACTTTCGGCATACACCTAATGAAGTAAAATATATCTGTATGGACCTTATATCTGCAGCTCTGAGTAGTATGGAGCATTTTAGCCGGGTTCAGATTTATCATTAAGGTTTTTTTAGTCATCATAAACGGGACATGTTAAGTTACTTATTCTGCTACTCTATGAAAAAAATTTCAAGAAAGGATGGCCAGTGATATTTTGATTCAGCGACGATAGAAATTAGTTTCTATTGTACCCGTGCAAAGCCGGGAAGGGTCTCCAGTTAAAAAATATTTTTTTTCTGTGTTTCGTAAAAGATCATGATCTTTATGCTGGCATAAAAAAAATTTTAGGTATATTGACGAACAATTGAGTCGTTTCTGCATCTTGTGCTCTATTATAATTAATAAAAAAATGGTATACTTTGTTTATTATTACATCATATCCTATAGCTGCCATAGGAATTATCGGGGAATTAATGGAAAAATATTTTTTTTTCTGTTTTTTAACGAATTTTTTTTAAATTTCGACATATAGCTGATCTTTACGGTTCTATTGTTACGGTTGAGGATGCACTACGGTCAGTACACTCAAGTGGCTATTTAAAACCAAGCCCGGGCTTGTTAGGGTTAGGTGTTAAATAGGCGCGAAAGAAAAGTATAGATAAAAGAATGCAAGGAAATGTAAACTACTATCAGGCAGCTCGATTGTTATCTTGCATGTGTACTAAGTGGGTTAAGATTAATGTTTTTAGTTTAGGAAGGCTATCTACATTTGAGGTAGTTTTGTACAAATCATTATAATTTGCACATAATACTCTAAAGGGTTCATGCATTTCATACGATGTTCTGCAGTGGTGCAAAACCAAAGGCAGGTAGGATCTTGTGGTTCTACATGGTACGTGGAAATTCAACTGACCCAATAGATCGCTGCTTTCCACGTCACCACGGATCAGATTATACATAAAGACAATGCCTAACATCGTTCTACGGTTTGCTAAGGAAGGTAGGTTAATCAGGAGAAGTCTACTAGAATAAGAGGGCAACCTAAAGTTTGCATCCCAGTTTAAGCCACGAAGAGCGAAAAGTAAAAAGTTCTTTTGAACTGACTCAATGCGTTTGCTGTGGACGTCCCACTGGGGACTCCAAACGCAAGATCCATATTCTAAAATAGGAAGAACTAATGAACTGTATAAATTCTTCGTGACGTAGGGGTCTGCGAATTCCTTCGACCACCGTTTAATAAATCCAAGCACACCCCTGGCTTTATTCACAATGCACGAAATATGATCAATAAACTCCAGTTTAGGATCTAGGCGGATACCCAAATCGTCAACTAGAGTGATCCTTTCCAAAGAGCAGCAGTTCAGCGTACAAGACACGTGAGAATGTCATCAGCTTGCATTTGGATCCATTTAAGTTTAATAAGTTTACATTGCACCATGTATGAAAGTTATTAAGATCATCTTGTAAATCCGACTGGCAAGCGCGGTCTTTGTATTGTACACAAACGTCGTCAGCGTACATGAGTACTCTGGAGTTAGTCTAGACTTTGTGCAGGTCGTTAATAAATAATGTAAAAAGTATGGGACCCAGGTGGCTCCCTTGCGGGACACCAGAGGTCACCCGGAGAACGTTCGACAAGTTGATTTTAAGGAGGACCTTTTGCGTCCTGCCATTCAGATAACTTGAGATCCACCTAAGAAGAACGGCAGGAAAACTCATTAATTCGAGTTTCCTAACAAGAAGGGAATGATTAACGGACTCAAATGCTTTACTGAAATGAGTATCGATCACATTTGTCTGCAAATTTTGTGGACAGCCTCTTATAATGAAAGAAGTGAGCTCCAGAAGGTTAGTAGTCGTTGATCTTCATTTAATAAATCCATGTTGGCATGGAGAAATTACTGATCTACACAGATGCTGCAAATGGGGAGTAATTACGTTTTCGAAAAGTTGTGGGATGGCTGACAACTTAGAGATTCCTCTGTAGTTGTTAGAATCCACTTTGCTACATTTTTTGTGGATAGGAATCACGAATGATTCTTTCCAAATAAGGGGAAATTGGGAAGTCTCTAAGGATAAGGTAAACAATTTTAGAAGGGGACTGCACAGGGACTCGGCACAATACCTAAGCACACAGCCTGGTATTCCGTTGGGACCTGGCGAATAAACCGGCTTGACACGTTGAAGATCCAAAAGAAGGGAGCTTTCGTTTAAGCTAGGACTGAAGATTAGGTTTGATTTGGGCATGCTATAAGAATAGGTCTGGTATGAATCGGATGACGGAAAATAAGTAGTTTGAAAAAACTCAGCAAAAAGATCGGCAATTGCCCGATCATTGTTTGCTGTCGCATTTTCAAATGAAAGCGAGGAAGGATGTGTAAGAGGCTTACGTTTAATGTTGACAAAATTATAAAACTGTTTTGGGTCCTGCGTAAACTGAACCCTACAACGAGTCAAATAGTTTTTATAACGATGCGCGTTAAGAACGGTAAGCTTTGACCGAGCCGCTGAATAGCGAGAATGAACAGCTAGAAAACAGTTACCTTTCAGTTTAGAATAGAGATTGGACTTGAAATTTTTGAGGCGAGTCAACTCTTTACTAAACCAGTGAGGCTTATTTGAGATAGACGGATAGTATAACGGAACACATTCGGTAAAAATGGAGTTAATGGAATAGTAAAAAATATCCATGGCTCCCACCATGTCAGTGCACATGTAGAGATCGGACCAATCAAAGTCATATATGAAAATATTCAGCCATCGAAAATCCGCTTTGCGAAAGCAGTGGACTTTCTTAGCTGGCTGATCAGACTTATTCTCCATAGTAGTCCGAATATCGATAGTCACATCGAAAGTAGGATGGTATGGATCTGCAGGTTGCGTCAAGGGCGGGACCCTAACTAATCTGACTCTTGCCGGATCAGAGACAAAGCAGAGACCGAGCAAGCGACCTAAGGAATTTGGTACAAGGTTGACTTGAGACAGCGAAATGCCAAACAGGCCAGACAAAAGGGTATTTGAGGATTCATTTGTGGACCAAATAGCCCCAGGAATGTTAAAATCACCTAGAACTACTAAATGGTCCCTATCCGAAAGACTATTGAAGAGCACCTGAATAGCGGAAAGGTGGTTCCAATAAGTAGGAAGTTCCGACAAGGGAGGAATGTAGGCACATGTAATAAAAGTAAAACAACCATTAAATGATAGTTTCACACAGAGGAATTCAATATCGCTGCATTCCTCGAAAGTTAATAGTTCAGACGTGAGGTTGGAGTCAACCGCAATGAGGACACCGCCCCCTCGCCTGGAAGGCCGATTTAGCCTGTACGTTGTGTACACAGCTGGAAAAACTTCGGAGCTTAGAATCTCCGGCTTTAACCAGGTTTCTGTGAGCACAATCACTTGGGATGCAAATGAAAGGCTATCAGAATACAATTTGGGAAGCTTACTACGTAAGCCTCTTGCATTCTGATAGGAAAGAAGAAGAGAATTGGTTAGTTTTTTGAAGCGAACGACGTAGATGGCACAATGGTTTTGCCTGGCCTTGGTAGACTAATTCCTACAGGCCGTCTTTTCTTTTTCTTGCCTTCGTACTCTTTAACAAAAACGTACTGAGGCCAGAAATTCGCAGTGCATATTGTGTTAAAGAGTTCGTCAGGGACATTTTTTTTTTGAAAGATGAAATATCCCTAGCAAAAGAAAATTTAAATTGTTCCACCTTAATTTTATCGGACTTGGTTCTGTCTCGAATAAAGGCAGTAACATCTTTAGATGTTTGAGATGGGTGAAGCCGAGAGTAAAATATCTGCCTCGTTAGGGGTACTGCAATAAGGGCTTTTGGCAACACAGACTGGGTGCCTGCATTACCAATTTCGGCCGGTAATCCAGGCCTGTTACCCTGGGAAGCATTCGGGACGGGGATCTGAGGGGTCGTTAATTTTGATTTTGACCCGCCAGCGGACTCAACGGAAATCACTGGAGCTGCGGTCCCTGTCTCGGCACATTCGGAGGCCGAATCTTTTCTTGCACCCGACCTCAGTATCATAGGAGTTAGATATATTGGGGTCGAGGGCTGTGCCGAGGGAGTCAGTTGTTGAGAACCTGCGTCGAGTTGCAGGGCGGCGGCCAAATGCGGTGTGCAAACCGTGGCTTTCTTGTGCTTTGGGGACTCGTTTAACAGCTTAAGCTTCATACAAGTCAGCCAACCGGCCTGTGCAATCAATGCACTTGGCGTGCACGATATTGTCACACAGCCAGCAGCCAATAATAGGGTCCTCTGTTGAAATTAGTTTCTTGCTGGTTTTAAGTACACAGACAATACTAGAGGACATTACAGTGACTTACCACTGTACCAGTCAGAAGTTAAGAGAAAATAAGAGTAGTTACGTGCACTAAGAGGAGCAAGAGAGCGAGAGTTAGGGAGTTTAAGCCATCAAGCTTTAATATCGGCGTAACGGATAAAACACGAAGAGGAATGCAAAAATGCAGATAGGCGATCGCTGCGCAAAACTAATTTGCAATTAATATAGTTATTAATATACAAAAACAGCTGCATGCACACGCGAAGTGAAACGGTGAATTATTATTGACACTAGATAGAAGTTTTAAATAAAACCCCGGTGGTTTATAGCAAGGAATTAAAACAAATACGATGCGGAAAACAAACACTTTGAAAAAAAAACGAATAATAACACAGATCGACAAAAATCGACCTTTTTTTGCCGGCGAATAAAAGCCATCGATTCTGATAGATCTGAACCGGTACTTTACTAGTCCGAAACTGAAAAGTTTCCATCACCCACCAATTTTGAGAAAATCGCGGTCAAAGTATCATGCACTGCTTGAATCGGCACTTTTTAAGGCTTAATAACTCCCAAACCTTATGTTGCCCAGAGCGGATATTCAGCTTAAAAAGAGCTTTGGCCTTTACCTTAGATTTTTCCAGACTTAGAACTCTGAGTGAGAAGAAATTAAGAATCCAATGGATCTCGTGACATGCGAACTGTTCGTTATTGTAGATTAATACAATTGCAAGGCTAAAATGGCACATTCAATTTCTATCCTCAATTTATTGTCACAATTTTTCCCTTATGGGATTTCTAATGAGTGCGAGAGAGACGGCAACAACTTGAGTTCGCCCCACAGTTATTGACGCTGCTCCCAAAAATTGTATTTTGTAGGTAAAATTTTTTTTCTCCAGAGAAAATTTTTTGGGTTGCAAGATCGACTACAGTTAGGAAAATGGTCCGAAAATAACTAAATAACTAAATAATTTTTTTTTAGACAATCTATCGTATTATGTGCAAGCTGAAATTATTAAAAAATGTACAATATATTTAAAATAAACTACAAGCTTATTCTATGTTTATTTCCTATATTGGCGTTTTTCTTATTATACAAAATCGTATTCAAAGCAAATTAAGATCCGCGACTAGCTTTTTCAGAAATTAACTGATATAATGATATTGCGCTGGCTGTGCTTTTATCTTTAGAGTAATTTAGAAGAAGTCAACAAAAAATGACTTCATATATTTCATGATATAAAATTGTTAATTTTGCATAAAGTCAGTGATACAATTTATTTTCCGTCTCGATAGAAACCAATTTTTATTTGACATAACAGTGTTATGTTTGCATAAAAAAAAATACTAGCCAAAATAATGCATTAGGGAACAAAAAAGTATATTTTCTATTAGTGTGCTTTGAGTTCGCCGTGTTCGCAGCACAATAAATTAATGCTAGAAATTAAATGTGTAATTTCAGAATTAGGTCAAAAGATTTCACAACCACTTCTTGCTTGTTCTTTTTGAGGATTGCTATGCCATTTAACAGGTCGTTAACACACATTGCTACTGAATTATGTTTTTGATAGGGTATGATCGTACTGGGAATAATTCCTTCTCCTCATCAAAGTCATCTATTCGTTCCTTTATCATTAAGTTCAGAAGCTTGGCAAGAACCGAAATTAGTGAAATATGTCTGTAATTCTTATAGTCATTACGATCTTTTCCTCTCTTAGGTATGGGCGTAACCTTGATTCTCTCCACTCTTTTGGTACCATACATGCGACATATATCCTGTTGGACTCATCTACAATGTTCTGTAATGATTCTTTATTACACACTCTAATCATATCGTATGTTATTCGATCCTCTTCTCCAAATGTATTGTTTTCCTTTTTCAGAATGAACTCAAGCTCTGTCATTAAGAATCGTTTCTAGTCTAGGAGGCACTGTCATTTAAAAGTTACATATGACATTGTATATGACTGGATTTATATTTTATTTTACTGGTATTATAAGTATTGCTGAACTAGATTTAGGTCAAAGCTCGTGCTATTACTCGTGGTCATGCCTTTTATTTTCCCTAGATTCTTCAAGCAGCCCTGCTGTTGGGTTTTTTATTTAACATGTCTATTTTGTTTTCATAGCTATCCCTTTTGGCTTTTTTGACAGCTTTTCTCCAGAGGCGTTTTAGATTGACAGCCTTGGTTTAATTTTCAAAGCAGGGATTAAACCTAGACTGCAATTGTGCTTCTGTGAGATGATAGTGTAATACCTTTAATTCTTTATTCCACCAGAATTTAGGCGTTTTGTTATCCTTTATGATGTTCGTGGCAGATCTTATTTTCCCCTCGTCATCTCCAATAGGTTACCTGTTTTCATGTTACATGTTTTCTCTAGCATTCTGCTTAGTCTAGCTTTAGCGAGAAAGCAGGAACTCTTAACTTCAGAGTAATGTACTTCCAGACTTTTACGGTAATGATGACTGCCTCCAACAAACAGCGGATTTCAGCTCAGTGTAACTACCGTTTTTAAAACCGTACCCCTGAAATCATCAATATGCTGCCAAAACGTAGAACTCCCATCATTCAAACATCTGAATCCTGCATTTTGTATAGCCTTAGCCAAGAATTAACCTTTTGTAGTGCTTAAGGTATCCCCAAAATCTAGTTATCTTGCTTGTTTCTATGTTTCTTTAAGAAATTGTAATTGATGAGCTTTCTGTACGAGAGTTCATGGAGAAAAAGCTGCGGACAGACAATATCGAAGCCTTCGCTATTTAATATGTTTTGAACTTAATTGTTGTTTTTCTTAAGTGACTGTACATTGAGCTGTAGAATTTAAATAGTCATAAGAAATATCAAATACTTATTGGCATTTCCATCTTGCCAATTTTCTCTTTCTTGTGATGAGTTTATACCAAACCTTTGAATAATATTTTATGGCCAGATCGACTCGTCTGGTGATGCTGATCAAGAATATATATACTTAATGGGGTCGGAGATGCTTCCTTAACTGCGTTGCAAATTTTTGATCTGCAAGGGTATAAAATAGTTTTAAAATGTTGATTTTTTATTTGAACTACTGAGCAAGATTTTCCGCGCAGATAGCTTCTAAAAGCCAAATTAACAGAAACGTGCTATATGTCGTTGGAAAAGTATTTTGAAAGTATAATGATTTTCCCTTGACATAAATAATCTAAATGTTATCATTAACAAGATAGAAAGCTAACTTCGGCAAGCCGAAGTTTGTATACCCTTGCAGCTGTGACGTACGCCGGCTAGGGCCGACATGAGTCATTTGAATAACACGAAAGAAAACCAACAGCGCCCAATTCACTAGTGCGCTAGAAAATCAACACTGGCAAGATTGCAGATGACACTGCCCAAACTCGCTAAATTGGGTCGTGCAATCACCTGCTGAACTGTCAAATATTAGAACAAAGACAACCCAAATAGAACTCCAGCAAATAGGCGATGAGAGGGGATACCATGCAACTAGCTGGGAACACTTTTATGTTACATTCCTGTGATCCATAGCACAGTCTTTGGTATAAAAGACCCCAAACTACAAGTACCTAAAGATAGTCAAAGTCAGAGTTAGGAACTGGAAGTCTATTCAGAGAGTCTGAAAATCCACCAATACCAACTCGAATGCTTGCAAGCCGCATAAGTGTAAACAAGTGGGAAAGCTACAGTCGAGTGTGACCGACTGTGAGATACCCGCTACCCAAAGCATTGTGGGTGAACATTGTGGGTGTTAAACAGCCCATGAACATGGAAAAAAGAAAATGTTGAAAAATTAAGACAAGTATAGCTAGAAACATGTTGAGCAACACTCAAAAGAAACAAATGTTGCTAGGAACATGTTGGACATTGGAAAACTCTCAAAAGCGACAAATGTTGCTAGGAATATGTTGAGCAACACCCAACAAAGACAAATGTTGCTAGCAACATGTTGAGCAACACTCACGTGCGTGCTCTCTCCCTCTCTCTCTCAAGCAGTTTACCCAGAAACTTTGTTGCTTAATAACTTCTGTTTATCATCCGATTTTACTTAAATTTTCAGAACACATGCACTATTGCCAACTTATTAAGTCTATCTATTTACTTTAAGACGAAAATCACGCCTATAGCTAATATACCGTTTTTTATTATTTTCGGGGGCGGAAGTGGGTGAGGCCAAATTTAAAAAAAAACTTGATCTGCGTGCAACAGATTCCATTGTTGTCACCAAATTTGGTAACTCTAGCTCTTATAGTCTCTGAGATCTGTTGTTTCACAGACAGACGGACAGACGGACAGTCGGACAGTCGGTCAGACGGACAGTCGGACAGACGGACAGACGGACAGACGGACATGGCTAGATCGACTCGGCTAGTGACGCTGATCAAGAATATATATACTTTATAGGGTCGGAGATTTCTCCTTGCTGTTTCTCCTGCCTGTTACATACATTCTCGGTTGGCACTAACTTATAATACCCTTGTACCCTATGGGTACCGGGTATAAAAATCTATAAGCTAATCGAGGAGTCCGCACGGACTGAAAATAAATTAATTTTTCCTAGCAAACACAATTTTACTATTCTAAGATTTTTTGTTTCTTATGTATCTGAACCTCCTCTACCTGGCAGAAACAAATTTGAGCGAATATCGACTGGCCCTAAGACAAACAAAAATAAAAAACCGTTTTTTTTAATTAAAAACCCGCTTAATATTAAACCTAGATTAGTCTAGTATTTTTTTATGCAAAATATGTTTGAAAAAAGGATAACCGTATTTTTTGTCTTTCAAATTGCATGCACCATTTCAATGCTATGATTTTTTAAAGTTTTTTGTCCAACAGCGATTATCTCGAAAAGTATTGATGGTAACGAAAAAATATTTAACGGTCACTATATGGACATGGAGCACTTTAAAATGTGTGTATGCATTTTTTTTTTCAGAGCGAAAAAAAAACAGGGGTGGCCGAGTTGATATGGAATGTCCCATATACTTTCGAAAATATAAAATCAATAAGCATCTTAGAATGAAATTTTCAGTACTCGGAAGTACACAATTTATGTAACAATAGTATCGATTCTATGACGTTTTTTTTCTGAAAAATAATATCAACGAAATCTCAAGCACAGTATGGGAAATTTAGAAAAGATTTTTATTTTGAGCGAATAAAATAAAAATCATTGGCTATTATTTATTTAATAAAAAAAGGAAGGGCTTTTGGTAAATAAATGTTAGCCTCAGTTGTTCCATTATAATCGTTTTACAAGGATATAAAGTAATATAAATGAAGTCTCAAGCACAGGATGATAATAATAATAATAATTTATGTAATTTATATATTTTTTTATCAATAATATTTATGGTCTTTGTTATACTAAATCACTTAAAAATAATAATAGCCATTAATAAAAAACGTAAAAATCAGAAATGTAAAAATCTTAGCGAAAATGGATCATTTTGGTCCAGCTTATTTCAATGTCTATTTTTTTTTTAAAGAAAGAAATAATCATT
The DNA here is from genome assembly GCA_014170255.2 of Drosophila triauraria. Lineage (NCBI taxonomy): Eukaryota > Metazoa > Arthropoda > Insecta > Diptera > Drosophilidae > Drosophila > Drosophila triauraria. The sequence goes on from JABJVT010000007.1 coordinate 2,184,147, forward strand.
ATACCCTTGCAGAGCGTATTCTAATTTTGTTCAAAAGTTTGCATCGCAGTGAAAGAAGAATCTCCAACCCCATAAAATATATATATTCTTGATCAGCATTACCAGCCAAGTCGATCTAGCCATGTCCGCCTGTCCGTATGTCCGTCTGTCCGTTGCTACGCAAACTAGTCTCTCAGTTTTTAAGCTATCCAAATGAAACTTTGTATATATGTTGGAACCGGAATCGGACCACTATATCTTATAGCTGCCTTAGGAAAGATAGGGCCAAAATTTCATATTTTCGTTATTTTAGGAAAATATTGGTCTCAAATTAAATATATGTTCCTTTAAATATATAAAGCTATACATTTTAAATTTTATTCAAATCGGACAGTTATATATTATATCTGACATAGGAATGATCGGGCTTAATAAGCCGATTTTCGTTTTTTTTTTTGGATTCGGAATAAAACTTAGTAAATGGCGTTTTAGTTTAAAAATATAATTACATTTAAAATTCCATCCAAGTCGGACCACTATATAGCTGATGTATGAACGATCAGTTTCACTTAGTCGCTTTTCGTTGTTTAAAAAAAAAATCCGTATTAAAACGATATATAAGATTCCATATTTTTAAATTATTTATTATCTGCAAGGGTATATAAATTTCGGCTTGCCGAAGTAAGCTTTCTTTCTTGTTTTCACTTTTTTTTTTCATTAAAAAAAATTATATTCGCAGACAAAACATTTAAATTTTGTGAAGTGAAATCAATTTTTTAATTATTATTAAATAAAACAAGAAAGAAAGCTATCTTCGGTAAACCGAAATTTGTATACCCTTGCAGTCTGCAATTGGATTATTGATAATCGATTCATTTTGGTTACAGTTCAAAAATATGTTAGTTTGTAAACATTTTACATGTAACATATAGAATTTGTAGATTTTTACATTTTACATGTAGAATTTTACATTTTCAATTAATTCGACCGATCGTTTCTATGACAGCATGTGATATAGTTGTCTGATATTAATAAAATTAAAACCGTAATTCTACAACCTTAAAAAACTGCTATATCTTGAAATTGATTGATATACGTTAAAAGACAAAAAAGTTAACATTTATTTACATTAATTTCGATATCATTCTTATGGCAGCTATAGGATATAGTAGTCCGATTTCGGCCGTTCCAACATATATAGTGCGTGCTAAAGAAATAAGACTATGCTGAAAATGTCAGTCCGATAGCTCAAAAACTGAGAGACTAGTTCGCGTAGAAACCGACAGACGGATTTTGCCATGATATTTGCAACGCAGTGAAGGAGGCATCTTCGACCCCATAAAGTATATATATTCTTGATCAGCATCACCAGCCGAGTCGATCTAGCCATGTCCGTCTGTCTGCCTGCCGGTTTTTACGCGAACTAGTCTCTCAGTTTTCAAGCTATGGCTGAAATTTTTAGCAAAGTCTTAGTTCTTTAGCACGCATTATATAAATCGAACGCATTATGAAATCGGACCACTATAGGATATAGCTGCCATAGAAATGATAATTACCTTCTTTGTTTTTCAACTTATTTCAATAAATTTCGAGATATGGCAGTTTTTTTAGGTTTTTAATTTCATTAAGATCGGACAACTATATCATATAGCTGCCAAATAAGCGATCGTTCGAATTATATGAAAGTATAAAATTCTACATGTAAAATGTATAGGTACATTTTACACAAGTATCATATGGGCAAGTAAAAAAATTGCGTTTTAAAAAGAAATAATGAAGTCTTTATTTAAGACCCCTCCTTCCAAATTAACCGAAGTAGTTTTTTTTTATAACTGAAAAGGCAATCTCGCTAACACACACATTTTCCGTCATGTTTTTACGTTTTCGTTGAATAACTTCATATTTTCTTCAAAAAACAACTTATTCTGTACTTAATAGATATCAAAAAGAAGATTTGGTGGAAAAAAAAAACATTTCGAATGTTTTGTATGCGAAAAATTAACTATAAAAGTGATCTTAAAAATACCCACAATTTAGTTTTTTCAGTTTTCTTGCCGATTTTCACATAAAAACACTAAGCATTTTGATTTGAATTTGAAGTTTTTTTATATATATATATACACACAAAAATACGATGATAATGAACATTTTAGTTTTCGGGCCTGGTAGACCTTTTCCAGGAAATGCCCATATACGATATCTTTCAATTTTACCAAAATGGATCGATTATCAATGATCCAATTGCAGACTGCAAGGGTATACAAGCTTCGGTTTACCGAAGATATCCTTTTTCTTGTTAAATATAAAACCAATGCATTTTTTGAAATGTTTAATGTGTGTCCAATTATAATTAGGAAAAATAAAAAATACTAGAAATTATAACTATTTTTACCTTATTTGTTTCTTATTCCACAGAGCACTAACGCCAATGCTCGTGACATAAGTGAATCAGAGGACTCCGACCTCAGAAATGTTTATATCGATGGCACGGAAACTCGCATTGTCTTAACGTTTTGTGAACTATATAATTGCAGAGTCCAAATTGACACATGTAAGTGCACAATTAAAAAACCAACATTTGTCACAACAATAATTGTTTTTTTTTTTTTTTATATTTATTTCACATGTTGTGATATATAAATAAATAATAACACTAGTTAACAGCAAAATAATATAAACTTTGAGACTCACTTTTCCGACTAATTTTGAGCTGCTGAACACGATGAAATCATTAAAAAAAAAATTTTTAAACCGTTTTGAAGATTTTTGCGAAAAGCCACATTTTTTATACTACGCCAAAAATATCGAAAACCGTTTGTCCAATTAATATTAAATAAGTACTATCCAATAGACAAAAGATCAGCAGTCTCAGTCGGCATCACTGCCTCTCATGCACAGTATGCAAAAAAGAGAACAGCAGAGTCAGTACACTCAAATTTTAATTGTGTGGCTAGATTAAGCCTTTTTTTTAGCGTTAAATTACTAGTTTTAATTTTATAGCTATTTTTTTTGCCATATCACAGAACATTTTAGCTATATTTTTTGTCATATCGAGCCATAGATTGTTCAAATTTCACTCAAACAAATGAAATGTTGGCATGTGAATGTATTGGTGCGGACCACTTTTCCGAAAAAATAAGGCTCTTTTTGGTCAGAGCTTTATTAATGAAGATATAAGCGCTAAAGCCTAGTATTCACTAGCGCTAAACCCTTAGCTAGCTAAAGTTTAGTAAGCAGACAGTAAAACAGTTCGCAACCCCAAAAAGATTTAAGCTTTTTACAGTGTGACCGCTTCTTAAAACGCTCTTTGGCATTTTTGGGAGGTAAAGATGCGGTCATATGTATTTAAAATAAGCTGTTTTATGTTTGTTGACAATATAATCCATTCGAAAGACACGGCAGTAGAACAGATTTGCAGCTTCGTTTTGGAATATTTCATTTGCCCAAAATGGCCACCGACACCGTGGCCCAGATTCTCTGGATCATGTAAAACCGCCTCTATTTCCCCCTACTAGTTTTCCAACATTCTTTCCTGGATCGACAACGAGGACAAGGGATGCTCTACCGGCTGCTGCTGATGATTCTGTTTGTACCAAATGGAATTCACCACCATCTGGGAGGTTGCCATAGCTACTCCTGTTTGACTGGTGGAATGATTCGAAGTTACTCTAATTGTACACCATTTCCTTGCTGGCATACATATCCTACATTCCTACATTTCCTTCCCCAGCTCGTTAATGAACTATTTGTCCAGTCAGACACTGCTCTCAGCAGCAGCGGGCGCTGGCCGTCGCCTCAGACGCCTTTATCTCAGCCACCGTCACCCCGCTCTGGAAATACCAAAAGTGTTCCCTCGCGCCACCTGGTATTTTTCTGGTATTTTGTTCGTTCGTCTGCGTACCGGCCTTTAAAACAGCGCTGCACCAACTATTGACTAGGGTTGTGAAAATAAGTAAAAAATATCGTATCGATGATATATAATTTTTTAGAAAAATATCAAATTGATAAAATATATATCACCCGAAAAAAAACGATTTATCGAGTATTTTTTTTTTTGGTTAAACACCTTTTTTTCGTCTAAAACCCCAAATTCGTACCGACGTTTCGAGAAAGTTCTAAAATAATATCCTTAACGGCTGCACCAGCAGTGATGGGCGAGAGGTATTGTTTTTTAAGACGTGGGTCCAACAACGATGACTTGGCCAGTATTTTGTTGTTTTGCAACGACTTAAAACGGTCTTCTGATAGTCTTAGCAGAGTAGCTCTGGTTAAAATGTCTTCAGCTGATTCTATTTTTAAGTTGTGAACTTTTTCTAGCAAAAGTGATATTAATGGAATTACCATGCTCACGGTAACATAATTTTCATCGCTTATTTTTACTGTCGCTTCCTTAAACGGTTTCAGTAAATCACAAAAGTCTGGGCAAATATACATCTCATTAGCTGTAAGCATATCTGGTAACACTTTAACAGAACTTGATCGATTTATTAGGACAATTGTTACTTTATTTGAAAGATTTAAAAAGGAAATCAACATTTTCCACTAGTGTCTTAATCCGACCTTCTGCTATTCCTTCATCTTACTGTAATTTACGCAGCATGTCCATTGCTACTGGGCTGTGCTTAAAATGAATTACAATTGTTTTCACCTTGTTTAATACGTTGGAGAAGGACTCAATGTCTCACGACATTATCGACTACCAAATGAATGGTATGAGCAAAACAAGAAACGTGTCTGCCTAGTCCCAATCGGTTGTAAGTGATCTCCACTTATATCGATCAATGCATTACACGCCGCTAGTATGCGACTGCATCAAATTAAAGGTGATATACAAAATATATAATTTAGAACAAATTTTTCATTTTCCATATTTTTTAATGCATACATATAAAACACGGTAAAACAGAGCACAGTAAGCGACCCAAACGGGAAATACATGAAGAATACACAGACACAAAGACATTGGACAACTCTTGAATGCGTTCTTAATCGAAACTTGATCGACATTTTTATTGAGTTCGTCATCTTGTGTAGGTTTCTGAAAGTAGTGTAAAAATAAGAAATGAAATTAAATAAATAAGTTGAATAAGGAATATTTTGAAGTAATATGACTTACTTGTGGAAATGTCTACAAAACTTTTCGCGCGAAAATTAATAAAAAACGGCGTCATGTTGCTCACTTGCTAAAAATTTAGTACTTACCTTAATGGACTTCAAATATGCATCCTGATGTTTGTTTTTTAGGTGCGACATCAAATTTGATGTGCTACCGCTGGTTTTAATAGTCCTACTGCAATAATTGCAGGTTGCACTGTTATTTTTTATTTCCGTAAAATGCTGCCGCGCGCTCATGTTCCTTTGTTCACAGATTTTCAGATTTGTATGGCCAATAAGAAAATATCAAAAACATATCCCTGAAATATATCGATATTCGATATATCAGGTTAAAAAAATATAACGATATAAATATATATTTTTATTCAAAAAAAAATCGATTTATTGATATTTTGATATGTTTTTCACATCCCTATTCTGCAGCTTCTATTGTAGGGCAGTCCCATCTTCATTGCATGCGTTCCGATCTCCCAATGAACTGAAGAGACTGCTGTAATCCTAATGATATCGCTTTTACTATTTGATATCAGTTCCTTAGTGAGACTACTCTCAAAGAACGGCCGACATAGCTTCGATCTCTTGTGCTCACTCTTCCTTGACCATTCCCTGTTGGCTATCCTTCTTAAGTGGTCATGGATCCTTGATTGGACCGACTATGGCGAGATCGGTATAATTCTGGATTCTGTTCTGCCAGCTGAGCGTGCCGAGCCAGCTTATCTGCTTTCTCGTTTCCTGGGATATCACTATGTCCCGGCACCCAGGTGAGTTGTACGTTGTTGTGCCCGGTAAGTGTATTAAGAGCGTCCTTGCATTGTGTTACTAAACGTGAGCTCGATCGGCTGTGAGTGATTTTATTGCTGCCTGGCTCTCCTTGGTATCCCTGAGGTCCCACTGTATGGAGAGTCTGGCTGCCTCCAAAACCGTAAGCACCTCAGCCTAAAATACAGTTGCTGAGTCTGGGAGAGTGAAGACCGCTACAATCTTTCAGTTCTCAGCATAGATTCAAGCCCCCACTCTGTAGCTCATCTTTAAGGCCTTGTTGTAAAGCGATATTGCATCCTAATCGGTTACCCTGTCGCTAATCCAATCTTCCTTTGTTGGTAATAAGGCCGTTAATCCGTCACCGAACTTTAGTCATGTAGTCGGTGTGTTCTTCTGCTCGTAACTCTATGCCTTCAAGTTTCCTGCCGTGCCCTATGCGGTGTTCCTTCCAGCAATTGCTTGCCTTCGGTGTCACCGCTCTCTGCGCAGCAATGTCCTCGATAAACAGTTCTATCGGCATTGTATCTTGGATAACTTTCAGATAGGGATGTCGGAAATATATCAAAATATCTATATATCGATATTTTTTCTCTTAAAAAAGAATATTATTATCGCGATATTTTTTGGGCAAAAAAAGACGATTTTAGCGATATTTTTCTATGATATTTCCGATTTTTTATGTTTGGTCACTCTTAAGCCAGAAAGCAAAGTGAGAAGAAATGCTCACAGTGGAGGGAGCTTAATATTTGTCGCGATTGCCATGTTCTCCAACCTTTCAAAGAAGCCACTGATAATGTGAGCGGCGATTCTTACGTGACCGTCAGCTTAGTGATACCTATGATTTCTATGATTAATACAAAATTAAAAGAAGCTAATATGGTTACCGCTGAGGGCATTCTAACAAAAGATACCCTTCTACAAATATCACAAAAGCGATTGAGTGGTTTGCTGCAGAATAACATACTCATGAAAGCCACAATGCTTGATCCTCGATTAAAAAAATGTATTTCGACATGCCTCTTCACGTAAAAAATGTCACTAATGAAATCATAAAGCAGATGGTTGAAAATAAGCATTCAGAAATATTGCCTTCGTCTGTAGGAGAAATATATTGCGGAGAACAGGACATGGTCGCTTTAAGCATACAGGAATCTTTTCTAGATCTGCACAACAGGACCATAGAGCTCCGAGACTCTGTAGTCCAGAGTTCCGAAAGAAAGGAAATGCGGCTTTTCTTTAATATGCCATTTTGTAGTTGGGAGACAAATCCTTTGGATTTCTGGATCTCACAAAAATCAACTATGCCCATGCTAGCGAAGGTGGCATTAAGTTGCCTGATCACGCCTGGTAGTTCGGTTTCATCGGAACGGTTGGCTTCTGCCATAAAGTGTGTTGTTTGTAACTCCCGTAGTCGTATGACAGACCAGCATGTAACCGAACGAGTTTTTCTTAAATCTTTAAAAACTGATTTGTTTGCGAATTAATTAAAAATTAAAAACAAGTTCAAATGTATGTAATTTCATGAATTATACTTTCAGACAATAAGTTCAAATGTATGTCTTTATAAATAAAATTGAAAACAAAGGGCTATGCCATTTCCTTATTAATTTTGTTATTTTATTTATTTTTTTATCTAATGCTAACAAATAGTATTTAATAAACTAAGCGCTGGTGGTTATTTTTTGGAGCCATAGCAGCTTAGGCCTTCGGCTCGGGGCTTAAGTTGTGGGTTTACTGTGAGATTATTTACATATTTACAAGATTATACTATTTATGGGATCCTTAGATTCTAATTGTATTTACATTGATGTTTATTTATGATTTGTGCATTATTTTTGAACTTTTTAGGAACTCTATGATGTTGTGGGAGTTTGAGGAATTGGCTATTATTTTCTTATTATTTTTTATAAAAGACCCAAATTTACAGCAACAGGACACCATTTTTCAAATTTAGCTAAACATTAAAAAATATCAAAAAAAATCGATATATCGATATTTTTTTATGGTATTTCTTAATATCATCGATACATTAAATTTTAATGCTTTGCACTGCTCTGGCAACCGCAACGTCTCGCGCGAAGCCAACTTCGTTTTTCTCTTACGCAAACAAATGCAAGTCACATACCATTGTATTTGTGTGGGCATCACTGATGTAAATCGATGACGTCCATCTTGGTCATGTTGTATGCTGGTATGTTTATTATTCTTGTAAAGAGCATTGGTTTGGTTTTGCGGGGGTTTGTGCATAGTCCACATGTCTTCGCCCACTTCTTTAAACCACGTTATTATTTCGCTGATACCATCGGCGTATGGTTCTAATACTAGCAGAACAACGTTGTCTGCGTAAGGTAATGCTTTAGTTCTTTCAATATGTTGTTCATGTTTATCAGCCAGAGCAGGGTTTCTGGGGCTCAGGGGCCTGACGTGTGCCTCTGCTCACTACCCGCGTGAGGTGAGTGCCACTCAGTTCGGCTATGATCATTCTGCTCTTCAGCATAGCAACAATCCATCTCTGATGCCTCTTTCAATGCCGATCGAGTTGAGGAAGCCCAGGATGAAGTCGGCGTTCAAGTTGTTGAACGCACCTTCTATGTCCAGTAATGTGGCCATTGTGTACTGCTTGTATCCTAGAGATTTCTCTGCTTAACTTACCACTTTTTTTAGTGGCGTTTTTTACGGTATGGGAGCTGCGTATTTGAAAAGTGGTTACTGTCTAATTTTTCCCGGATGTGAACATCCAGGGGTCTTTCTATTGTTATACCTGGTACCCATAGGGTACAAGGGTATTTTATGTTAGTAACAAACATTGACAACATTGGAATGTGTTGCACGCAGATCAAGCTTGTTTTAAAATTTCGGGGCGGAAGGGGCCCGAAAATCATAAAAATCGTTATATACGCTATAGCTAATATAGCTATATCTATATAACTAAATAGGATTGTGTGGTCGTTTTCTAAAAATTTGAGTAAAATCGGATAACAAACTTGGGAGTTATTAGGCAATAAAGTGGAAATTTGAAGAAAGGGTCTACCAGGCACCTTATGCTTGTTGCGAAGCTGCGTGTAGCTGATCAAGTCAAGGGTTCGATCCCAGGCGCAGGCAAAATTCTCTTACTTCTTTTTTTTCAAAATTTGTATACCCTTGCAGAGGGTATTATCATTTTGCCATGATATTTGCAACGCAGTGAAGGAGGCATCTCAGACCCCATAAAGTATATATATTCTTGATCAGCATCACCAGCCGAGTCGATCTAGCCATGTCCGTCTGTCCGTCTGTCTGTCCGTCTGTCTGTCGGTTTCTACGCGAACTAGTCTCTCAGTTTTTGAGCTATCGGGCTGAAATAGCATAGTCTTATTTCTTTATCACGCAGTATATATGTCGGAACGGTCGGAATAAGACCACTATATCTTAAAGCTGCCATAGTAATGCTCAGAAAATAAATGTTTTAAACTTTGGCCACGCCCAATTCCGCCCCCGAAAATGATGAAAAACGTTATATAAGCTTAGTCGTAATTTTCGGCTTAAAGTAAATAAATGAAAGAAATAAGCATGCATTCGCGGATGTTTCCTGAAAATTTGAGTAAAATCTGATGATAAACATGAATGTTATTAACAATAAAGTTTCTGTGTATTTTTCTTCTTCTTCTGTGTCAATAACTGTTGCTTAATATGTTTTTAGCAACATTTTTTTGTGTTGGGTGTTGCTCAACATGTTTCTAGCAACATTTGTCTGTTTTGGGTGTTCTCATTTAATTTCATTTCATTTGTCTTCATTAGTCAACATTTTCATTTTTCCATGTTCATGGGCTATGTAATTTAACGCACAATGCTTTGGGTACCGGGTATCTCACAGTCGGTCACACTCGACTGTAGCTTTATCACATGTTTGGCTTGTATCTATTGCCACTATTTCCTTCTTAAGCTGTGGAAGAGCCTTTTTGTAGTTTTGCTTTGCGTGGCTAAAGTTTTTTGCAATGTAGATGTTTGTGCCGATCAATTTGTTTCCATTCCTGTTTGCTGCTTCTTCCGAGTCTATTTCCGCCATTACACCCATTTAATATTTCTTTTATAAATAACCTTAGTCTCCTTAATTTGGACGTTATTCTGTCTGTTTTCGGCGGGATCTCTTACAAAGTGGTATCTGATATCGATGTGTTTCGACCTCGAGTGATGTACATGATTCTTAGCCTATTGTTGAGCGCTTAAATTGTCGGTATGCATAAGTGTTGATGTTTCAGACTCGCCGCAACCGATTTCCAATATAAGTCTTCTTAATGAAATCGTACTACTGAGAGCTACGCTGCGTTGCTTTTCAGATATTCAAGATATCGGTCCTCCAGCTAGATAGAAAAGGTATCTTGTGTATGACGTTCTATCTGTTTTGTCGCCTCCCCAGTCAGCATCCACATATCCACTTAAAGGCTCATTGCAAATCTTGTAATGCAATTTAAGGTCTTTTGTCGATGACAAATATCTGAGTATGTGTTTTACTCCTGTCCAATGCTCAGTGTGGGGATTCTTGTTGCGCTGCGCCAGCTTAGACACGGAATGTAGAATGTCTTACCTTGATGATAGCGCCAAACACATCAGTTCACCTATGACCGCTTGATACGCCTTCCCGTTGACATTTTCGCATCCCTCTTTGTCGCATGTCATTTGGAATCCTGCATCCAGTGGAGTTGCAGCTGCTCTACACTTCTTAATGCTGTGCCGCTGAAGCAGATTCTCAATATATTGGCTTTGACTCAGCATTATCTCGCCTAGTCCACCTTCTCGTTGAACTTAAATACCAAAAAACATGCGCAACTGCCCGTGATCAACACATTCGAAAGATTGAGCTATTTTGCTTTTGATGCTCATGAGATCACTTTTATCTTGGCAAGCTATAATCAGGTCGTCGACGTATACAAGAATAAGTGCGTGATGCGGTCCACTTCTGTTCATGTATAGACATTCGTTTTTACATGGATTAAAGCCAATGCTACGCAGAACTCCATCTAATTTACAGTTCCATTCTCTGCCAGACTGTTTAAGGCCATAAATTGCCTTCTTTAACAAGAGCACGCCGTCCGCATGATCTTTGGCTAGAAATCCGCTTTGCTGTTTCATGTAAACAAATCGCTATTCAGATAAGCTGTACAGACATCCATCTGGTGCAAATATAATTTTAACTGTGCAGCCATGGCAAGTATGAAACGAATGCTTTCCATTCGACAGACAGGTGAAATAGTGTCAAAGTAATTAATTTCATACAGCTGCGAGCAACCCTTGGATACTAGTCGTGCCTTATATCGCTGTACGTGCCCGTTGGCATCCCTCTTCACAGTGAAAACCCATTTGCAGCCAATAACGCGTTAGGTGTTAGGAAGATCTACTATCTGCCATGTATGGTTGTTCATAAGAGCCTCGTACTCTCGATTTATTGCTTCCAACCATAATTCTGAATCTGGACATCTAATTGCTTCCACGTAGCTCACCGGAATATACACGTCGCTGTTAATTGCTGCTCCTAGGACATTGTATTGCTTCCGTGGGCGTCCAGGTTTGCCCGTGCGTATTAGTTTAGGTCTGCCATGACCCACTTTGGTTCCATCCTGCGCGTTGTCCTCATCCTCTCCGGTGTCCACGTCATCTGCACTGATTAACTTGTCGCTACTGTGACCATTTTTTATGCCGACCTTGTCTTGGTCGTATGAGCTTTCATCGCCGAAATTACCGTATCCGTACAAATTGGGGTTGACTTTGCCATCTGAGCTTACATCGTTGCTGCAGTTGTCCCTCTCATCCTCCAATTGGCCGTCTGAAACACCACCGCCTTGTATCCAGCATCCTTCGACACGTAATCAGCTCTCTCATCGAAAAGCACATCCCTCTTTTCGATAACTTGTCCAGTGCTAGGGTCGTAGAGCCTGTAGCCTTTGGCTGTTCGAGAATATCCAACCATTCGATATTCTTTTCCTTTTTGTTGGAATTTGCTCCTTGTGTGACCCTTTTCCAGTGCAACTGCGAACGAACCAAAAACTTTAAAATGAGATATTGATGGTTTTTTACCGTTCCACGCTTCCATCGGCGTCATATCTCTCAGCGCGTTCATAGGCGCTCTGTTCCGCAAATACACGGCTGTGTATATAGCTTCTCCCCATAAGGACTCCACTAGGCCAGATTGCGTCAGCAAGCATCGGGCCATCTCGACCAACGTACGGTTAGCTCGCTCAGCTACTCTGTTTTGTTGTGGCGTGTACGGGATTGTCAACTGCCGCCTGATCCCATTCGCCTTAAGGAAATTGTCAATGGTTGCGTTTAAAAATTCCTTTCCGTTGTCGCTGCGTATGTATTTGAGAAGCTTTCCAGTTTGCCTCTCAACGAGTTCCTTAAATTCCACAAACTTTGAGAATACCTCGTCTTTGCCTTTCAGAAAGTAAACAAAGATGCGTCGTGACTTGTCATCGATGAACGTAAGAAAATATCGATTGCCACCAATTGATCTTAGGCCCTGTTTCTACTACAGTTGCTTTTTCCAATTCTGCTTTTTCCCGAAAAAGCAGCTTTTTCCCTGTTCGATAGTATCGATTATTTCAGTCTTTTTCTGCCTATCGATGTGTGATTTTCCCCAACTATCACCACTAGCCAGCTGTTTTTTGAACAAATGAAATTGGCTGGCTTAATAAATATTGAACAAATTCATGATTTTCTCCACGTTTTGTAAACTAATCAGCATTTAATACATATTTCGTTTAGCGGTATGTGGTTTGAACTATTGCACTTCTGGACGATCCTAGCTGGCGTACATGCTACACTGGCGGCCACCGCCTCCTCCTTAGTAAAGAGCGTCCTCTCTTCCTAGCCGACCACTTTCTCTGCAGCTGCTCGGCTTTGTAAAACTCTACTTGTAAAACTCTACTTGCAAGCTGACACCTTCAGATAGCTGAGCCCTGTGGACAGAAGGACGTTGGTGCGCAGCAGTGGCGTCAGTGACGGTGCGCAGGGATCTCACTTTTACAAATTCGCTTCATGTATTTAACGGAAGCGGGGGCGGAGTTTGGTCGGTGGCGGGGCGCATACCCAGATTTATCTTTCTCCTCCGGGGGCACGACCGCCTCCACTTACTCCTCCTTTGGCAGGGCCAGGTGATGTGAATTCGGGATCATAAGAGACTTGTTTAAGAAGAGACGGGTTGATGCGTCTGCTCTTTAAATTATAATCTTAGTAAACATTGGTTTGAATTTTGAATTGAATTTAGTTTTCCGCCAAATCAAAACGTAAACAAAAAACAGCTGTTGCCGTTCACGATAGTGCTTTTTCCTAGTAGAAACACCTTTTCTGCTTTTCGTGATTTTTGTGCGATAGTTGGAAAAAGCAACGAAGTGGAAAAATACCCTTAAACTAAAAGGTCCGCATACATCGGTAAAAACTAGTTCCAAAATCTCACTAGCTCTGCTTTCAGTTTTGTGTGGAAATGGTTGAACATGTATTTTGCTCAACATACAGGTTTTACAGGATGTATTCTTTGGTAAATTACAACTCTCTATTCCACGAACCATTTTCTTTTTAACGATATCAGCCAGGCTTCGATAATTGATGTGACCGTATCGCATATGCCACAAAATCCCATCGGCACTGGAAACAGCAAAACACTGATTCGACTTTCCTTCGAAAGTATAAAGATTTCCAGTTTTGTTTCCTTAAGATATGCACTCTCCGTTCTGGATAATCTTTGCAAGCCTTTCGTTAAAGTGCACCAAATTGCCTTTCGAAACGGGTTGACTTACGGACAAGAAGTTTCCCTTCATCGTGGGAACAAATAGTACGTCGCTCAGCACAAGGGTGTATCGATCTGTGATTAGCTTGACCACTCCTTTTCCCTATGCATGCAGAAATCCGTCTCCTGCCAATCCAATGGACTCGGTGTTCTTCTCCAGTGTTGAGAACATATTTTCATCTTAGCACATGTGGCTCGTAGCTCCGCTATCCAAGCACCATTTTGTGCGGCCAAAACCGTCTGTGTCTAGGGCTTCCAATAAGCTGCACTGCTTTTGAAAAATTGGAGTCTGCTTTTTTTTCTGAGATCCATCTGACCGACATTCGGCCTTAACATGTCCACGCTTGCCACAGTTATAACATATGACATTCTTCCAAATCTTTTTGGAAATTGGCTTTGTATTGCTTGCCACAAAAGCCTGTGCGCACATATCGCTCGATCCAGATTGAGACCTTCTCTCTCCCTTTTCTTTGACTTTGATTCGCAGTACCTCGAACTCCTGCAGTGTGTCGCGCGTCTCGATGGCAACCACGAAATTCTCGTACTCCTTGGGTGGACTCGATAGTAGATATTATAGCTCGAAGCTTCTCACTTATGTCAATTCCCACCGATGATAGCTGATCCAACACTTCGCTGAACGCATTTAGGTGACTGGAAACATTTTTCCCGTCCTCCATCTTAAAGCTTAGCAACGTCTTGTACAGCGATACTTTCCTGACTTGCCCACTCGGTCGATGTGTCTGCTTCAATTTCGTCCAAGCCTCAAACGATGTATCACACGTTTTTATGTAAGTCAGCTGCGAAGTTTTAACGCTGAGGGTAATCATGGCAAGAGCCTTACTGTCTTGGCTTGCCCAATTTGTATTTTCGGCAGCATCTTCCTCCTTTAACTCGTCTGATGCCACGTCCCATAGCTCCGCGTGTACTAGTACGCTCCGCATCTTTACTTAAAAACCGCGTGGCCCATACATGTATATGTGTGTGTGCCCTGGGCCCATAACCTATTGGTGTTATATTTGTTTGAGTGGAAACACGTCCGGTAGGTTGAGTAAACAAGAAAAGGAATGAAGTTTTATTCGATACTTCTACAGACTGCAAAACTAAACTATCAATACATATTAGGGTACTTTTCCACTACGTTGCTTTTTCCAACTATCGCACGAGAATCACGCAAAGCAGAAAAGGTGTTTCTACTTGGAAAAAAATGCTTTTTAGCACTATCGTGAACGGCAACAGCTGTTTTTTGTTTACGTTTTGATTTGGCGGAAAACTAAATTCAATTCAAAATTCAAACCAATGTTTACTAAGATTATAATTTAAAGAGCTAGACATTATTTTCTATTTGCAACAATTCTGCCAGGAAGCCGCTTGACTGGAGGAACTTGCAGGAACCACTTCAGTCCACTGGAATCTCATAGACTGAAGCCACAACTCGGATGCAGACGCATCAACCCGTCTCTTCTTAAACAAGTCTCTTATGATCCCGAATTCACATCACCTGGCCCTGCCAAAGGAGGAGTAAGTGGAGGCGGTCGTGCCCCCGGAGGAGAAAGATAAATCTGGGTATGCGCCCCGCCACCGACCAAACTCCGCCCCCGCTTCCGTTAAAAACATGAAGCGAATTTGTAAAAGTGAGATCCCTGCGCACCGTCACTGACGCCACTGCTTCGCACCAACGTCCTTCTGTCCACAGGGCTCAGCTATCTGAAGGTGTCAGCTTGCAAGTAGAGTTTTACAAGTAGAGTTTTACAAAGCCGAGCAGCTGCAGAGAAAGTGGTCGGCTAGGAAGAGAGGAGGCTGTAGCGTGTAACGACTGGGAGAAGTGTTTTGAATCCGGTGGAATCTGTAGTTGCGGGTGCTTGCTATAGGATCCGGCTCTCGCTCGTCGGCTTTGGGGGTGGTGGTCTTGCTTGTACAGATCCGAACACTAACTACACCTTATTATTGCTAAGACTAGAATTGAGCAAGCTAGCGACAAGAGAGAATACGATAAACGGAACCGGAAGAGGGAATAGATAAATTCAGGAAGGAAAGAATGGGATAGAAAAGATTGAGAGAAAGTCAGAGAAAGCGAAGCCACTGTTGTTGTTGTGGTCGCATTTTGCCCGCCCAACCTATGATCACCTTCCTGGGAGAGATAAGCTCCGGTGACCCCTTCAATACCCTACGATTTCGGGTACATCGGCAGAGTTCAGAAAGTTATGGTTTTAGTTTTTCATGATTTAATTAGAGATTTCTTAATAATAATTATAATTAAGAGATGTAGACATTGAGATAATATAAAGACGAATGCATGTTTATGTAATAAGGTAAAGTAAGGTACATGATAAGGTAAGTTATAGTAAGTATAATTATATAATTAAATATAGAATTTTAAAATTTGTATATTTTCATTTAAATTCAGAATTTTCAATTTCAGTAGAAGTTTCTTTTAGCTTCAATATGTTTCAACGTTGTTAAATAATTGATAAAGTTTACGTAAATGTTTAAAGAAATGTTTAAGTTTAAATTCAAAAACAATTAATGAAAGTTTGCATTCAAGATTTTTCAGATTAGGCTTAGCGAGAGAATTCGAGAGGCCTTGCTTTGAGTTCGATAAGAATGGTGAATAAATGCATAATAAACACTCACTGCAGTAACTCCAACGATGAAGATCGATCTCCAAATAGGGTTTGCTTTAAATAAACTTATCGGCTTCTGCCGAAAAAAAATAATATTTGCATTCGTGACTCTTTGACTCAATAAGGACTAAACTCGAAATATCTCATTAAATTTTGCTAATAGTAATGATGTTAAATTTAAATATTAAATTCTATAGTTTAATACTAATTTACATGGCCTTGAGGCTCGGTACAACTTCAGTACATACATTATTTAATCTTTCCTATTTCGTTCGGATTCGGTTGTGTGGGTTAACTTTAGTTAAGCATCATTAAAGCTTAAACGGAGACGAATTAAGGTAGAGAAGAGGCGAAGGGTTCGCAACATTGGCTTGATCGGGTATAACCAATATACAAGGTATTTACAAAGCTGGGTTATGTTCGATTCGGCACGCGGTCTAAGTCCAATTTTCACGGAAATAATCAATTTAAGCAACTGCTGAAGCTATCCTTCATTTTCTTTAATTTAACGATCAAGATAAAGCTGTATAATCAGCCAAAACTTAGCTGCAGAATTTCCCTCGCAGTTGCAGCAGTTAGCAGTAATCTCTTCCTCATTTAGCCGATCACACAGGATGCTCCTTAGGACACAGTGGTGTCTCTACATAATTATCCCTCGCAGATTATGTTCGCCGCTTCTCCATAAGAAAATCTTCATTGGGGTGCTCCTCGGGGCACTGACGGGGCTCCCTAATACATCTCCCTTAGGAGGGTGCTCCTGGGGACACTACGGTCTTTCTAAGAACTTTCTCTAGCCTGGGAAAATCTTAGGTATCCACTACCGGCGGGCACAATCTAATAAATCGAATACAGAGTTAGCCGTGTAACATGGCAGCGGCACTGAGAGTTACAAACATACCTAATGTGCCCCAAACGTTATTTGGCTGGGGTTCCTGGTCAGTAACTCCCCTGCCGGGCTAATATACGGCGGCTGCGCGACTTAAGCAGCAGCAGCGCGAGCAGCGTGCACCTTTTGATCGGCGGCAGCGCCGGCTGAGACAATTAATTGTGACCTGCAGTAAGTTTTAGGTTAAATACCATATAAAACGGCCGGCACAATTGCACTCACTTGCTCAAAAATCACTTTCAGGTATTCTAAACCACTTTCACTTGCCGGATGGCTATGATTGAGTCAATATTTATTACTTTTCAACTTATGCGCGTCTCCACAAACACGGGAGCAACACGTCCGTATGATCCGCCGGTTCAAATGAAAAGAATGGCCACCGGAACCGGGACTAGATCAGCTAACATGGCTGCGGTAATACGTGGCAGCTGCTGTTGACAGGTGTCAAGGCTAAGCTTTCCACAGTAACCCTGCCAACTATCGATATCAAACTTATCGATCTGGCAACCCTGCTCTAAGCCTGGCTTGACTGTTCGAATTTTAGAACACCTTCCGATCTGGCATCGCCGTCTTCAGTGCTCGAAAATCCCTAGAATTTTCAAGACCGGTTTGAGTCCTGACTCAGCTGTTCGAAAACGGTCAAACTATTTCCAACCAGCAAGGTCAGTTGAAATCTGGCTTGGCTGGATAACAAAAATTATTAAAGTCTGCTTCTAGGCAAAACTGGTTTTGGGTCGCTACAGGCGCCGCTACAAGGCTCTTTACGAAGGAGGCTAGGAGGAGGCTAGGATCGTCCAGAAGTGCAATAGCCAGTTCAATCCACAGACCGCTAAACGAAATATCTTTAAATGCTAATTAGTTTACAAACGTGGAGAAAATCATGAATTTGTTCAATATTTATTAAGCCAATTTCATTTGTTCAAAAAACAGCTGGCTAGTGGTGATAGTTGAGGAAAATCACACATCGATAGGCAGAAAAAGACTGAAATAATCTATACTAACGAACAAAACCACGAAAAAGCAACTTTTTCTGATTTTTGTCACCACTAGATTCCTATACCTAATACACAGGAAAAAGCTGCTTTTTGGGGAAAAAGCAGAATTGGAAAAAGCAACAGTGGACAGAAGCGTAGGCGGTGGTGCGCAGGGATCCTCTCACTTCTCCGAGTTCGCATCTCCGCAATGTTCTAACGGAACTGATGGCGGAGTCTGCATAGTATAGGCGGGGTGCATACCCAAACTTATTCTTTTCCTCCGGGGGCAGTACCACCACCACTTACTCCTCCCTGACAGGGCCAGGTGATGTAAATTCGGGATCATAAAAGACTTGGTTAAGAAGAGAAAGGTTGATGCGTCTGCATCCGAGTTGTAGACTCGGCTTCAGGCTAAGAGATTCCAGTGGACTGCAGTGTTTCCTGCAAGTCTTACGTCTCCGGTCAAGCGGCTGGCTGGCAGAACCACGTGAAATCTTTTTTTTACTTAGCCGCAAATAGAAAATAATGTCTAGCTCTTTCATTTTTAATCTTGGTAAATTTGAATTAAATTTTATTTTCCGCCAAATCAAAACCAAAACAAAAAACAGCTGTTTCCTTTCACGATAGTGCTAAAAAGCACTTTTTCCTAGTAGAAACACCTTTTCTGCTTTTCGTGATTCTCGTGCGATAGTTGGAAAAAGCAACGTAGTGGAAAATTACCCTTATGGAGATTAATTAGTGCTATCCCATAAAAACAAAGATCAACAAGAAGGAGCGCGCACCAAATTTTCTTTGCTTATTAAAGACCACAGAGCAAGCGACAACATCAGTGCAATGGGTCGTGCAACGGACGCGGAAATTTCTTAGACAAAACTAAATTTCTTATACAAAACAGTGGCAATGGAATCGGATGACTTCAACAGTAAAACAAGTAAGAAAAACAAGTGAGACATTCGGTACCCAAACGTTTGTGTTAGATTAAAAGACAATTTAAAATTCAACAAATGAAAAGTTTTGGCACTCTGATACAACAGAAAACAAAGTGAGAAAGCTACAGTCGAGTGACCGACTGTGAGATACCCGATACCCAAAGTATTGTGCATGAAATTAAATAGCCCACGGAAATGAAAAAAAAACAAAAAGTTGACAAATTAAGATAAATGTTACTAAATACATGTTGAGCAACGTTCAAAAAAGACTAATTCTGCAGCTGTACGCTGCATTACGAATGTATACTGCGCCCGAAAGCACGCAACACTTTTTTTCACTATTGCCTTTGTGGCTCTGAAAAAGAAGAAGAGCATTCACAGAAACTTTATTGTTTAATAACTTCCATGTTCCGATTTTACTCAAATTTTCAGAAAACGTCCGCAAATTCCTACTTATTTATTTTATTTATTTACTTTAAGTCAAAAATTACGACTAAAGCTTATATAAAGTTTTTTACGATTTTCGGGGGCGGAAATAGGCGTTGCCAAATTTTAAAACAAACTTGATCTGCGTGCAACAGATTCCAATGTTGTCACCAAATTTGGTAACTCCAGCTCTTATAGTCTCTGAGATCTGTTGTTTCACACGGACGGACGGACAGACGGACAGACGGACAGACGGACATGGCTAAATCGACTCGGCTGGTGATGCTGATCAAGAATATATATACTTTATGCTGTCGGAGATGCCTCCTTCTGCCTGTTACATACATTCTCGATTGGCACTAACTTATAATACCCTTGTACCCTATGGGTACCGGGTATAAAAAGTTGTATTTGAAAGATCGGCCTGAGTGTAAACATTAAAAAAACGGTGAGATTTTCGTTTGTATTTTAATTTTACTAGCATGATTAGTTTTTCTGCTGTTTATTTATTTAATACATTTCATATCAGTTCTGTCAAAGTTAATTATCGTCACTTCTTGTTTACATTCTTTCTGTTCTGCAGTTACATTTTTTATTCTTTTGACGTGACAACGTCTTAAATTAGGTTGGGCTGGGAGTCACTTATGAAAAAGTGTAACGCTCGGTAACGTAACGATAACCGATAACACCGAACGAGACCGCCGAATGCGCGTCTCTCCCACTCAACTATGATCGGTCTGACGCATTGAATCGGCGCATGCTTGTGTCTCTGTCTTTGTCTTTCTCGAACGTTCTTGGCGTTGGAAAACAAGAAAGCGTCATAATACAAGTTCACACGTGTGGTTAAAGTATCGTCAGTCTGTAGTGAAAATGTGGAGTGCTTAGATTCGTCATTTACAACAACTACAACAATAAAGGTAAATAATTGTACACTGATATTTCATTATCGTAAACTATGATTGATTGATTAATTGTTAGATTGACACAAAGTTGAGAAACTGAGTTTATAGGTTATGTCATACTATTGATAAATGTTGATAGTGTTAAGTAAATTATTAGTTTAAAATTAATTAATTAATTAATTATTATTGACGTGATAACGTCTTATAAATCGATAGAGCAGGCTGCATGCAAACTCGAAAAAGCATGACTCATGTATCGTTACCTCTGCCGCGACACAGGCAGAGCAAACGTGACGTGAGCAGCAGCAGAGAGAGTGGTTAAATTTAATGCTTTCTCCGTCTCGCTCACCGCCCGTTTTGCGACGGTGTTTCTCCGTCTCGCTCTGCTCTCCGCTTTGTCTATTTATAGCTCGAGCACTGACGCAGGCGAATGTTTGTATTTCAGTCTTTGACGCCATCCTCTGATTTGCATGCGTGGTCCAGAGGCTAAAGTGTTCGAGTCTTAATCCAACGATTGCGGGTTCGAGTACCGTCGCAGCAATTGTGTTTTCGAAAAATTTAAGTTGGGTTTTATAGACTTTCTATAATATTTATATCCATTTAACTTATCAACAAACAGCCGGCACTTCCTGATCCTCTCCTGAAACTGGCCATTTGCAGCCGGCACTGCCTGATCCTCTCCTGAAACTGTTTGCAGCCGGATCTGCCTGATCATCTCCAGAAACTGGCCATTTGCAGCCGGCTCTGCATAATCCTCTCCAGAAACTGGCCATTTGCAGCCGGCTCTGCCTAATCCTCTCCAGAAACTGGCCATTTACAGCCGGTACTGCCTGATCCCCTAGAAACTGGCCATTTACAGCCGGCACTGCCTGATCATCTCCAGAAACTGGCCATTTGCAGCCGGCTCTGCCTAATCCTCTCCAGAAACTGGCCATTTGCAGCCGGCTCTGCCTAATCCTCTCCAGAAACTGGCCATTTACAGCCGGCTCTGCCTAATCCTTTCCAGAAACTGGCCATTTACAGCCGGCACTGCCTGATCCTCTCCTGAAACTGGCCATTTGCAGCCGGCACTGCCTGATCCTCTCCAGAAACTGTCCATTTGCAGCCGGATCTGCCTAATCCTCTCCAGTGGCCATTTACAGCCGTCACTGCCTGATCCTCTCCTGAAACTGGCCATTTGCAGCCGGCACTGCCTGATCCTCTCCAGAAACTGGCCATTTACAGCCTCTCTCTCTCAATTTTACATAATTTTTTTACCGTGAACGTGTCAACGTCTTAAGTAAATGCTAACATTCCATCAGTATTTTCTTAAGACGTTGTCACGTTCAACGTCAGTAAACCGACTTTACAGACAACCAATTTTTTTTTATTCAATTGTTAAACGACGCGCCAAACTCTCGCTCGATCGCAGTCAACGAATGAAAAGTAATAAGATCTGCTTCCATTTCGCAGATTTGTTCTCTGCACTCTGCAAAAAAAGTTTGTTTTTGTACAGAAAGTTGAAGCTATTTAGTTTGACAATCGCTGTCCATCACATAAGTGATAGATTAATTAATTTTTTTTTTAGTTTTATTTTATAATGTTTTCCTAATGCTACAAGTTTATAACTTATAATTAGTGCTATAGTCACGTAGGACAAATTAACATAGATACAGGTTTGAATAACTATTTTGAATGACAAGTTTAAATACAAGTCCTAAAGCTACACTTAAACACTAAAGGTTAATGAAAAGGTCGCTTTGTTTTTTTTTTTGTTTTAAGTTTTGTGATATTTTGCAGGTGTAATGTAAGTTTTGACATAAACTGCGTGGCGCTACTAATATTTTTTATAGGGCTTGGATGTTGATTCCATAGCCTAATTGCGTGTAAAATGTTTTTCTAAAAGCAAGAGATCTGTGTCTTATTTGGATCAGGTTATTTGCTCTTCTAGAGGAAGGGAATCTTAATTCTTCAAAGAGATAGGTTGGCTCCCTCGTGTAAATTATTTTATGCAGATAGATTAATACTCTCATTTTCATTCGGTCGGTCAAGTTAAGTTCAAATATGCTATATGCATAGCTGGTCACATGGTCAAATCGGCGCAGGTTGAATATAAATCTTGCTATATTATTATATTCCACTTTTATTTTTTTATGGCTGGCTGCATCGCAATTAGAAAAAATTTCGATTTCATAAAAAAGGTCTTAGCAACTAAAATACGAACATTTATGGGTAACAGAAATTTAACTGGGTAAAAGATCTTAGCAAACCATTTTTCTTTCCTACAGCCCTGATTATATGGTCATTCCAACTAAGTTTATTATTGAATATAATACCCAAGTTTATAGCATTTTCATCGTATCTAATGGGTTAACAATATTTAATTTCTTTTTCAAGGCCGTTTTCATTGGCCTAGCTGCTAACTTTATAAATATCACGATTACATATATTCACACACTCGTCAATTCTATCAATCGGACGGCTTACATACATCCGGACATAATCTGCGTACATATGAACATCACTATTTGAGAAAACACACGGAAGGTCATTGACATACAGAGTGAAAAATAAAGGTCCAAGAACTGAGCCTTGAGGTACACCGCGATTAAGGACTACAAAAGAAGAGGAAACATTTGACATTACAGCAGATTGACGGGATTTTTTTAAATACGAGGTCATAAGTTTAATAGCAGTTGCCGAGAAATTGAACTGAGTTTTCAATTTTATACACGAAACTTCATGATTAACAGAGTCGAAGGCTTTACTATAGTCAGGAAGTACTAGAAGCGTCACATTAGATTTGTCTGCGTGTTCACGTATATCGTCCGAGATTTTCAGTATTGCTGTTGTTTATGCTGTTATTGCAAGCTCAAAATATCTACATAAGCCGAAGTTTTTTAAATTCTTATTTCCTTTGCGTGTTTAGTTTTTCTCCTTTTTAATCTGACGTAGCCAAAGCAAAAATGGGTAATAGCACGCATGGGTGCATCAGTATTCAAAAATCTGGATTGGGGGACACGCATGTTTAAATATACGCTAATGTTGGGAGTTGATCGTACAGCCATGTTCACTGATGATGATCGTGATGGCGTCTAGACGACCCACTATAAAATAAAATCTGTGTGTGATCTTGCATCATAATCGAGTCTTGATTTATTTATGAGAAATTAAGCCGATTATGACCTCGAGTAGCGAGAAAAGAGGCCGTCAATGAAAGCAAATTATAATACAAATTATTGTAACAATAATAGCAACAATAATAGAGGCCAATACAAAATACCGATATTAATAATCAAATCAACAGAAATAATTCCGTTATAGTTGTTAATGTGCAGGCATAGAACATGAACTATAGATAGTAAATAGATGGGGGTCTGAAGAGTCAGCGACAGCCTCTGTCGAATGCAGGGAAATGAGTAAAGGTTGCGTTGGAGTCAAACAATTACTGATTTTATTGAGGAAACTGTACGGTATTTATAGCTAAACAGAGTATAACGAATATGTGTAAAGAGAAATATGGTTTACTGTGTATTATGATATTTGCGGAACTGGAAACGTTGCCCAATTCGACTTTTTCATGTCAGCAGAATGTGCACGCGCTCTTGACCTGATAATGACTACTTTTTTCTTATTGCATATACAAATTTCTGCGACTGAACATTCTCCCGGTCGTTGAACAGGTGTTCAACCATCGCTAACGTATAACGCAAAACGTGGGGTAGGCTCCGGTAAAGACTGCTCTGCGTTTTTCTGAGGATTGGTGGTCCATCGTCGTGGCTTCCATTTTGCCGTCGTAGAGTGTATGCAATAATTACTATAATTAATATTTCTAAGGCCACATAAACAGCTACTTGATGATGCTGCACAGTGCTGAATTGGTTTTTCCATGTTGTTTCCTTCAGATTGGCCAGCCTTTGTTGTAGGACATCTAATTCGTCTAGTACGGATACTCGGGTTGTAGTTTCTTGAGCTGGCTCTGATTGTTCTTCTACGGCAAACTTTGTGATATTGCCGAAGCGAACGTATATTGATTTTGTTTCGCTGATCGTAGTGCTGAATGTGCCAACACTAATTTTTGAGTTGCGAGCTGTGCAGCCTGCGGAGAGTGATAGTAAGCCCGTTTCTTCAACATATACTGTGGAAGGTGTTCCCTTGCACACAGCCTGATTTGATGATCGGTTTTTGATTGAACCATCTTACATAATGTTTCAATCTTGTTGTTAAATAATTGAAATTCACACTGATTCTCCGCGCTAAACGTGGCTTGATGATTATAGCATATTGTCTCATTGTTTGGCGCTTTTAGATATAACTCGGACTCGTCTTCAGTTTACCCCGATCTCTATGGGCACCGACGGCTATGATACGTGCCTTGATATTGAATCGATGCTAGTTTCCTGCCTTCCATGCAGAGATGGGGATGATGCTGAAGACTACCTGCTGCGCCGTGGATACCAGAGGTAGTGTAATTTTGAAGAGTACATGATCGTTGGTTGAAGTCTCCTCAGCGTGCATGAACGCTGGAAAGCATTTTCCGGTGATACCAGTAACATTTGATCCGGCGAAAGATGATCCCAAATTTGATCTTGTTAATCTCTCAGTTGTTGAGGTGATACTAGCATGGGACTTATGGTTCAGTGGCGAACATCAGTAAGGACAGTAGCTATCTCATTTTGCATCTGCTGCTGTTAGAACCATGAATGCTTGTTGTACATAGTCGCCTTCCTATCTGCCTCTTTCCATGTTGATAGTTGCTAGTTGGTGTTCTAGCGTTCTGATGCGTTTGTCGTTGGCTGAATTGTTCTTTCTGACTACATTTATTGTGAAATCAAGAACAATCGTTTGATTCTTGAGTAGCATTATCAGTACATCTTCGTTGGATTTGACTTCGTTTATGACCTTGACCATGCCTTCTGCATAGTTGATATCAAGCACGCCAAATAATGAGTGCGCCACGTTTTCGACTATATCAAGTGGTGAACTGCGCTGTCGGGAATGGTTGATTAGATAATTTCCTTCTTTAAAATCGCCATATAAATTTTGAATATGCTCAAATATAGAGTTACAGGCATTTGCGTTTTGTAGCTCTGAACACTTATGTTTGAGTTTACTAATCCCGTCAGTTAATATTGTTCCTCTCCTCCAATATGGTTTCAAGTCGTAGTACACAATGATTGTCCTTCTGAAACTGCCAGTCTGGAAGTGCCGAGTCGTTCGTAAAATATTCCGGGTTGATTTGTAAACTGAGTCACATTTATTGGTTGTCCCATTTCTAGTGGGTAGCATTGCGATTGCTTGCTCTTCTCGTATTCGTTATTTATATATATTCTTTATTTATATTTATATTTTATACTTGTATTGAAATTCTTTAACCCTCTTATACCCCAGAGTACCTCAAGGCAATTATTATATAATTTGTATTATCTAACCAACGAAAAGATTTGAATTATAGTTGTCAGTTTACAATAAACATGTGGTCTTATGAGTGGAAGCTTTGAAAGCTCTCCGAAGCTTTATAACGGGACTTTTTTTGTGTTCTTTATATGCATCATGCATTCACTGTTTATAAATAAAGTTAAAATAAATTCAAATTCAGCAAAATAAAAGTTATTGTTAATGAAGGTAAGATCATTTATAATCCAAATAAAGTTGCATATATGCAATTTAATAAAAAAAGTGCGTTGCAGCGGTAGAATTGTGATAATTCTTCTAATTCTTGAGTAACTTTAGTGATGACGTTGAAGGTAGCTTGGATTTGGCAGAAGCACTCAACACAGCATTGGAGGATGCCGAAACTATTTCATTTATAGACAACACCGCTGATAATGTCAAAGATATTGTACAGGAGCTGGAAATTACCCAAAATCCTGTATAGAGACCTCGTTCACCACTGCCGACAAATTAACATTCAGTTTTTTTTTTTTTGTTAGCTTAATTATCACGCCACACAAGAAAAGCTCTTGTTTTCGTGTTTAATAAATAGTAACTAAAGATCCCGAAAACCGCGGGTAGGAAAGAGCCCCACTTTGGGGCATTTTATGTGTGGTCGATTATGGGCTAGCAGGCGGTCTCTGCATCGGTTTGCAAATGATGAAATTGTTTCTTTTACAGTTGGTATTTCCCCAGTTCAGTGTCGGAAGGACAATGAATAATCGCACCTTGGCATGGAGGGATAGACCGCCAAAATTTTTCGAGCTTTGTCCTTGCTGATCAGCAGACCCGGTCAATCTGCCCCTTTCAGCAAAGTCGGCGGTCTAGGGTTACGCCAAGGTACGCACCCTTATCCTCATGCTTTAGTCTCTTCGCATCCAAGTAAAGGGCACGTGGGCGGCCAGGCCGAAGTGTGAAGTTGACGTGCTGTGATTTTTCAATTGTGAGCGTTATGTTCCATCAAGATGCCCAGCATTGGAATTCGACCAAGAATGTCTGGAAACGACTGGAAGTCGAAATGGGGGTGCTGCGAGCAGCTAGAAAAGCAGTGTCTTTTGCGTAGGTGGCTAGAAGAGCACCACGAACAATGGGGCTTGGAAGATTCGATGTGTAAAGTGTGTACAGTACCGGGCCAAGAACACTGCCCTGAGGTACACCAGCGTTAATTGGGCTTAGTTCAGAAACATGTCCACGGATCTCAACAGCAAAATTCCTGTTATCCAGAAATGACACAATAAGCTTCCAGAGTCCCTCAGGTAAAAGCGGCATTAATTTGTAAAAGAGACCTTCATGCCAAACCCTGTCAAAAGCCTGCCGAATACCTAGAAATACAGCTGAACAGTATTTGCGACCTTCTAAAGCACTCAGAATGTGGTTAACAACTCTGTAGGTCAATAGCGCTGTGACAAATTAACATTCCGTGTGTACATCTGAGCCTTCTTCTGGTGGTTTCAATTGTGTCGGTAAGAAAACTTATTTACTGAATGGTACCTAAAAAACAAATTAATTTATGTTGAATCAATAAGCAAGGTGACCACTAAGATAACATGTCGGCAGCAATCAATGCAGTTGCATGTCCACGACGAAGCTTTTCGAGGAGATTCTTCACTACCAAATTGTATAAAAGAACTTGAAACACCGTTGCAGATTTTCTGTTACTTCTTCGATTCAGAGATTATGAATATGATTGTTAAAGAAACCATTCGGTCAGCACTAACGGAAAACATCTAATCAGTGCAAATTCAAAGGTGAGCCAGAATACGATTCCCTGTAACAACATTATCTTGCCTGCTCATTCAGATCTTGGAGCTGCGGCCTTACAAAAACGGTACACTTTTTCTAAAACCACATAATTTATTTCGACAACTTTTATTCGTCTTTACCTTTGATGGTTTATCTGCGTGCTAAAGGGATACATAACCTTAAAACAGTGCGTCTTAATCGCATTCCAAATTGCAAGCTACCGAATGATATAACGACTGAGTATGTTCGCCATATGGCATCGATATAACAAATGTATTATGAAAGACCATAAAGCCGTTTGCTTGTAACCTGCTCTTATGCTGTACGGCAAATAAAAATTGTTTCTTTGAGTATCATAACCAGAAATAAAAATATACTCAAGTACAAATTTTGATCGCTTTACAGGTAAGCTAATATTAGTACACACTTTGTGAGGTCATTTTTATACCCTTGCAGAGGGTATTATATTTTGCCATGTTATTTGCAACGCAGTGAAGGAAGCATCTCCGACCCCATAAAGTATATATATTCTTGATTAACATCACCAGCCGAGTCGGTCTAGCCATGTCCGTCTGTCCGTCTGTCTGTCCGTCAGTCTGTCCGTCTGTCTGTCCGCTGTCGGTTTCTACGCGAACTAGTCTCTCAGTTTGGGAGCTATCAGGCTGAAATTTTCAGCATAGTCTTATTTCTTTAGCACGCAGCTTATATGTCGGAAATCGGACCACTATATCTTATAGCTGCCATAGGAATGATAGAAAAATGTATGTAAAGACATTTCTAACTTTTTTGTTTTTCAACGTATATCAATCAATTTCAAGATAAAGCAGTTTTTTACGGTTATAGAATTACGGTTTTAGTTGCATTAAGATCGGATAACTATATCATATAGCTTTAATAGAAACGATCGGTCGATTTAGTTGAAAATGTAAAATTCTACATGTAAGATGTAAAATTCTACATGTAACATGTAAAATTCTACATGTAAAATGTAAGATATTTTTTCAAATGTAACCAAAATGAATTTTCAATAATCCAATTGCAGACTGCAAGGGTATACAAATTTCGGTTTACCGAAGATAGCTTTCTTTCTTGTTGAAACTAAAAACTACAATTTACCCCAAAAAATATTATCCAACGTTTTTTTAATATTTCTTCAATGGGGGCTTAGAGACTTAAGGTCTAAGGGTTGAGGTTAAGGATGTTTCCTGTGATTAGGAACGGCTAGAAATGTAAGTTCTGAGCCAAAGGATGATTAAAATATTTTAATGGTCGGGGTCACAGAATTATGACCAACGGCTAGAAATCTGAGTTCTGAGCCAAAGGATGATTGAAATCCTTAAACGTGTCCTGATTGACAACATCACGTGGGGGTCACCAAATGTGTTAATGTGTAGGCTTAGATGCCTGGCATAAAGTACGTGAACTTTCTGCTTTGTGTCGGCGCAACAAGAACATGAACCAGTTGGACTATGGATGGTGCATATGAGGGTCTGAAGACTTAGCGACAGCCTCTGTTGAATGCAGTCAAAAAATTACTGATTTTTTGAGGAAACTTAAGGGTAATTATAGCTTAACAGAGTATAACGAATATGCTTAAGTCAGCAAAATTATGTGTAAAGAGAAAATATATTGATATATAAGTTTAAGATAGGTTTGGAATTTTATTTTAAAAATATACAAACTTTCTTTATTGAGTCTTGATTAGAACTGATTTTACTTAAATTTAACAATCATTGATTAAAGCTATGCGTCGCTCCATCGCTGCTACCGCCTCTGCCGCTCCTGCCAATTCTGATGACGCTCTTGATACCGTCGATGTCGCCGTCGCTGTTGTTACCATTTTATGCTGACTTCTTTGTTTTGTTGACGTATTTCATTATCACTGGTTGCTGCTCTTAGCCTATCTTAATTATAATTGGCCGATGCAAGTGCAATATTGCTTTTGCTGGATGCACTTGGTTGAGTTCACTAAACTTGGGAAAGTGGCTGGTGCAAGTTCAATATTGCTTTTGTTGGATGCACTTGGTTGAGTTCACTTAGCTTGGGAAATTGGCTGTTCTGCTAAAAGTTGAGAGCTCAGCGCGCGTGTATGGAGTTTGTATTATTTAAGATGTTAACTTATATATATATACTATGATATTTGCGGAACTGGGAACGTTGCCCATTTTGACTTCTCCATGTCAGCAGAATATGCAAACCCTTTTGACCTGATAATTGCTATTTTTTTGTTATTGCAAATACATATTGCTGCGACTGAACATAACTGTTTTTACGCAGAGGCGCATCTGCATTACCTCCTGAAAATGCAGCAACCACTTTTTTTCCGTAAGAAATGCTTGAGTCAGAAAGGGATCACTTCAGGTTTAACAGTAGGTTAAAACTAAAAGAAAGTATGTATAATCTAGTGGTTCTACATGGTACGCGGAAATTCAACTGACCCAATAAATCGGTGCTTTCCATGTTACCACGGAGCAGGTTATACATAAAGGCACTGCCTAGGACCGTTCTGCGGTTTGTTGGAAAGTTAGGTTAATAGGAGAAGTCTACTGGAGTAAGTGGGAAACCTTAGGTTTGAATCCCAGATTAAGCCTCAAAGAGCGAATAGGAAAAAGTTTTTTTGAGCTGACTACATGGGTAGTCTTTGTGTCTAACGGGATATCGAATTCCTTTGACCACCGTTTTATAAATCCGAGCACACCTATGTAAAACACGATGTTGTAAAATTATATATATATATATATATATATATATATATATATATTTTTTTTTTTTATTAATAATTTATTTGTGAAGGATCACTTTCTTGAAAACAAATGTTTTTATTTTTGTTCATGCAGAACCTATATATATAACTTAGCACCAACATATATAACCACCTATATGTAAGTCCATATATTCGTAAGTACTCTTAATTTTTTAGGCACTAGACATAATAAATTTAGCCGTAAGTCAACAAGTAGTTAATTTCACTAAAATAATAATATAATATAATAATATAATAAAAATAATAACAGAGAAAACCACCACGAAAACCCAATACGGTAGGAATAAAACGGGCACACTACGATCGAGGAGTTAAATTTCCAAGCACTACGCGAACGGCAGCAAGAAAAATTCGGGGGAAAAGACCTGCAAAGCAAGCGAATCTACACCTTAAACCTACGAGAGGATCGGTGACCCAAGGATCAGCAAGGGCAAGGACAAATAGGGGATGCCATCGGGAAACTCAAGAAAACTGGGACAACTAAAGTATTAGAAAAAAAAGAAGATTGAGAATAAATATAAAACGTAAAGAAAACCAGGTGGAAATGAAGTTAGTCGCGGGTCACTGAGATGCTGCCTGCGAGTATTCCGAACACTTCCGTGCAGAATTCTTTGTGGCATTAACCTCGAATTTGCTGTCTGCGAGTATTTCGGGCATTTTCGTCCAGAGCTTCTAGTAAGTTAGCCGCGACTGTGCTGCCTGCGAGTATTCCGGACACAGTTGCATAGTTTTACCAATGAGTAATCACGATTTTGCCGCCTGCGAGTATTCCGGGCATTTTCGTACAGAGTGCTTAGCCAGTTAGCCACGACTGTACTGCCTGTTAGTATTCCGGGTACAGTTGCGTAGTTTTACAACAGAGTAGACATGATTTTGCTGTCTGGGAGTATTCCAGGCATTTTCGTGCAGAGTACCTAGTCAGTTAGCCGTGGTTGTGCTGCCAGTGTGTATACCGGGGACAATATCGTAATATTCCGAGGTATTTTTATGCAGTTCTAATCAGCTAGCCATGACTATACAGCCTAGCGGGACTCATCAACGGCAATTATTTTATTATACGCCAGAGGGTCTGCGACCCTATATTGCCAGTCGAGATCCCCAAAACTCTGTAAAATCATGACACCCTCAACTGTCTCGGTAAACTAAAAATGTATCGTTGGCAGACTGAGACGACGACCCCAGTAATCGCATCCTTACATGTTTTATTTTCAATTTAATCCGTAATATGCAAAAATTTAATACATATAAAACCGGAAAAAAGCAGACATCACTGTTTACGGGTGTCCACGTAGTAAATATACTTTTGTTTACTTTTTATACCCGATACCCATAGGGTACAAGGGTATTATAAGTTAGTACCAACCGAGAATGTATGTAACAGGCAGAAGGAGAAACCTCCGACCCTTTAAAGAATATATATTCTTGATCAGCGTCACTAGCCGAGTCGATCTAGCCATGTCCGTCTGTCCGTCTGTCCGTCCATCCGTCCGTGTGAAACATCAGATCTCAGAGACTATAAGAGCTAGAATTACCAAATTTGGTGACTACATTGGAATCTGTTGCACGCAGATCCAGTTTGTTTTTAAATTTGGCCACGCCCACTTCCGCCCCCGAAAATCATAAGAAACGGTATATAAGCTACAGGCGTAGCTATAAGTAGGCAATATTTGTCCTCATTTGTAAACATTTTCTTTTTTTCATGTTCATGGGCTGTTTAATTTCACCGGGTTTCTCACAGTCGGCCACACTCGACTGTAGCTTTCCCACTTGTTAAGTATCGAATTTCGATCTTTTGATTGCTACAGAACACTTAGGTAAGTATGTAGTAACGATGAGCACCAAATCTGAGGTGCGCAAGGAGCGGTTGAACTAAAGGTCGCTACCATAGTCCGATCTGAACTATTTCTGTCTGGATCGAAATTTTATGTGAAAAATCTCTTTAAAACTGAGTACTAAGGGCACTAAGCTGCAAAATATTTAGCCTTGAGACTTATGACTTTTACCAGCATGCCGAAGTTTAAAGTTATTATATTATAGAATTGATTTCTAATTTATTGTTTGTTAATGTACATTTAACTCTTCATTATATTTGACATCAGAAATATTTGAAGGTGAAGATGCCTTCGCAACTTTTATCTCCCTTCGTTAAGAGGGTTTTTGTTTGATATATGTTAAGGATTTCAGGATTTCATCAAAAGTTGTATTTAATTTTATATTAATGGTTATCTCATTATAGCTGACGCACACGATTGGGGTACGATTTACCCAAATATATCTGGAGATGGTGCACTGGGCATGGTGATCAATCACAAAGCAGATGTATGCATTGGAGCAATGTACTCGTGGTTCGAGGACTACAGATATCTAGATCTCTCTATGTATCTTGTGCGGTCCGGCATAACATGCCTTGTTCCGATACCTAAGCGAATAGCTGGTTGGTATATCCCACTGGAGCCTTTTCAAGCAACACTTTGGTTTGCCGTCTTTTTATGTTTATGTATAGAAACCATGGGCTTGGTTCTTGCATATAGAAGTGAGCAGCAACTGTATTTGACACCAAGCAACCGTGTTGGATGGTGGACTTGTGCCAAATTTGGACTGTCCACGACCTATAAACTCTTAATATCACAGTCAGGAAATAGCAAAGCACGCTCATTTGCAGTTCGTGTTCTACTCTTCGCCTGTTTTCTTAATGACTTAATTATTACCAGCATATATGGGGGCGGTCTTGCCAGTATATTAACAATTCCCAGCTTGGACGAAGCGGCTGATACTGTGCAACGTTTACGATCTCACCAATTACAATGGGCCGCCAACTCTGAGGCATGGGTGTCAGCCATACGTGGTTCAGACGACGTGAGTTATTTTACTTTTAATAAGGCTTATATAATTTAAAATACGATACGATATTTATTTAACAGCCCTTAGTGCATGATCTGTTGAATAATTTTCACATCTATGGCGATGACGAGCTACATCGGTTTGCACAGGATCAGCGAGTAAGCATAGGATTTGCTGTTGAACGTCTACCATTTGGTAAGAAAGAATCTCTACTTAAAACAATCCATCCCTTATGATATAAACCTCCCAGGTCACTTTGCCATCGGTGACTATTTGGTGCCACAAGCCATTGACCAGCTGGTTATAATGCAGGACGATCTTTATTATCAGTACACAGTTGCTTTTGTGCCGAGACTTTGGCCACTCCTCGAACGATTCAATTCATTAGTATACAACTGGCACTCGTCTGGTTTCGACAAGTACTGGGAGTTCCGTGTGGTAGCCGATAACTTAAACCTAAAAATACAACAACAAGTCGAAAGCACTATGTCCGGTAGACAAGAAGACATTGGTCCAGTCACCCTAGGAATGTCTAACTTTGCTGGAATTATTCTTGTTTGGCTATTAGGCTCTGTTGTAGGCACGTTAACTTTTCTTCTCGAGCTGCTCTTAACAAATGTTAGTAATTTTAAGGTTTATTGTTTATTTTTGATAATATAATTGAATTTAATTTCACAAACAACTAAAACAAAAACAGTGTGCTCAAAACTCAGTATGAAAAGCTTTGAACATGGTATTAGAGGTTTTACAATGAAGCGTGCAACCCAAATGGCTTGAAAAGAATAGTTAAACGAGAAAGAAAACTAACTTCGGTAAACCGAAGTTTATATACCCTTGCAGTCAGCAATTGGATCATTGAAAATCGATCCATTTTGGTAATGTAAAAAAAAATGTCAAATTATGTAAATTTGGTAAATTTTACATTTTACATGTAGAATTTTACATTTTCATATAAATCGACCGATCCCTTCTATGGCAGCTATATGATATAGTTGTCCGATTTTAATGAAATTAAAACCGTAATTCTAGAACTATAAAAAACGACTATATCTCGAAATTTAATATAAATTCGTTGAAAAACAGAGAAATTAAAAATTTTTGTACATTAATTTCGCCATCATTCCTATGGCAGCTATAGGATATAGTGGTCCGATTTCGGCCGTTCCGACATATATACTGCGTGCTAAAGAAATAAGACTATGCTGAAAATTTCAGCCCGATAGCTCAAAAAACTGAGAGACTAGTTCGCGTAGAAACCGACAGACAGACAGACGGACAGACAGACGGACATGGCTAGATCGACTCGGCTGGTGATGCTGATCAAGAATATATATACTTTATGGGGTCTGAGATGCCTCCTTCACTGCGTTGCAAATATCATGGCAAAATTATAATACCCTCTGCAAGGGTATAAAAACGTCGATAGAAAAATAAAGACTCAATAAATTGAATTACTTACTTTGATACCTCGCTTTGAACAAAGACATAAAAATATTGAAGATTAGTAACATTTTTGTATGGACACAATTGTTTCGTGCTGGCTCTAGAGCTGGATCCACGTTCACTTGAAATTTTGTTCAAAAGCCAGAGAGAGCGCGCTCTAGAGCTCGCTCTTATATCAATGATCCAATTGCAGACTGCAAGGGTATACAAACTTCGGTTTACCGAAGTTAGCTTTCTTTTTTGTTTTACATTAATTTCGACATATCATGGCAAAATTATAATACCCTCTGCAAGGGTACTATCTTTTGTTCTGTTGTTATCAGGGTATTTTCTGTCGTCGTGTTGCCGGCAGCTCTTCGGATGTAAGGAATGGTGAATTATTCCTGTGGTGAGATCAAAGAGTGTGAATAAAGCGATAACAGTAGCTAGATACCCGTATGAGACGCGTCCAGGTTGAGAATTTGTGGATGAGCAACTCGTTAATACTTTCATCAGGAAAGTTATTAAGAGTTGTTGGCTTGATCACTCGTTTTTTGGTGTTGACATCGAAACTTAAAGAGACCCTGAACTTTTGTAGAGGGTGGGCAATCATCCTCAGATTTGGCCAGCCAAGACGGACCCTTCCACCAAAGTTAATGCTCCAGAAGCTTAGACGAATGAAGCACGAGAAGCACAGTCGGCTGGATTGTCCTCCGTGCGAACATGATTTAAGCAGCTGGGTGGAAAATCGTTAAGGATTTCTGGCGTTCTGTTGCAAACGTATTTGTTCCAGTGACGTGGTGGAGCTGAAAGCCAATGTAGCACAATTTCTGAATCTAACCATCAGCTGGTGCTGAAAATAGGAATTGTTAGTGATTTTTTGGCAATGGTTAGCAATCGGGTAAGAAGTAGTGCTGCATTCAGGTCCAAGCGCAGGATAGAGACGGGATTGATAGGTGCCACACGAGTTTTTGCGGCAACGAGGGTTATTTGTAAACGGTTTCTAACTGATACACGAGTGTAGACAACCGCACCGTAGGCGTGCATGGATGCGTCGGCGAATCCGTGTAGTTGAGCGCCTTGGAAGGGTGAGGCAATATATAGTGGTACTTGACATTATGTCAGTGAAGGCAGGTCCTCCACCAAAGCTCTCCAGCGCGTACGTAGGGCTTCAGGAATTGGGTCATCCCATTGCAGTACGCTTGTCCAACTATCTTGAAATATAAGCTTAAGTAATATAATGACCAGAGCTACCAGCCCAAGGGGATCGTAGATTTTTGATAGTTGCGATAGAAGTTCTCTTTTCGTCTGAGATATGCTCTATTGAGATACAGGACATCCTTTGCGGGGTTCCATTGGATACCAAGAACTTTTACTGGTGGTTCTGCACCTGATTTGTTGAGGAGCTGTATGGGTTCAAAAGATCTATCTTCATCTGGCAGTGATTTTAAATGGCGCCAACAATTGTAACTCCATTTTCGTAGTTTGAACTGCGCCTTGTCCAAGAGTCCAATTAGGATTTGAGACTCATGATTTCCTCGATTGAGTTGCACCCTGTTGGGATATCGTCCACATAGGCATCATGTAGGAGAGCGTGGGCCGCTGCGGGAAACTCTTGACGGTGATCTTCGGCTAGTTGCTTCAGAACTCGAACAGCCAGGAATGGGGCCGGTGCCAACCCATAGGTAACCGTAAAAAGGCGACAATGAAGCAGTGGTTCATTCTCATTCTTGCGCCAAACAATGCGCTAAAAATTGGTATGGGGTTTGAAGACTTGGATTCCTCTAAACATCTTCTGGATATCCGCGCATAAAACGTATCGGTGTTGTCGGAAACGTAAACAAAGGCCGAGAAGGTCGCGCTGAATCAGGGGACCAACATGGAGTCTGTCATTCAGTGAAATTCCAGAGCTATCCTTTCCCGATCCATCGAAAACTACGCGACATTTGGTAGTCAAACTGTCCAGTTTGATGACAGCGTGGTGCGGTAAATAAAAGCAAGTCTCTGGGGACTCGGCAACTTGAGCTGATGTTAGCTGTTCCTTACGGCCACGCCGCAAGTAGTCATCTAGGAAAGCGTCGTACTGCTGCTTGAGTTCCGGAGATCGCCAAAATTTGCGTTCAAGTGTGAACAAGCGGTTGGTAGCCTGCGGTAAAGTTGACTCAATAGGAGGTGGCCTTTCCTTGAATGGGTACTCGACGACGTAAACCCTACTCTTTGCGGGCTTGTGTGTGGCCGCAAAAGGACGTTCTGTGGGATCGTTGGCATCCAAGAGAGCCTGGCTAGGCTGTAGGCTGTCCATCTCCATGAATGAGCGTGCCATTGTGTCTAGGTCCGCGTTATGCGTAACGGCAGAAGTCAGGTGATCATCGCAGGTGTTGTAAGAGTCTGCAATATTCCAACCAAAAACAGTATTGAGAGCGATAGGAAAGTTGTTACCAAAATATTTTCTTTCTCCAGTATAGCTGATCTGATCCAACGATGACATCGATTTGCAGATTTGCTTCCACGTAGAAGAAGAGGTGTCAAAAGCCTCTAAGAGCAGCCTGCAAGTTGTTGTGTTTCCCCAAGCGTCGCTGACGTCTGCGAGAATGGTGGGCAACAGAGTTTGCGAGCCTGTAACCGGAAGGTTTTCCAGTGTATGATTCGTAAAGTTGTTTTCCGTGGGAGGAACACTCCCCAAATGATGATCTTCATGAATTAGCGGTTGCCTGGGTGTGCTTGTAGATGCCGCTTCTGAGATTGATGGAAGCTCGCTGCTGTCCAAGCTGGCTGCCTCAACGTAGTTACCATTTTGAATTGGTTGCAACGAGCCATAAACCAAAGTATGATGCTTGCAGCGGCAGATCCGACACATTATGCTTCGATGTACAGTTGCTTGACATATAAGTGGGGCTGAGGCAATTGAAACAGAGCTTTCTTGACTTAAGGAGTTTCCTGCGAGATGCGATGTCGAGGACGATGAATTGAGGGCATCTAAACAGTGGATAATTCTGCTGACATGATATTTCGTCCCGTCTTGAGTGCATATGCGTTATAGCATCGCGTCGAACTTGGGTTGGACGAACTAAGTGAACACATTCCAAACAATCGCAACGTGAAGTGAGAAATTTAAGAAATTGGTTGATGGTCGCACCCCTCTCTTCGGAGTCTGCGGATTAAGCCCAAGCTTGGCGCGTATCGGTATCCAATTTTGACAACAATCGCAATTCGCACTAAAGCGAGCGCGAATAATCCACGAATAACTTCGTCTGCACTATCGGCCAGTTTACGCACGGGGCTGATATTAGGGGTTGTAGCACTTGGAAGCGTCATAAAACTGTTAAAGAATGAGCGGATAATTAGTGATTGTTTGGTGTAGCGCTGTTCCAGCCACAACCACGCTTCTCGATAATTTTCATTGGTGACCGGAATATGTCTAACTAACGTGAGCGCGTCTCCAGAAAGGTACGATTTTAAATAATAAAATCGTTGGCAATCCGTCAGGCTCCCATTGGAAGCAATCGATCCAAAAAACATGTCTGAAAAATGTTTCCAGTCCTCATAGTTACCGGAGAAGGTTGGGAGTCTGATTCGCTCGAACTGAAAATCCACATGGCTTCTCTGTGAAGTATTTGGTGCTTGAACAGTGGCGGGTGTACTGTTCGACGTGACTTCAGCTCTTAAGTTCTCCAGAGTGTTGCATAAAATAGCGTGTGTAGCGTAATGTTTTTCCTCATATACATCAAAATCGTCGTCAGGGTTTTCCAATCTGGTTCAGACTGAAAGAAATACAGCCCTTCCGAGAGCCGCACAAACCGCAAATGGAGATGCGCTAGGCGAACTACTAGTGTTTGCACTGATTGAATGTCTTCCACAAACTTTATGGCATTATTATGCGCACGAGTATTTTGCCTTTCCAGAAGCCCCGCTGTTGAATCACACTCCGCATGTCGATCGAGACTAGGAAACGATTCTATACGATATAGGAATCTATAGATCACCGTTTACAAAACAAACAAAATCAAAGTCAAATGTCCGAAAGAAACGCGTTACCGGCGATCCGTCTCGAAGGACCAATAATTTTATGTTTATGAATGAAACCGCCAGTGTTACTGTTAAGTTAATTTAGTGGTTTATTTGCATCGAGAGCAAAAATGTGACTAACTTAAGCTTAAGCCGCGTACAAGTCATTCGATTATCCTGGTCAAAGATGTAACAAGTTACAGTTAGAAGTTAATGGAAAAGTATTAGGCAAAAGCTCGCGCTCCGGTTGCGTGTCTCGTTCCCAAACAAGTATAAAAAGGTAGTATTGGTAAGCCGAAGTTTTTATACCCTTGCAGACTGCACTTGGATCATGAAGAATATACCGAAGTTTGTAAATTTTTTTTAACATTTACCTACACATTTTACATGTAGAATTTTACATTTTTATATAAATCGACCGATCGCTTCTATGACAGCTATATGTTATAGCTGACTGATCCTAATGAAATTAAAATCGTAATTTGTAAACCATAAGCAAAACTGAGAATTTATTTTTTTTTTTTTTTACATTAATTTCTCTAATATTCCCATGGCAGCTATAGGATATAGGGGTCTGATTTTGGCCGTTCAGACAATTACACTGTTAGCAAAAGATAAAAGATTATGCTGAACATTTCAGACCGATAGCTCAAAAACTAACAGACTAGCTCACGTAGAAACCGACAGAAAGACGGACAGATAGACTGACAGACAGACGGATATGGCTAGATCGACTCGGCTGCTAAGGCTGATCAAGATATTTACTTTATGGGGTCGGAGATGCCCCCTTCACTGCGTTGCAAATATCTT
This sequence comes from Drosophila triauraria, assembly GCA_014170255.2. Classification (NCBI taxonomy): domain Eukaryota; kingdom Metazoa; phylum Arthropoda; class Insecta; order Diptera; family Drosophilidae; genus Drosophila; species Drosophila triauraria. The sequence continues at coordinate 2,223,497 of JABJVT010000007.1, forward strand.
GGCAAAATTATAACACCCTTTGCAAGGGTAAGTTTATTTATTTATTGTTTTACTTTTGGTGTAGTTATTAGAAAGAAACTTAATCTTATCACTAAGCCCTGTAAGAAGAATCGGTCTTTGCTTAAGCGTTTAAGTCGGGAGAGAGTAAGCTTTTGGGAGGGTGAGCTTTTGATAGAGACTTGAGACACTGTATTTTAGGAAAGTGGACTTTGGCCTGCTCAGATCGTGGGATCTTCAACGATTGCAATTTTAGCAGTTTTTTGGGAGTCGCCAAAGAAGGTGCTTTTTGTTTAGTCTTGTAGCAATTATCAGAGGAGCCTTTTGTTAATGTCCAGTGGCGAAGCCGTCGACCAAGGGGAAATTCGTTATTGTAATAAGATATGACTAGGACCTCGATTAGAGTTAGGGTGAGCTAGTGGCCTGAGTCTAATCGTGAAGATTGTTTACAGATCAGTGCAGAAATATATAAAGATATATGTGCGATAACTCTCCCTTTTCTAAAAAGAATCGTCTCGATTCTTAATCTATTTTTGTCAGAGTTTGAATGAGATTGTTTGCGTCTTCGAGAACGGCATCTTTTGATTTTAGAGTTTTATTAGAATTTTGTATTTCGATTTTAATAGGGGAAGGACTTGTTTTCTGGGATAAGGACTAATTCTAATGTCAGAATAAAAATTAAAAAGCGAATTACTTTTCAAAAGCTTAAAATTACAAATACAAGGGCAATATCTTTTAAACGAGTTATTTTTACATGACTTACGGCACGGCTACTCTTAAGCCAAAAGCCAGCGCGCAGCCGAAGACGCAGGCGGTGGCTTCTGCTCCGCAGCGGAGAAGCCCACCTGCTCCAAGGCAACAAAGGGCACGGCTGCGACAACGCCAAAGAATGCCGCTGATGGCACAGCTCGCGCAGGCACAGAGGCTAGCGGCACCATAGTTGCCCAAGAGCCCATGCCACCGAAGAAAATTATGCGCCCTCCCCTGCAAGGGCGCATCACGCGCGGGACAGGGCGCTTAAACAAGGGTGTGAGGCGCACACCTGAGGAGGAGGCCCTTCTGCGCACCAACCGAGGCCGGAAGATGGCGGCTAGGGGCCGCAAGAGGGCGGACTAATGTCCCGTCCTCCTTCCCCCACCCTCCCCAACACCCGGAGACACCTCAGATGTCTCCAAGCGAACTTCCCACCATGCAAAGGCCGCGTCTGACGTCCTTTGCGAGAGGTTTGCTACGATGGACATAGCATTTATCCAGGAGCCATGGATAAATGCCGGACGTGTCCTGGGGCTTAGCACCCCATCTGGTAAGCTGCTGGCAAACGGCCAGCCTCGCCCCAGAGCGGCTTTGTTAATAAACAAAAATCTAACATTTGTTCCCCTTTCACAGTTCATAACTGAGGACCTGGTGGCGGTCTGGGTTAAAATACCCACTGCCCATGGCGAGCAGGAGGCAGTGCTGGCCTCTGCTTATCTACCCGGCGACACTGACGATGTACCTCCGGCGGCTACCTGTGCCCTGGTAGAGTACTGCCAGATAAACCGGCTCCGGTGGATAATTGCTTGCGATGCCAATGCGCATCACACGGTCTGGGGAGCAGCAACATCAACAAAAGAGGTGAGTACCTTCTTGAGTACATAATTAGTAATAACATAGGTTTACTAAATCAGGGCAGCGAGCCCACATTTATCAATGCAATTAGAGAGGAAGTCCTCGACCTAACTCTCTGCAGTCTGAATATGTTGTCCGCTGTCTCAAACTGGCACGTTGCGAATGAGATCACTATGTCAGATCACCAGCACATCAGATTTGATATAGGAGGTGCCTTGCAATGTAGCCTAGTTACTAGAAATCCCAAAACACAAACTGGGATCTTTTCTGTTTTGAACTTGAGCAATCCAGAGACTGCTCCACCCGTCCGATACTAACCATAGACGAGTTAGAGCGTGAGGCTACTGTGCTTCATACAAACATTGAATCAGCATATCACGTCAGCTGCGAACAAAAGTTCGTAAGATCAGTCGGGCTGTTCCCTGGTGGAACAAGAGCCTTGACGATCTTAAACAAGCTGCGCGAAGGCTCTTCAATAAGGCGAGAAAAGGGAAGGCCACTTGGGATTCCTACAAATCCGCCTTAACGCTATACAACAAAGAGCTGAGAAGGTCAAAACGGGCTACGTGGCGCCAACACTGCGGGCAGATTTCAACTTTCCCGGAAGCTGTCAGGCTACAAAAAGCCCTCTCCAAGGACCACTCAAACGGCACCTGTACGTTGAAAAAGCCAGATGGAACTCACACAAATAACCCAAAGGAAACGAGAAGTCTACTCCTAACTACTCACTTTCCTGTGTGCGGCCATGGAGCAACCCATCTCAGAAAGTGAGGCACCAACCTACCTCTCTGAGATTGGAGAGTGCCCACACCTGCGCGTGGCTATTGTGGCAGACTCCAATGGTGCTGAAAGAAGGAACCCCCTATCTATCAGAACGTATTGGAAACATGCCCTTTAGACTGTTTCATCAAAATAGCGTACAATGGGCCATACAAAGTTTTAGCCCATACAAATCCCCTGGACCAGATGGAATTTATCCATGCCTATTGCAGCGGGGACTGCACCAATTTGCACTCCCTTGGTCCGTCTATTCCGAGCTAGTCTCGTGCTTGGACACATACAAAGCAAATGGGCTAAAGTAAAGTTGTGTTTATTCCAAAGGTAGGGAAGAAAGATTCCCAACTGCCTAAATCCTGTAGACCAATTAGTCTTAGCTCCTTCCTTCTTAAAACTATGGAAAAGATAATTGACCAGCACATCTGGGAAGTGAACCTCAAGCATCTTCCCTACATAAGTACCAATATGCGTACCAAACTGGTAAATCAACTGAGACTGCCATCCATTGCCTTACAAGTCATTGAAAAGGCCATTGGCTCTCAACAAATAGCACTAGGTGCCTTTCTAGAAATCTCAGGAGCTTTGACAACACGTCATACGAGGCAATCCGTGCCTCTCTTGTACGTAAAAATGTCGCCACACCCATTATTAGGTGGATTCTGGAAATGCTCAAAACCAGAATCATAACTGTAGACCGAGGAGGAACCATGACCTCAATCACAGCCACAAAGGGGATGCCCTCAAGGGGGAGTACCTCTCCTCTCTGTGGACTCTGTTTGAGCTCAACAACCTAGGGTTCCCCTCTCAAGGCTACACTGTGGTAAAACCGATCATTACCTATGCATCTCTTGCTTGGTGGACGAAATCTACCCAGAAGACAGCTGCGGCTGCACTTACCAAAATACAACGACTGGTCTGCATAGGCATCACTGGAGCCATCCGGACATGCCCCACTGCAGCACTTGGAGTTATAACTGGCATTCCCCTCTACCCATCGCCCTGAAAAGGAGGCCTGCCTGGGGCACTTCGCCTCAAAACATCACCGATATAAAAGTGGTGATCTAACTGGGTATCTACGGGTACTCGAACCCCTAATAAACGAACCCATTCTGCGTATAACTGACGAGCAGAAACCAAAACTTGTTTTCCACAGAAACTTCTCTGTAGGCAACAAAATCAATATCTCTGCCCAGTGGATCACAAACGTGGTACACTGACGGATCGAAATTGGAAAACGGCGACACCGGGCTGGTATTTTTGGACCAAGGTTCAACAAATCCATAGCCATGGGAAAGTCCCCAACCATCTTCCAAGCAGAGATACACGCCATAGAAATCTGTGCTCGTGAATGCCTTCGCAGGAATATGCAAGGCGCACGGATTTACATCTTCTCTGACAGTCAGGCGGCGCTCATAGCGCTGAGATCTTTACGATCACCTCCAGACTTGTAGAAAACTGTTTCAGCAGCTGAACGCCCTTGCCTCCAAAAACACCTTAACGGTGGGCTGGGTGCCAGGGCATGAAGGCCATATAGGAAACGAGGTGGCAGACTCCTAGCAAAACGCGGGGCGATGACACCACTAATCGGCCCTGAACCATTCTGTGGACTTTCGAAAGGACACAAAAGGAACTGGTCAGGAAATGGGAGGAAAAGGAGATAAGTCGTCACTGGACCGACAGTGCAGGGCTGAGACAAGCCAAACAATTCCTCGTTCCCCAGATGTCGCGATCCAAACGCATCATCAATCTAAAAAAAAGTGAGATTCGCACTCTAAAAGGCTACCTAACAGGTCACTGCAACCTAAGGTATCACCTTAAGAAATTAAAACTTTCAGAAATCGACACATGTAGATTCTGTGAGCTGGAGCCAGAAACATCAGAACATGTTCTATGTGAATGCCCCTCACTAATCAGACGTCGACTTCAACAACTAGGAGGTGAACTTATCCCCCCCTACAGGATTTGGGAAGAGATAGACCTCGCCAAAGAGCTCTACTTTATCAGAAGCCTAGGAATAGAGGCTCTACCTTAATCCTACAGGCCGGCACAAAAGACCTAACATCTGGTCGCGGTGCAATAAGGCCATAGTAATAATAATAATAATAATAATAATACATGACTTACCTCTATTTAAACTTTTATAATGAAATGTATCTAGAGTTCAGTGCTATTAAATTTTTTATATTCAGTGACAAAAAATAATTTGAAATTTTATGGTTCCTAATCCTTTATTAAAGAATGTCATGTAATTTATTGTTACATTATTTTTAATAGTCTATAGATAAATTCCTGTGGTCCAAATGTTATTGATACAATTAGTTCCGGTGACGATATTGGATCCGTCAGTTATTATCTCACCCTGTTTATTCTTTCTTGGTGGTTTGAGTTGTTACATTTTGCAACATCTCGAGTGGAACAATTTACTTATTTCAGTGATGTTTGGGTATTTGATTAGCATAATTATTAATCCGGTATAAGACATAATTAAAAATTAAGATGCGTCTAACAAATAAGATAATGTAGTGTTGAATTTATCATGATTAAAAATATCTGTAATTTGGAAAGTGTTATGGTATATGTATATAGAGATATCGAAACAGCAGTCCGCGAACGAAGGCACTTCCCCTCCTACTCTCTCTCGAGAGAGATAACCGATTCGTGGCCCTACGAAGTGCAGATAAAAGGCACAGCAGCATTACAATTAGAAGATCGACTCCGATTAGACGCAAGCTGGTCGCGCTTAAATTCGTCTATGAACTTATTTTCTATATCTAACTCTTAACGTAAAGTTAATCTAAGTCGTTGAACCAAATGTGAATAATAACTGGTGAAGTTCTTGCAAGTTTCGTTCGTTTTCTTTTTACAAGTGTATAACAGGTTATACACAGGTTCCAATAGGTAAAGCTAATGCTATTAATTAATATTTGTATTTTTGGGCTATTTTTGTTTCGAAAATTCTTAAAGAACTTTGATCTATTCTTTAAGAATTTTTAAAAGTTTGATTTTTTGAAAAATTTGAGAGTTAATTCGGTTTTGTTTGTTGTTGTTTAAGATTAATTTATTAATTTTAGTTTCTATCGTGACAATGTCATTATGATCCGGTATGCCGTCGATCCACTTATATAGTGTTCTTATTGCATTTATACTCCTTTTTAATGTATGGGGTGTTACTTGAGTAATAATTGATTTGGCCAAGTTTAGTTCTGAAGATATTTTGAAATTAACGGTGTCATTATTGCCCTGAATTACTGTGAACTCAGTATCCAGTATTTCTTGTTGGAAATTAATTACCGTAAATAAGTTGGTTCTCGCCATCCTCTAGAACAGGGGTGCTCAAAATTGCCTTACGGCAGTGCCCTTACCAACACAAGCAAAAGAAAACACACACACACATGTATCGACGCCGTTTTATTGCTACAAAATGAACACTGAGAAAAAAAGTTAAATTCAGAAAAATAATAATTTTGGTTTCTTTATTTGGTTATTTCATTTAAAAATTTAAAGTTGATCTAGAGAAGTATCAATATTTAAATTTATTTTAGTTAAAGATAATTTTAATAACGCCTCCAGATGATTATTGGTTATACGGCTTCGATGATTGTTTTTCATCAATTTTAATGCAAAGTAATCAGTTGTCAATGCATCACTCATTTTAACGACACGCCCAAAAAATCCAATAAATTGCACGTGTCGCTGGTCCACAATAATCTAAAATCAAACTTAAATCAAATTCTATCAAAAACGCAACAAAAAAAATGTCAGTGCAAAGACGAGAATAAGACTGTTTTCTTCACTTTGCATGTGAGTTGAGGAGAAAAAAAAAATTCAATTGAATTGTTGTTGGCTTGGCTCGATACGCATTGCAACACAAAGAGGAACCGTCGTGTGCCCTTGGAAAGTATGGCGAGCGCCGCTCCGTATGCTAGGTGCCAAAACAAAAACAAATGTGCCCACGTGCCATAGCATTGAGCACCCCTGCTCTAGAAGAACAAAAACCTCGTTTGAGTTGTTTATAATGTATTATAATATTATATTATTATAATTTTGTCCAGAAGTTTGCAACCCAGTGAAGGAAGCACCTCCGACCACATAAAGTATATATATTTTCGAACAGCATCACCAGCCGAGTCGGTCTAGGCATGCCCGTCTGTCCGTTGCTACGCAAACTTGACTCTCAGTTCTTGAGCTATCGGAATGAAACTATGCAGATAGTCTTTTTCTAACGCAGCTAGTATACGAGGTGTGTTCAAAAAGTATCGCGAATTTTGTGTTTTTTTCAAAAAATTATGTATTTATTCATTAATATCTATTTTGTCCTTTCAAAGTAATCCCCATGAGATATAATACACCTGTGCAAACGGTTTTTCCACTCTTCGAAGCACTTCAAAAAATAATTTTTTTATTTTATCTTGTTCAGCCTCTCCTTCGTTGTCGTCTTTATTTCGTCAAGCGTAGCGTAACGTCGTTCATTCATGGGCCTCTTCAGTTTAGGGAACAAGAAAATGTTAAAGGGGGCAAGATCTGGAGAATACGGTGGCTGCGGCATCATTAGTGTGTTGTCTTTTGCCAAAAAGTCGCGCACAAGCAACGATGTGTGAGCAGGGGCGATATCGTGGAGCAAAAGCCAATTTTTGGCACAAAGGCCAATCTTCTCGGCCTTTTGAGAAGGCATCTATAAACGTTGCTTAGGTCCAAGGTAGCTTCTCCGTGTGCCACAGTCAACATTAGGAATGCATCCGCGCACTTCATTTCGTTTTTCACGCAAAATTTGATATTGGTTCTTTGATCCATTTTTTTGAATAGGTAAAAACCGAATACGATCCAAAACACGTGCAAAAACAGCAGCTGTCAACAATTAAGTGAAGACATGAGTACCAACATAACGCCACAAAAAATCGAAATTCGAAATTCGCGATACTTTTTGAACACACCTCGTATATGTCGGAACAGCCGGAATCGGACCATAATTTTTCGTTCTTTTTGAAAAAATTGGTCATAAATTAAATAAATGTTCCTTTAATTATATTATGACTTTACATTTTAAATTTTATACAAATCGGACCGCTATATCTTATAGCTGCCAGAGGAACTTTTTAATTTAGATATAGCCATACATTTTCAATTGGTCGTGATATGATCAGGATATCTGACTACATGATACCCAGAACTTACCCGGATGTTAAAAAATCAACATTCTTGGCACCGAACGACTGGAAAAACGATCAGGATCATAATGAACACCTCAACATTTACACCGAAGGCTCTTAGATGGAAGAAGGAGTAGGAGCGGGTATATATTATACAGGCCCTGAGATAAGGCTGTCATATAAGCTACCGAGCCATATTCCAGGTAGAACCCGCCAATACGAGATGGTCAACATATTCGTAGACAGCCAAGCGGCGATAAAATCTACGCAGTCATCAGTCGTCTGTTCCAAAAATGTTCTGGCGAGCAGGGAGGCACTATCCTCAGCACGACGAAGTCAGTGCGGATCTACTGAGTTCCCAGCCACCAGGCCATTGATGGTAACGAGGCGGCGGACGATCTTGCAAAGGAAGGCGTCGGGCTGGCGAATGACAGAATGGAGAACGTACCTGTCTCCTTGCGAACGCTTCAAAGCGAGCTAGGAGACGGGCCGACGTGCAAATCAAAAGAAGGTGGAGGAACTCCACAACCTGCAAGATCTACCACGGAAAGATTGCAGACTGCTAAAGGGAATCACGGGCTAACCTAGCCTAACGTAACCTAACCCTAAAACTAAATTCACAGAAAATGTTATAGAAGTTGTTAGCTAATGTTGACACCAAAGTGATCAGCTCTAATAGCTCTTAATTGTAGAAACAGTTGTAAGGAATCTTTAGGATCCCTTACAATAAGCCTAAGGGAACGCAGGATAGACAGAAGAGAGAACAGTATAAGAGAAAGCGGTAGAAGAGATGGAGTGAGAGCGGAGAAAGGGAGAGAAGGCTTTCAGCAGAGCGGATAGTCAGCGCATAGCGGGACACGGATGCGCTGAGCAAGGAGTTTTGGCGGGAGAACGGGCTGCTGAATTGGCAGCAGCAGCGCTGCGGAGGATCGGATGAGCAAGGAGTTTTGGCGGGAGAGCGGGCTGCTGAATAGCAGTGCTGCAGGGGGGGATAAAAGAGCGAGGCAGGAGTCAGTTGGGGGTCAGTCAGTTGGAGAGGCAGTTAAGTTGTCAGTGAACAGTGACCAGTGCTAGTGCTAGTGAAAGTGACTCCTTGGGAAACGAGCCAAGGATCAGTTCAGGGACAGCAGAGCAGAGCAGTTTTACCAGCAGCAATAACGCAGTAAGTCTTTGGGAGGATTCCCTTTGACCAAGCGGGTTCAGTTCACTACTTCCTTCCACCTCGTACTTTGTAAGTGCCTAGGCGGACGGTGAGTTTGCCAGCGCGTCAGCTTAGCGGGAGCATCTGGAGCGTGCAGCACCAGAGTATCTAGCGGAGCGAAGCTTAGCGAGAGTATCCGAGTGCGGGTAGCACCGGAGTATCAAGCGGAGCGTAATCGCGGCGTGAGCACCCAGACGGCGTTGGCCGGCGAGTCGGGCGTGCTTAATTGTTAGAGATAGGGCGTCTTGTACCCCGCTTAAGGCAGGTGTGGTGGAGAAGAGGTGAAAATAGCAGTTAAAATATATATTATATTACTTAAATCTAAGCCCCGGAGTTCTTATTTTGGCACAGTGCCCAACAAATATAAATTTGTTGCAGCGAATACTGGACGTGACTGAGCTATCCCGCCCCGATCGTTACACAGTATTGAAAAATGTTAATCTGGACTCCAAGGTGTTCTCGTCAACGAAAATAAGTTTTTGACAATAAAGGATGCAGGGATATCGCCTGAGTTGGGCGCCATTTCTGTTACGTCGGTGTGCTTTAGTCCTTGGAGGACATAGGGCTGAGGAAGTGGCCGCCCGGATAGCAGACACGATTTGTGCAGCTGAGCTCGCCGGACTTTGGGTGGGTTCTTTGGAGGCCATTATCATCTCCAAACGTAATCAGAACATTTACTTACGTGCATGAAAAATAGAGGAAATCGTTCGTCGTCTGTCTTTCTGTCTACATTGCAAAACAAGAGGATTTATGCTTCATCGTAAAAACAATCGGGCTATGTTTTGGCCGTTTTCCCTCCCCATTCGCAATACAATATACACCTGATACATTATATAACCTTGCAAATAATAAATTAAATAAAAATAAGGAATCTCATATATATTGTTTTAATCAAAAATCTTTAAAAACATCGAAAAGCGGCTAATTTAACCGTTAATATGTTAGCAATAAGATATAGTGATCCGACTTGGATTAAATTGTATATGTATAGCTATATTTAAATTAAAACGCCATTTACTAAGTTTTATTTCGATATCTTTAAAGACAACGAAAATCGATTAATTTGGCCAGATCATTCTTATGTCAGCTATAAGATATAGTGGTCCGACTTGGATGAAATTTTAAATGTATTGCTATATTTAAATTAAAATGCCATTTACTATGTTTTAGTCCGATATATTTAAAATCAACGAAAATCAACTACTTCGGGACGATCGTTTCTTTGGCAGCTATAAGATATATCTTTCCGATTTGCATGAAATTTAAAATGTATACCTAAAATATAATTAAAGGATCATATATTTTATTTGAGGCGAATATCTTCAAAAATAGCATTGTGAAATTTTAAATGTATGGCTATATTTAAATTAAAACGTCAATTACTAAGTTTTATACCGATATATTTAAAAACAACGAAGATCGACTAATTTGGCCGGATCATTCCTATGTCAGCTATAAGATATAGTGGTCCGACTTGGATGAAATTTGTAGCGACATATTTTCTGCTGCAGCTAAGCGTTGTGCTGCCTTTCCTGCAGTAAGTTGCGCGTGGATATCTATGGGGTCGATTCCGAGTATGGTTTCGAGCGCTTTTGTTGGGGTAGACCTCAGCGCCCCTGATATGCAGAGCATTGCCTGCCGCTGAGTTTTCTCCATAAGGCTGTTTTACGTCCTCTATACACACAAAGACTCTATACAGCAGAGTCGGACGCACCACCGATATGTAAGTCCAATGCATTAGAGCGGGTGATAGGCCCCATGTGCAGCTAAGCATCTTCTTGGATGCGTATAGCGCTTTGGTGGCCTTTTTCACCCTCTCCATTACATTGGGCTTCCATGCTAGCTTGATGTCTAGTATTATGCCGAGGTATTTGACTTGTGTTTTCGGAGTCTGCGTGGTTGAGTTGACTTTCGGGGGGATCCATTAGCGGTACCTTGAGATAAAGAGAATGAGGTCCGTCTTGTCCACGTCGATAATGAGTCCTACCTTCTCCGCCCACTCACATATCTCCCTGAGTGTTAATTCCATGATTGAGTTGAGAGTCGATGGATTCCCGTAATAATTATGCTTATGTCGTCGGCATAAGCTGTTATTTTTGGGGCTTTCCTTTCGATTCTCTTGATTAGGTCGTCCACCACCATATTCCATAGGAGATCCGACAGAACTCCACTTTGTGGTGTGCCTCTGTGCGCCCCTTCACAATGGAAGCGGTTCCCCGGATTGTATCCGCCTACAACTTGGAAAGTTCCTTATGAGAGGTTAATGGCAGAATGCACGCTGGTCGCTTCTAGGCGTTGCATTATTGCTTCTGTCTTGACATTGTTAAATGCTCCGGATACGTCCACAAACACTCCGAGGCCATATTCCTAGTTATGTAGCTCTCTCTATAGTGGCTACTAACGAATGCAGTGCCGTTTCTACTGATTTCCTTTTGGTGTAGGCATGCTGGTTGGTCGACATTAGTCTGCCTCTATGAGGCTTATCGGTCTGTAATCCTTGGGGCTTATGTGGCTGCACGTTCCTGCTTTTAGCAGGAAGAGAATCCGAGAGGTCCTCCATTGGATAGGATTATAGCCCGTGCTTAGACATGCTGTGATCTCATCTTTGGTCACCTGTAGTAAGGCTGGAAATATTCCGTCTAGTCCTGGTGCTTTTATACCCGCAAAGGAGTCTATAGCCCAGTGGATTCTTCAAGAGGATATTATATCAGTTGGGGGATTGAAACCCCCAGTTGCTAGGACCTGGTGCTCATTGGCATCGGAGACCTTCGTGCATCCTGGGAAGTGTGCTTGCATTAGTGCTGTTAGGGCCTCTTCGCTGCCCTCAGTCCACTGTCCGTCGTCGCGATTAAGCTGACTCTGTACGGTAGGTTGATTTGCTAACATCTTCCGGAGTCTAGCCGTTTCTGGGACCGTCTCGATATCGGAGCAGAAGCGTCCCCACGAGCTTCTTTGCGCCTTGCGTAGTTGTTGGCGATTCCTGACGTTATTTCTTTTTTTCGATAGGTCCATGTTCCACCAAGGTGTCTTGGTCCTCTTCTTAGTTCTCGATACTGGGCATGATGCATGATACGCATCCAGTAATTCCTTGGAAAGGGTCTCTAGGTCTCCCGCGGATTTTTGAAGCTTCAGCGCACGGTCCCCTTGGATTGCAATGGAAAAGAGTACCTTCGCCTTCGGTATGGATGGGATTAACTCCCTGTCCACCAACTCTAGCTTCACACACAAAGCTTCAAAGCCGACCGTTTGCGTCAGCCACTGTCGAGTCGGGTCGTCCATACACTTCAGGATTTTTACCCCATTCAGCCACCCGGCACCATCGAATGTGGGCATGGGAGCCTTGGGGTCTTCCTCCATCCTTGTAAACTGCGATTCCACGAGTCGCGCATGCACTTTCACCCACCGCGTCTCGGTCATCTTGCCATTTTCGTCGCTCCGGTCATTAGAGTGCCACGATCAGATGTCGTTTGGTCACCTCACTGACATTCGTCTTCTTCTTGCTTGGCTTCGCTTTGTTGGGTGGAGGGCCTGCCTCCTTGGGCCCGCGTTGCCGCTTGCTCACAGGAGCGTCCTCAGTGGCGCTCTCGGCGGAGCATTCCCTTTTGTTGGCAAGCATCTCCTCCATCATATTAGCGAAACCTTTCGAGGCCATTTGCTGGAGTTTTGCGAAGAGCATCCGGCTTTCCTCAATCCTTTGCTCTGCCCAGGCCAGCTTTTTCTTCTCCTCACTGGAGAGGTTGGGTTTGTCCTGGAGCCGGCTCTGGATTTTGAGGGCAGCCTTGTACTGCACCTTCGCCTTCATCACCTCGCTTGAGCGCTTCGGCCCGTCCCTGCGCGGGGATCTGGTGCCTGGCTTTGGCGAACGGAGAAGATTATCCTCTTCTTCGGGCGTAAGCTGCACGCTTTCCAGGTCCATGTCTGTCTCGACGACGGCACCTGTCGGTTTAGCTTGCCCAGCGGAGTTATTGTAGTGGTGGCAGTAGCGTTGCAACTGGTATGACTTGCTTCCGCCATATCAGAGGTGTGACCGCTGGCGACACGCAGAGAGGATTACTCCTCCCCGTGCCCGCCGGTGGTAGCAGTCACACCTTCCGCCGACGTTTGTTCTGACATCCCAGCCCCGGTTTCGTATCTTTTGCCGTCCACACTGGTTTATTTTACGGGGGACCACCCACTTGCGTTTTAAGCCTACCACCAGGCACCTCCAACCATGGCTACAGAGTCATTTCCTCCGGCTTTGAATTGAATCGTAGCCTTGGCTAGACACTTCATTACCCCGGACAGAGCAAGCGGCAATGCATTACCCGTTATCCGGGATAATACAGTGCCCAGGATTTATGCCAGCCTATTTTGTAAATACATTAAATATAATTATTCGTTATGTTCTTTTTAGTCACCAACTTCACAGATAGATAGTATCAGGAGCTAAAGCCCTTCCGATCAAAAAACTTATATATGGTGTCAATAATAATTCACCGTTTCACTTCGTGTGTGCATGCATCTGTTTTTGTGTATTAATAACTATGACGACGTTAAGCTTTGTGTGCAATACAAGGACCGCGCTTGCCAGTCGGATTTACAAACAGATCTTAATAACTTTCAAACATGGTGCAATGTAAACTTATTAAACCTGAATGGCTCAAAATGTAAGCTGATGACATTCTCACGTGTCTCTCCCATGCTTGCGACTTATACGCTGAACTGCTGCTCTTTGGAAAGTATCACGCTAGTTGACGATTTGGGTATCCGCCTAGATCCTAAACTGGAGTTTATTGATCATATTTCGTGCATTGTGAAAAAGCCAGGGGTGTGCTTGGATTTATTAAACGGTGGTCGAAGGAATTCGATGACCCCTACGTCACGAAGAATTTATACACTTCGTTAGTTCGCCCTATTTTAGAATATGGATCTTGCGTTTGGAGTCCCCAGTGGGACGTTCACAGCAAACGCATTGAGTCTGTTCAAAAGAACTTTTACTTTTGCTCTTCGTGGCTTAAACTGGGATGCAAACCTTAGGTTGCCCTCTTATTCTAGTAGACTTCTCCTGATTAACCTACCTTCCTTAGCAAACCGTAGAACGATGTTAGGCATTGTCTTTATGTATAATCTGATCCGTGGTGACGTGGAAAGCAGCGATCTATTGGGTCAGTTGAATTTCCACGTACCATGTAGAACGACAAGATCCTACCTGCCTTTGGTTTTGCACCACTGCAGAACATCGTATGAAATGCATGAACCCTTTAGAGTATTATGTGCAAATTATAATGATTTGTATAAAATTACCTCATCTGTAGATAGCCTTCCTAAACTAAAAACATTAATCTTAACCCACCGAGTACACATGCAAGATAGCAATCGAGCTGCCTGATAGTAGTTTATATTTCCTCGCATTCTTTTTTCTATACTTTTCTTTCGCGCCAATTAACACCTAACCCTAACAAGCCCGGGCTTGCTTTCAAATGGCCACTTGAGTGTACTGACCGTTAGTGCAACAACGTCAATGAAAAAATATTAATTGCAAACTAGTTTTGGTGCAGCGATTGCTTATTTTCACTTTGCATTCCTACATGTGCTTAATCCGTTACGCCGATATTACAGCTTTACGGCTTAGGCTTCCAAAATCTTGCTTTCTTGCTCGCTCTCTCTTAGTGCACGTAACTACTCTGATTTTCTCTTAACTTCTGATTGGTACAGTGGCATGTCACTAAACGCCAAGTCCATAGAGGCAGGGCAGCTGAAATAATTAAAAGCATTGGACTGCGCCACGGCTGTGAAGTTTGTCACGATATTGAAAAAGAAATGATGGCTTTTATGCGGCAAACCAAAAAATGGTTTCGAAGAGCTTCCTGTTAGTTTTCTTAAAACTGATGAGGTGCTTATGGCGCTGGCCTAAGGCTATTAAACGAGTCCCCAAAGCGCAAGAAAACCACCAACTCAACGCATGATCTTATCAGATGACTCCCTCGGCACAGCCCCCGACCCCAATATATCCGACTCTAATGATGTTGAGGTCGGATGCGAGATAAGATCTGCCGCGAAAGGGACCGCAGCTCCAGTGATTTCCGTTGAGTCCGCTGGAGGGGTTAATTAACGATCCCTCAGATTCCCGTCCCGTTTGCTCCCCAGGGTGACAGGCCTGGATTACTGGCCGAAATAGGTAATACAGCCAACCAGTCTGTGTTGCCAAAAGCCCTTATTATAGTACCACCAACGAGGCAGATACTTGTCTCTCGGATTCACCCATTTCAAACATCTGAAGATGTTACTGTCTATACTCAAGACAGAGCCAAGACCGATAAAATTAAGGTGGAACAATTTAATCATGCTAGGTATTTTTCAATTTTCAAGATAAATGTCCCTGACGAACTCTTTAACACAATATGCTCGGCCGATATCTGGCCTCAGTATGTTGTTGTTTAGGAGAACGAAGCTAAGAAAAAGAAAAAGACGGCCTGTAGGAATCAATCCACTTTTACTTTTTACATTATTTATTAACGACCTGCCCAAAGTCTTGACTAACTCCAGAGTACTCATGTACGCTGACGACGTTAAACTTTGCGTGCAATACAAGGACGGCGCTAGCCAGTCGGATTTACAAACAGATCTTAATAATTTTCAGGCATGGTGCAATGCAAACTTATTAAACCTAAATGGCTCCAGATGCAAGCTGATGACATTCTCACGTGTCTCTCCCATGCTTGCGACTTATACGCTGAACTGGGTATCCGCCTAGATCCTAAGCTGGAGTTTATTGATTATATTTCGTGCATTATGAATAAAGCCAGGGGTGTGCTTGGATTTATTTAACAGTGGTCAAAGAAATTCGATGACCCCTTTAGTTACAAAGAATTTATACATTAGATAGTTCGTCCTATTTTAGAATATGGATCTTGCATTTGGAGTCCCCAGTGGGACGTCCACTGCAAACGCATGGAGTCAGTTCAAAAGAACTTTTTATTTTTCGCTCTTCGTGGCTTAAACTGGGAAGCAAACCTTAGGTTGCTCTCTTATTCTAGTAGGCTTCTCCTAATTAACCTACCTTCCTTAGCAAACCGTAGAACGATGTTAGGAATTAGTTCGCAACCCTCTTCAGGTTGGCTCAAAACAGGTCAAAGTTAGGGTCAATTCATTTATATGTGATGCTCTAGCCTGAGCATTCATGTGCGGCACCCTTGGGACAAATGCAATGAACGGCTGTATGAAGTGTACTCAGGTAGGAAAAAGGGTCAATAACGTAACAGTATTTTCAGATAGAGCAGGTACCTTAATGACAAATAGTGACTTTAGAAATAGGGTTTATTTAAATCATCACCAGCCCTTTTTAAGGATCTTTCCTTAGGTATAGAGGAATTAGATATTGACATTATTAAATGATTTCCGCTAGACCCAATGCACCTGTTAGACTTTGGAGATTGCACAAAAATGCTTAAGTACATTATAGAAGGCAAAACCCTTGGGTTTAAGGTAAACCAAATGCGGAAAGGGGAAATGTCCGAAAAATTGTTAGAGCTAAAGCCATTTCTGCCCCTTGGGTTTCGTAGGAAGCCAAGATCCCTAGATGAGTTCCCAAGGTGGAAATCAATAGATTTTCGACACCTAGCAGTTTATACAGGTCTGGTTATTCTTAAACCATTTGTTTCAGAAGAGTGTTTCAGACACCTTTTAGTTTTTACCTGTGCATATCGTCTATTTTCAAACAAAATATATGCTCATTTTTTGAATATGGCAGGTAATATTTTAGATTATTTTGTTACAGAAGTGTTTCCTCCAGAGTCCTTAACTTAAAATGTTCATAATGTACTTCATTTGACAGACTGTGTTAGAGAACAAGGGCACTTAACAGAGTTTACTGCCTATAAGTTTGAGAATATTTTACAAAAGGTAAATAAAAATGTTAGGAAGCCAAACAAAATTTAAGAGCAGGTGGTAAAGAATTTCTCAACGCCGATTCCATCTATCCAAACGATTGCGGAAAAGCGTGATAGGCATGGAGTTATTAAAAAGTATTACTTTCCAGAATTTACATTATCGACGGAAATGCCCGATAATGTCTGCTGCTTTAAGTCCGGAATTCCGATGAAAATATTAGAGTTCGACAATATTGACAACGTTTGTTATATAAAGGGACAGCGATTTGAACGGAGATTTTTTCAGTCTGCCAATGGAGAGTTCGGCAATAGAAATAATTTTAGTGGACACCAATGTATACAAAGCAATTGAAAGTCATCCAATTGCGGAAATTTCATTTAAATATTTACACCTTCCACATGGGGATAATAAAATAGTCCTTGTGCCTTTAATTAACTCTCTTTGCGATTAGAAATAAACAAATAAACAATTGCTTGTAAAAATAAAACAGAAAAACCGTGTAAGACAGCCACGCATACATTTACATATGTGAGACACCCACGGACATAGATACATACACAAAAGGACACAAAAAATGAAGACGCAATAAAAAGTGTTGAAAGAAGCTAAATTATTTAATTAATTAATATTAATGTTTGTTAGTATGTAAGGCATATAGTAGTTCAGGTAAAGATATTATACAACATATAATAATATAGTAATTTAAGTTAAATACATACCTTTTTTGGTAAGTCACAAAACACTTTTAAAAAGAGGAAGAAGAAAATTGGCGCGATCTTGCACTTTGGTATGACCTTCTTTTGTTTTGGTAAAATCGCGACTACAATTGTATCAGGATGTTTTTATTTTATGTCTTTTCTTTTATTGTGTCTTTAGTTTAGCTTAGTGTAGTTTAACTTAGTTTAGATATAGTTTAGACTTAGTTTATCACTCGTTCTTGTTCTCGTTCTTTTAAACTTATCTGGTTGAGCTCTCGTTACCAAACTGAACTGCTGCTCGCAGGCAGCGCGCTTTCAACCCCCGTTTTTGGCTAGAGAGGCGCTCTTTTGAGAGAGTAACATCTTTCTCAAGAGAGCGTAACTCATCGAATAGTGGGCCTGCTACAACTCGGCCGTCCTGACTTTAAGATAGCCCTCTATCTCTGTCTTCTTATTATAACTTAAATTATCATTTGTACAATATTTACAATTTTTCTACAATATTTATACGCCATTTACAATTTGTTTTCTCTTTTTTTTCAGTCTGTTATTCACATTATATAGATATTAATTATGTTTTTATCCAATGTCTTATATTATTTACACCCCAAACACCTTGGTATGGATTGCGAGTCAATTGAAACCCGTCAATATCTTTAAGTAAATATCTGTCATTTTTCAAAACTTTTTCAATCACGTAAGGACCTTTGTTTTTTGGAATCAGTTTCCTCGAGGCACCTACAGTACTATCAAAGTTCTTAACCATAACATAATCCCCTTCCCTGTACTCCGTCGCAATCTTTTTTTCGCATTGTAGTAACCTTCATTTTTTCTCTGAGCCTTTTCCTGCGCTTCTTCTGCTTCTCTTCTAACATCTTCTAAAGTTTTCCTAACATTTCCTATCTCTTTTTCGTCTTCTAATCTCTCCTTTAATTCATCACATATTTCTCCTCTTTGTGTTATTCCAAATAATGTTTCACTAGGACGCTGTTTGATGCTACTATGAATCGTGTTATTCATTGAATACTCTATATTTTCAATAACTCTGTCCCAATGCAAACCCCTTTCCGGTTCCGTTAACTTGGCTAACATAGGTCCTAAACTTCTATTGATTCGTTTAACTTGGCCATTCGCTCGAAAGTAATCTGTCAATGCACTTATCACTTCTTTTGTATTCGTCGTTTTCGTCGTGTACAGCCTAACAAACTTTGTAAAAGCATCTACTATGGCAAATATATGCTTTTTCGATCTGCTATTATCCACTGGCCCATAATGATCTATGTGAATAATCTCAAAAGGCTTATTGCCCTTCGGTATACTATGTAAATGTCCCTCTTTACCTACTTTTGGAGAATAAGCTATGCACTTCAAACAGTTTTAAATATGCTCTGAGACTTTATTCTTCATGTTTGGAAACCAGTAACTTTTTCCAATGACATCTAACATTTTATCTCTCCCAATATGACCCATCTCGTCATGGTATTTGTATAACACATGATCCTCCATTCGACTCGGTACGTAAAATAATAATCTGTTGTCATTACTTTTCCTATAAATCACTCCATTTCTCATTTCATATAACTTATGCTCGCTACTTTCTAACATTTTCCTCATTTCCTGAACCTTTACATCTTTTGATTGACAAATTACTAAATTTGTTTCGAATGTATTGGCCTCCACTATCATTATGTTGTTGCATCTGCTTAATGCATCCACATGCTGCATCTGTCTTCCTGCTCTGTGCTTTAATTCATAGTCGAACTCCTGCAACTCTAAGGCCCACCTTGCTACTCTAGGATTCAGCTCGATCTTATTTAGCGTTAAAGTTAGAGAGTTGCAGTCTGTTACAATTCTAAATCGTTTGCCCAGTAAATATATTCTAAATCTCCTTAACGCGTAAATTATTACTAAAGTCTCTAATTCAAAACTGTGATATTTCGCTTCCGTTGTCGTCGATCTTTTTGAAAAATAAAAAATAGGATGCAACTTGTTGTCCTCTTTTTTCTGAAGAAGCACCGCTCCAAACCCTAACGCACTTGCGTCAAAGTGAAGCTCGACATCATCTCTGTAATCGTATATCGGCAAAACTGGTGCTTCCATTAATTTAGCTTTTAACAGTGAAAAATAACTTAATTCTTCTTCTTCAAACTTAAATAGCTTGTCCTTTCTAACTAAATCATACAAAGGTTTCGCTAAAATCGAAAAATCCTTAATGAATCGTCGGAAATACGAGCAAAGCCCCAAAAAACTCTGAACTGCTTGCACCTTGTCTGGAATCGGAAAACTTTGTATAGCGTCTAAACCCTTACTGTCAGCTTTAATTCCATTTTTTGAAATCAGAAAACCCAAATACTTAACCTTGTCTTGTAAAAATTTGAACTTATCCATTCTCAATTCTAACCTATTTTCCACTAACCTTTTAAATACTTCTACTAAAACTTTTAAATGCTCTTCTAAGCTTTTGCTGGCAATTAAAATATCGTCTATATAAATTATCACCTTAATTTGTTTAATCATGTCCGAAAATATGTCATTAAAAAATCTTTGGAATACCTGTGGAGCTGTTTTTAGACCCATAGGCTTCCGCAAAAACTCAAATTGCCCCAAAGGGGTAGTAAACGATGTATATTTCACTGAATCTTTGTTAACATATACATGAAAATAACCATTCTTAAGATCCAATTTCGTAAAGATTTTCCCACTAAACTATCTAAAAGGTCATCAATTAATGATATCGGATAATTATCCTTCACCATGATTTTGTTCAGCCTTCTAAAATCGATACAAAACCTAAGTTCCTCAGAGTTCTTTTTTACTAAAACAATGGGAGAAGCGTACTCTGATTTACTAGGTTGGATAATTCCCTCCTTTTCACAGTATGATAGTCTCCTTGGAGCGCAGCTAAATGGTTTTGTTTTTTCTAACACTATGCTCATTTCACATTTTATTTTCGGAACTTCCGGTCTCTTCACTTGAACATAATGTGTTTCTAATAACTTAATGAACTTCACTCGATCCTTATAACTTATTTGCTCACCTATCTTATAAAGTTTTTCTTCCTCGAAATCTTCTAAAATGTTTATATTCATCATTGTCTTTTCAAAATCATCCATATCCACTGTTTCATCCATTTTGCTTAAAAAATCTTCCTAAACTTTCTTTTTCTAACATTTCACTTCCTAAACTTTCTTTTTCTAACATTTCACTTCCTAAACTTTCGCACTCAGACTCTGTATCCAATTCTTCAGGTTCCTTCGCATTATTATCCAACAAACTAATATTCGCATTTTTTCCGACTTGGGTTTCAACATTTTCAACAGTTATCATTTTCAAAGTTTCTAAATTAATTTTCAAATCACAAGCTACCATAAAATTTCTGCCCAGCACAATATTACAGATCATTGAATCGTCAGCCACAACAATTAAATTAAACAAAATCTTTATTTCTTTCTTCATAACGGAACATAAAATTTTTCCATAGCTTTTCAATCTGCTCTTATTTAATCCATAATAAAGTTTTTCTTGAGGCTCCAATTTAACGTTTCTGGGTACATATGAATATTTTATAAACGATACAGGGCTTCCTGAATCGATCAAGCATTCTGTAATAATTGGCTGGTTAGAGTGTTCATAAACAAAAATGTTCAACAATCTTACATAGTTATTCGTAATCTCCTTCTTATTTTGGGGACATCCGCTGATGAAATGATCCATCGCCCCGCATCCATAGCAAGATCCAGGGTCCTCTTCGGTTTGGTGCACTCTCTTGCCCAGTGCCCTTTTCCGTTGCAATTGTAGCAACGCGTCTCCTTGCCTGCTGGTTCACTTTTCGTTGTCTGCATCTTCTTCCCTTTAGTAGCCCTTGCCGGCAACATGATGTCGGCAAACGCTCTGAGCATTCTTCCAGGGTTGTCGAAACACTGCAACTTGGCCTGAGTACGCAAATTCATCACTGGAATTCCGTCAATCAGTCCATCCATCAGCTCGTCATCGTCTATGTTAGACATCTCGGGCCAGCCTGCGCTTCTCTTCAAAGTATACTGCAAACTTCAGTTGGCTTCCATAGCCGCGCTTCGAACTTGCGTCTCAACTCGGCTTTCGACTCGTTGCCGCCAAAAGCAAGAATTAACTGGTCCACCAGCTCACTCGTCGGTTCTCCGAAACGGGTTGCGTCCGCGTGCAGCCACTGCAGTGCGCTACCTTTCAGCTTTCCCATCAGCAACACTCTGCTCTGTATGTCCGATAGCTTGTATAGTTTAGCTATATTTTCCCATTGGGAGACCCAGGCGCGCACGGAAATATTCCCCGAAAAATCCATTAGGATTTCCTTCGCCAAACTAAATCCCGCTGATGAAAAATCGTCTCGAATGTTGTTCTCGAAAGTTGTGCTTGGAAATTTCCAGAACTCTCGCTGGCGTTTGCACCGTTAGGCAAACCGTTGCTATGCTCACCGACTCTTTCGCTCCTCTGTGCATCGCCTACAGCGCCGTTGCCACGCTCGCCTTCTCTCTCGATCCTCTGTGTATCGCTTACAGCGCCGTTGCCACGCTCGCAATCTCTCTCGCTCCTCTGTGCATCGCCAACCGCACCGTTGCCACGCTCGCCGATTTGTTCGAACATGTCGCCGTTATTCTCTGGTCGCGCGTCGCCAATTCCCGAACCAACGCTGTCGATCTGCTGCTGAAGATTTTCGAGAACCTTCCTGGCCATCTCGATTTCTCGATTCAGTTCCTCCATGGTTTTCATGCCACTATCCAGTTCTGTCCGGTTCAACTGCGTTCGGCTCTCCAACTCTGCCTCCTCCGCATCTGCGTCCCGCCTGTCTAGTTCCTCCTCCAACTGGTTGACCATTGCAGCACTTCCGCGGCTTTCAGATGGAACAGCACATAGTCGAGAAAACAGATCGGCTTTTGTCCCCTTCGTTGACAAACTCAGACATTCCAGCAATCTTTTTAGTTGAACCACCGTAACTTTATTAATGTCCAGATCCATTTTTCTTAGAATTACTGCGGAACAATTTTTTCTCGATCCCACTTCTGAGATTGTATCAGGATGTTTTTATTTTATGTCTTTTCTTTTATTGTGTCTTTAGTTTAGTTTAGTGTAGTTTAACTTAGTTTAGATATAGTTTAGACTTAGTTTATCACTCGTTCTTGTTCTCGTTCTTTTAAACTTATCTGGTTGCGCTCTCGTTACCAAACTGAACTGCTGCTCGCAGGCAGCGCGCTTTCAACCCCCGTTTTTGGCTAGAGAGGCGCTCTTTTGAGAGAGTAACATCTTTCTCAAGAGAGCGTAACTCATCGAATAGTGTGCCCAGATTATACTTATATTAACTGGCCTGCTACATAATATACGTGTGACCAAATTTCTCTAAGTAAATAATCAAATAAAAATTCTTTTGCACTTTACTTTTTAGATAAAAACAATATTTAATTTTAGTAAAAAATTGTTCATTAAAAATACCATCTTTAATCAAATTTGCTACAAAATCTTTCGAATTATGTTTCCTTTTACTTAGTTATTTAATTTATTTAAATCACATATACTTATATTGTTTTTAAGAACATATTCTCTAGATATTACCCAGTTTGGGTTTCCAGGAACTCGATTTATTTTAAAATGCAAATCACAAGTTAAATGCAGAAAACTTAGTGCTGTTTTAGCGCACGCCTAAAAAAACAAAAATTCCCCAAAAGAAATAACCCTCCTGAGCAAAGAGCATAGAATTTTATAGGGAGTAGAGCAGCGAACGATTCAGGTACTTGAATCTTCCGCTCACCGCTATGCTGAACTGGGGAGCATCCCTTATATCATCACCGTTCCACACTGAATTCTATCCTGAATTCGTTAACCGCATGAACCAAAGTCCGACTGGGTGGTCCAGACGATGCCTGGGAGCAGTCGACACCAAACGCGCAGGACCATATGAAAACACAACAAGGGGCCCAGATCGAGACCTCTATGCCCAAGGCTACCCGCAACACAGAACCTGCTAGGCCGACCTGCGTCTCTCCCGGCATGTGGACGAGAGTACGCAGGAAAGCCACGTCGACGAAGAAGCACCCAGGGACAAGGTTGCCGCCCACGCCACGATGGCCCCGCCCACATCGTTCACGGAGTTCTTCTCCGACACCGTCAGTGGAAAGGCACTGGGACTCCCCCTACAAGCTCTAGCACACCGGCACTCACCACGGCAACACAGACGCCCACAACCCTCAAAAACTGTGAGGGTTTCGACCTGGGAATCTCGCCTCGCACATTGGACGTCCTGCTCCAACCAGTCCCGCCGGAGGTGAAGGAGATGGTCATCGATTGGCAGGACGAGCTTGCCCGATAGGATACACTAGGACGACCCACCACTCTACCCCGAGTGGAGCACCCTGCCCCACTACTGTCAATACGACACTCCGGACGGTCGACTGCCACTCGAGGTGTGGCAAGAGATTGAGCTTCGACGGACAGCTGCACTCCGGACCCGCCAGCGGTTCCGAATCAAGAAGGAGGACGGATCCTACCAAGTCACAATGAAGATCAATGGCAGCGTCTTTACTCCCCCCTCACTCTCTCGCTTCGTGACCGCCGCCGCGTTCAGACGTACATCTGTGCTCGCCCTTAAGAACAAAACCCTGAGAAAAGCCCAAGTGCCCTCGAGACCGACGCGTCAAGGCCGTGGCAAAGCATTTAACAACCTTCGGGGACAAGATCCCCCGCTACACTTAAGTTAAACACCGTTGTACGGGCAGCAGTAGAAACCAGAGTTAATTACACATAAAAAAATTAAACCCAGACATAACACCAAATTCTAGCATGGTTCGGATTTGTAACCTCCTCCCCTTCTCCCGTCAAGTGCAAATCGCTTGTTTGACCCTTCGCGCGATCGGTGCATGCGGAGAATCTTTCGATTTTCAGCAGTTACAAACCGAGTGTTTGCCCTTCCATTCGCGTGCACGGTGACCGCCGAGAATCCCCCTTCCTCCGCTCCTTCTTTTGGTAGTTGCCAATCCGTTTAGCCGTCCCATTCGAGTGCTCTGCAGCCGCCGCCCTTCCCCCCTCTCCTCAAGCGACCTGCATTGTAATACAATGGTTACTATGGTTACCCTATCTTAGAAAGGTAGATTCCGCGTACATCCGAAATACATAGCAGTAGTTTTGAATCCGCGTCAAGACGGATTACAAACCCTGTATTAGACCGCTTTCGAATGTGCAGTTCGACCGCCTTCCAACAACGTGGCAGCAATGCCAGATGATGCAACAGCCAACGCAATTTGAGATCTTGATCGAATCGTTGCCAGAATCAACGCAATGACAAATGTCTTGCCTGTCCCACCAGGAGCATCGAAAAAGTATAAGCCTCCCGATCCATCGTCAACAACCTTCATTATCGAATCGCACACGTTCTTCTGCTCGGCATTCAAAACGGCACATTGGTTCGGACTCTTTCGGCCAAGTTATCTTGGTTATAGTGTTGCTCCCGTTGAAATTCGCGATTGAAAGCATCGTGCACTGAACGATGTGGCGTTGGCATTCCCAATGTCGACAGTAGACTGCCGCACATGAGCATACACATGTCTTCGATCCGTATTAAAGCTTCGTTGTGCATTTCTCCGTTAATGGCAAGAGTGAAATTCATAGTTGTCCTGCGAACGTCTATTAAAATGTCGTCAGCCATATCGTCCTTGTACTTTTCCCACAGTGCGGTCGGGTTCGACGGATGACATGTTGCTATGATTATTGCAAATAATGCACGAATTTGATTTGATCCAGAAAGAGAAACAGTGGCATCAGCGAGCGTTGAGTCCCAATGTGTGTCGTTTTAAGCAAATTTAATCGTTGGCAAGCCTCCCGAAAAGTGGCGCACAGCACACCATCCACAGTACGCAGGGACTCGAAGGATGTAGGGCCTCTTATGTTCACCAAAAGCAAGCGAATATAAAAGCATTCGTCTTGGCGTGGATGAACTGTGTATATTCGTCCGAGAGCATCAGTCGAATAGATATCAGCGAAACCATCAACAGCATCGCCTCTTTTTCGGCGTTGAAACTTTTCGATGCAGCGTTCCATGTATAATAGCGTGGCAAGTCCTTGCGAACGGATCGCTTTCGCATGTAGAAAAGAAATTTGTCAACGTTGTCGCTGGTGGCCGTTCTGCTCTTTGCGCTGCATTCGCGTCCGTAAAGTAGACACGCTGGCCGTTTTCTAAGTGAACAGATAAGTGTACAACCGTCGGATGACGTTCATGAATCGGAAATGAAAACAGACGCCAAATGGCCTCGTTACAACTTACGTAACGTCCAAGTTTAAATTTCGTCACCTCGTCGTTTGCATTCGGATCAGCAATGCCAAACACCGCCATGTCGCTCCCTTTGTTCACATATTTGCAAATGTATTTGATTGATTTTATAGAGTTGCAGTACTCAACATTGCAGTGCGTTGAAAACGTTTTCGACAAAAGCGGACAATATGGAACGATCCAGCGGTTATCGACGATGACTTCGTTATTTTTACCATCATTTCGATCCATCTGCCGTTGTCATCTGGAGAACGACGCCTATACAATGGATATCCATCGTTTCCACTGATTGTTTCAGTCACCAACGGACGGGGAAATCGTTTTGTGCAATTTCCGATTTCCATGCATGGTGATTCTGGGTTGTGGACTCCGCAAGGGCCATGGATCATACTCGTTTTCACAACGGAATGCAGCTCCGGATCAGTTTCTGCATCTGGTATTTCGGCAGAAATAATCGAATCAATATGTTCTGGTCGGATCTTGTCGAACATCCAAAGCAAAATGTGCGCATGTGGTAAGCCACGCTTCTGCCATTCAACCGAGTACATCCAACAACGAACTACGCCAAAACCTTCTGCTTAACGATGTAATCCAAAAGAATTTTTACCTTTAGCTTGAATACTCGTGCAGTGATGTCATGTCGATCGCTGGATGTTTGTCCTTGGTGCAACAAATTCGTAATTTCGGGCCATTTCGGATTGCATGTAAACGTAATAAATAAATCAGGTCGTCCGTAATTCCGCACGTACGTCATCGCATCTTGAGCGTACTCATGCATATGGCGCGGGCTCCCAACATAAGTAGCTGGCAGAATGGTCAAACAACCAATGTTTGCCGCGTGTCCATCAGTAGCGATGGCGTCACGCAAGTGGATGTACTCGTCAGATCATAACTTTGACTGATTGAAACGAATGAAATTGAGACGCTGGTGGTAACAAAGCGCCCGCTCGATGGTGAATTTGCCCTTGAATCTGAATTTTGTGATGCAATTTCGTGAAAAATTATAGTTGTTCATGTTGATAAAGAGTGACGCTATTACCTTATAACTCGGATTGCCTGGTTGTTGAACAACCTCTGCTCCAAATGACGTCATTTGAAAACATCCGTTATATTTTTGCTTGTATTTCCATATAGAAGCGAATACACTGGCTCTGGTGGATGAGTCAAAACCGGCAATTTTACCTTGCCACCTGCGCAGCATAAGCCGGGAGCTTCCAATCGAAACTTCAGTGCATTGCAGTGCTGACATACCACAGACAATGAACCGATAACAACGCAGCTATGGTCTTTGCAGGACGTTGAGAAATTGTATGCAAATGCAGCGCGATTCAAGTCTGTTCTTGGTACTCTTTGTGTAGAGCGAATCTGTGCTAAACGGGTTCGTCTCGATTCATTTCTTTCTGCACGTTCGTCTTGCGTTTGACTTTCATGGACATTCCGACTATATGTTGCTCGACGTGTACGTCGTCCAATGTTTGGCCGTCTTATAGCAGGCATTATTCCTACAAATCACAGGAAGAAATTAAACAAATCCGGACGTCTGATAAAAACGAATAAGAAACCGAATAATATTGAAACGATTTGTTTTTACTTTGACATATATTTCGATACACTACTGTTTTATATAATTTGATATTTTAATTATCTGTTTTCACCATTACCCTGGAGGATTTTCTAAAAATTTTATTACGTTCTGACCTTCTCCTGTTAGTTACCTACAACTGAAAAAAATTGAACCAAATCGGCCCAACCGTTCTCCAGTAGTTTTTTACGACACATTTTTTGGGCTCCATTTTAATATATATAGATTTTTTCAAGAAAACATTTTTTAGTTCAATAAAAACAACTATTCACTATAAGTGCGGGGATGTACTTTTAATCGAAGGCGTTGCAAATTATTAAAGTATACTCAAGTGGCCCTTCAAAACCAAGCACGTGCTTGTTAGGGTTAGGTGTTAATAGGTGCGAAAAAAAGTATAGGTAAAAGAATGCGAGGATATATAAACTACTTACAGGCAGCTCGATTGCTATCTTGCATGTGTACTAAGTGGGTTAAGATTAATGTTTTTAGTTTAGGAAGGCTATCTACAGATGAGGTAATTTTATACAAATCATTATAATTTGCACATAATACTCTAAAGGGTTCATGCATTTCATACGATGTTCTGCAGTGGTGCAAAACCAAAGGCAGGTAGGATCTTGTCGTTCTACATGGTACGTGGAAATTCAACTGACCCAATAGATCGCTGCTTTCCACGTCACCACGGATCAGATTATACATAAATACAATGCCTAACATCGTTCTACGGTTTGCTAAGGAAGGTAGGTTAATCAGGAGAAGTCTACTAGAATAAGAGGGCAACCAAAGGTTTGCATCCCAGTTTAAGCCACGAAGAGCGAAAAGTAAAAAGTTCTTTTGAACTGACTCAATGAGTTTGCTGTGAACGTCCCACTGGGGACTCCAAACGCAAGATCCATATTCTAAAATAGGACGAACTAACGAAGTGTATAAATTCTTCGTGACGTAGGGGTCATCGAATTTCTTTGACCACTGTTAAATAAATCCAAGCACACCCCTGGCTTTATTCATAATGCACGAAATATAATCAATAAACTCCAGCTTAGGATCTAGGCGGATACCCAGTTCACCGTATAAGTCGCAAGCATGGGAGAGACACGTGAGAATGTCATCAGCTTGCATTTGGAGCCATTTAGGTTTAATAAGTTTGCATCGCACCATGCTTGAAAGTTATTAAGATCTGCATGTAAATCCGACTGACAAGCGCGGTCCTTGTATTGCACACAAAGCTTAACGTCGTCAGCGTACATGAGTACTCTGGAGTTAGCCAAGACTTTGGATGGGTCGTTAATAAATAATGTAAAAAGTAAGGGACCCAGGTGGCTCCCTTGCGGGACAACAGAGGTCACCCGGAGAACATTTAACAAGTTGATTTTAAAGAGGACCTTTTGCGTCCTGCCATTCAGATAACTTGAGATCCACCTAAGACGATCAGCAGGAAAACCCATTAAGTCGAGTTTCCTAACAAGAAGGGAGTGATTAACAGAGTCAAATGCTTTACTGATATCAGTATAGATCACATCTGTCTGCAAATTTTGTGGTAAACCCCTTATAATGAAAGAGGTGAGCTCCAGAAGGTTAGTAGTCGTTGATCTTCGTTTAATAAATCCATTTTGGCATGGAGAAATTACTGATCTACACAGATGCTGCAAATGAAGAGTAATTACTGTTTCGAAAAGTTTTGGGATGGCCGAATTTCCCCAATACGGATTAATCCAATTTAGAAGTGAGGAATGAAAGCCAAGCTTAATGAGTTTCGCCAGTAAGGAAGGAGTAAAAGACGTTGTCAAAAGTCTTAGCGTAGTGCGTATAAACAGCGTCAACCTGGGTATGGTGCTCAAAGGCTTGAATGCAATGCTTTGAAAAGACCTTTAGATTTGAAGTCGTTAAGCGACCCGGCTTAAAGCCATGTTGGCTAAAATCAATATAAGCTTTAAAATATAAGGATAATTGTTTTGAAAACTATTCTCGCAAAGAGCTTCGCAATATTGCTGATTTGGGCAATTGACCTGTACTTAGTAATCTCCTTCTTTACTCCACATTTATGTACAGGAGTAATTTTAAATATTTTCCATCTTATTATAAAAGTACCCGAGGACAGAGAGGAAAAATACAGAATTTTAAGAGGGATAAGAAGACAAGAAATAAAATATCCCCGTCGTTAATATCTAAAGCCCCAATATTGAAAACTTCAGGAATATTCTCTAAAGTCAACTGGTCATTCCAGACGGCAGCCGGCTCCATGTTAGCGGAAAAAATGAAGCAAACAAGTTTGCGATACCCTCCTCAGAATTAGCAACATTTTTTTTAAAGGTCATGTTAACCGGTATGGAAGACAAGGAATTTTTCGAATTAATGATGCGCCAAAACACGTTAGGACTAGATTTTAAACTATTACCCACATCCGAGATATATTGGTTATAGAGAAACTTATTTAATAAATTGGGGGCTAAGGCTCTGGTAGTGAAGCGTGTGTGCCTGCCGCCGCGCCAAGCTAACTCAGCCAGTGGGAGTTGGCAGTCACATGCCGACTACTGAAGACCGACCATACGTGGTGAAGAACCACATCCTGCTCGAGGTGCCCCTGCTCTTAACTAAATATGGCGGATCTGGAGAGGACAACTCGAAAAAACCCGTAATCACTGGTGTTACCGTACCGTGCCCCTGTGATGAATGGCAGTGTGTCTTCTAACGATGGCTTCCGGATACCTGGCACCTCCGGTCTTATAAGTGTATAAGGGGTATGAGGCTCTACCCCGGGGGATACTTTCTTCCTCACTACTCGTGGGACCAACTTATGGAAACTATCGAAACCGAGGCTCCAGGAGCCACCACAACCCCAGCAGCGGATAGGCAGGCTATGCAGGAGCAGTCACCCCAAGTCGGTATCATGGCCTTTTATAGGGACGGCTACCAGAGTATCTCTTCATGACGGAGTAACTGAACACCATCCAGTCCGCCATCCTGTCGAGGATGATGGACCTGAGACACGGCTCTGTGAAGCCGCTGTTCTCTGGCTGCACTTTCCGTCCAGGATGGAGGGCCATTACGTGCGGGAATGCGGAGACAGCCGAGTGGCTGAGTACAGAGAATCCAAAGCTCCGGTTGTGGAAGGACGCCCTGAGGCAGAGGCTCTACGTGCCGCTGTCTTCATTGGCCGCTTCCGAGTGCGGACATGAAGACGGACGAGATCCTGAAGCTCGTCGAGGACCAGAACAGCGGCCTGCGCGTGGGAGAATGGCGTGTTTTCCACCGAGAGATGAGGAAAAATATGGCCATCATCACGATTGCGCTAGACCCAGTCTCAGCCAATCGACTGAAGTCGCTGGCGTACCAGCTGTCCTTCGCGTGGGGCACGGCACCACTCAAGCCAAAGGCCAGCACGCAGCCGAAGAAACAGGCGATGGCTCCTGCTCTCGCAGCGGAGAAGCCCACCTACTCCAAGGCCACACTAGACACGGCTGCGACAATGCCACAGGATGCCGCTGACGGTACAATCCAGGCATCCAGCGGTAAGGTGGCTAGTGGCACCGCCGCCCAAGAGCCCGCAACACAGTGGAAAATCCTGCGCCCTTCCTTAGGGGCGCATCACGCGCGGAACAGAACGAGTAAACAAGGGTGTGAGGCGCACACCTAAGGAAGAGGCCTTTCTGCGCACTAACCGAGGCTGGAAGATGGCGGCCAGGGGCCGCAAGAAGGCGGACTAATGTCCTATCCTCCTTCCCCCACTCTCCCCAACACTCGGAGACACCTCAGATATCTCCAAGCAAACCTCCGCAAATGCAGGATCTGCCTTCCTTTGTGAGAGGTTTGCTACAATGGACATAGCATTTATCCAGGAGCCATGGATAAATGCCGGAAGTGTCCTGGGGCTAAGCACCCCATCCGGTAAGCTGCTATATGCAAACGACCAACCTCGCCCCAGAGCGGCTTTGTTAATAAACAAAAATCTAACATTTGTTCCCCTTTCACAGTTCATAACTGAGGACTTGGTGGCAGTTTGGGTTAAAATAGCCACTGCCCATGGCGAGCAGGAGGCAGTGCTGGCCTCCGACTATCTGCCCAGCGACACTGACCATGTGCCTCCGGCGGCTACCTGTGCCCTGGTAGAGCACTGCCAGAGAAACATGGATAATTGGTTTGGGGGAGCAGCGACATCAACAACAGAGGTGAGTATCTTCTCAAACTGTCACGTTGCGAGTGAGATCAGTATGTCAGATCACCAGCACATCAGATTTGATATAGGAGGTGCCTTGCAATGTAGCCTAGTTAAAAGAAATCCCAAAAACACAAACTGGGATCTTTTCTGCTTTGAACTTGAGCAACCCAGAGACTGCTCCACCCGTCCGATAATAACCAGCTAAAGTGTGAGGCTACTGTGCTTTATACAAACATTGAATCGGCATATCACGCTAGCTGCGAATGAGGCGAAGAGTGGGAAGGCCACATGGGATTCCTACAAATCCGCTTTAACGCTCTACAATAAAGAGCTGAGAAGGTAAAAACGGGCTACGTGGCGCCAACACTGCGGGCAGATTTCAACTCTCCCGGAAGCTGTCAGGCTATAAAAAGCCCTCTCCAAGGACCACTTAAACGGCATTTGTACGTTGCTGGTGTACCAAGATGGTAAATCAACCGAGACTGCCTTTCACTGCCTTACAACAACCATTGAAAAGGCCATTGGCGCTCAACAAATAGCACTAGGTGCCTTTTTAGACATCTCAGGATCTTTGACACACCTCATATGAGGTTATCCGTGACTCTCTTGTACGAAAAAATGTCTCCACACCCATTACAAGGTGGGTTCTTGAAATGCTCAAATCCAGAATCATAACTGTAGACCTAGGAGGAACAATGACCTCAATCACAGCCACTAGGGGGTGCCCTCAAGGGGGAGTACTCTCTCCTCTCCTGTGGACTCTGGTCATCGACGAGCTACTGTTTAAGCTCAACAACTTAGGGTTCCCCACTCAAGGCTACGCTGATGATCTAGTCATCTATATAGTGGGCTGGCATGAGCAAACCATCTCGGATCGCATGCAGCAAGCCCTTAATATAGCTAATACATGGTGTCAGGACAAGGGACTGTCCATAAACCCGTCTAAAACTGTTCTAGTTTCATTTACCAGGAAAAGATCTCTCTCTCTAACAAGACCATCCCTAAATGGATATACCATTGACTTCTCGGTTGAAGCCAACGACTTAGGAGTTATACTTGACTCAACTGGAACGCACACCTTGAAAAGACCATTAACAAAGCCACTCGAGCATACTTTGCGTGCAATAGGCTTTTCGGTAGAACATGGGGCCTAAGTCCCAAAATGATCTACTGGTCTTTTAACACTGTGGTAAAACCGATCATAAACTATGCATCTCTTGCTTGGTGGACGAAATCTACCCAGAAGACAGCTGCGGCCGCACTTACTAAAATACAACGACTGGTCTGCATAGGCATCACTGGAGCCATCCGGACATGCCCCACTGCAGCACTTGGAGTCATAACTGGCATATTCCCTCTACCCATCACCCTGAAGAAAGAGGCCTGCCTAGGAGCACTCACATCACCAATATAAAAAGTGGTGATCTAACTAGGCATTTACGGGTACTCGAACCCCTAATAAACGAGCCCATTCTGCGCGTATATGATGAACAGAAACCTAAACTTGTTTTACACAGAAACTTCTCTGTAGTCTTGTAAACCAGACACGACTAGATAACAAAATCAATATCTCTACCCAGTATATCACAAACGTGGTACACTGACGGGTCGAAACTGGAAAAAAGTGACTCGGGGCTGGTATTTTCGGACCAAGGTTCAACAAGTTCATAGCCATGGGAAAGTCTTCAACCATTTTCCAAGCAGAGATATACGCCATAGAAATCTGTGCTCGTGAATGCTTTCGCAGGAATATGCAAGGCGCACGGACTTACATCTTTTCTGACAGTCAGGCGGCGCTCATAGCGTTGAGATCCTTCACGATCACCTCCAGACTTGTAGAGAACTGTTTCCAGCAGCTTTCTCATCCCTCAGATGTCGCGATCCAAACGCATCATCAATATAAAAAAGAGTGAGATTTACACTCTAACAGGCTACTTAACAGGTCACTGCAACCTAAGGTATCATCTTAAGAAATTAAAACTTTCAGAAATCGACACATGCTGAATCTGGGAGCTGTAGCCAGAAACATCAGAACATGTTCTATGTGAATGCCCCTCGCTAATTAGACGTCGACTTCAACAACTAGGAGGTGAACTTATCCCCCCGCCTTACAGGATTTGGGAACAGAAAGACCCCGCCAAAGTGCTCTCCTTTATCAGAAGCCTAGGAATAGATTCTCTACCTTAATCCTACAGGCCGGCACAAAATACCAAACATCTGGTCGCGGTGCAACAAGTCCCATATAATAATAATAATTCAAAAAATTAAAATTCCCATGTGTGCTGCCGATATCTTTGAAAAACTTATTTCTAAGATTTTCGTATTTCTGGATTCCTTTAGTATACCACGGCAACCTGTAGGAACCCCGTACCTTAGTCGAAGCACAGCTGTTAAGAGTATTTAAGAGGGCCGCAAGGAAGTTACTAGAATTAGTTTCAATGTAATCGTTTGATAATAGGGAACTCCAATCCAGAACTGAGAGGTAAGAATTTATGGCTACCACGCTGACTTGATCAAAATGATATCTAGGAATAACATTAACTGCTGGTAAAAAATTATAAAATTCAATATTAAAACATAAGGGCTTATTATGAACATCACAAGTGGAAATAATATATTGGAATTAATAATTAAATTAATGAAAATTAAGTCGAGAATCTTATCCAAATCATTAAACACCGTATTTGTTTGGGTGAGTCCCATACTAAAACAATCATCAACAACAATTATTTCATGTGGCTGGTGAACATTCCCAGGCACCATCACAGAAAGATGCGGATCAAACGTCAACACCACCTAACCAAGATTAGTCTCACAAAAAAACTATCCGATTCCTCCAAGCGGGCATAAATGTTGGAGATGCTATGCAGATGTGCCTGGTAGATAGTAAAATCACTACCAGGGGTAATGTAAGACGCCAGGATATAAATTTTCTCAGAAGCGCCAGTCACAACTTCCGCCAATTGGTCCAGAAGCCGTATTAAGAAGTTTCACCAATGAGCAGCCAAAGTTACCGCGGACGGCCGACATTAACGCTACCACCCCTCTGGCAAGACATTCTGCTGAAGTCCCGATCCTTTCGAAAGACCTGACACATTACAGGGTCGAAAAACTCATTGGAGCTAAAGTTGGTATTGAGCCAAGTTTCAACCAAAATTATAACGTTGTAATCGCTGTTGGAAGTGTTGACGAAGACTTAATGCGTTTTTGTTCTCATGCCTGATATGTTCTAGAAGTATATTTTAAGACAATTATTTCCAATTATCTTATTAGCAGTACTGGCGAGGGCTGTAAACGCAGCTGACTGCCAGTTGTCAGGCATTCTTGAAATAGTATCCACTGGTAAGCCGAACCTTGAAAGCGCAGAGCAGCCATTGACCGCTATGCGCAACGTATCCGTTCGAATTCTTATTGGCTGGCTATCTTCAATCCGAAAATCTGGCGGCATCTGCTGTTGTTGTTGACATTAGGCAATCCGCCAGCAATGATGGGAAGGCAACTCACAAGAGAGCGCTAAGAGAGCGTGCCAGAGTCATACCAGAATTCAGAGACAGCATTAACCCCAAAACAAAAACAAATTATAATACCCTCTGCAAGGGTATAAAAAGAAAGCTAACTTTGGCAAGCCGAAGTTTATATAGCCTTGCAGATGATAAATAAAATAAAAATAAGGAATCTTATAAATCGTTTTAGTCCGAAATCTTTAAAAAGAAAAAAGGGGCTAATTTGGACCGTTCGTTCATATGTCAGCTATAAGATATAGTGGTCCGACTTGAATGAAATTTTAAATGTATGGCTATATCTAAATTAAAACGCCATTTGCTAAGTTTTATTCCGATATCTTTAAAAACACCGAAAATCATCTGTTTCGGGCCGATCGTTCCCTTGGCAGCTATAAGAAATAGCGGTCCGATTCATCTATATATATACAAATGGAGCCCAAAAAATGTGTCGTAAAAAACTACTGGAGAACGGCTGGGCCGATTTGGTTAAAATTTTTTTTCAGTTGTAGGTAACTAACAGGAGAAGGTCAGAACGTAATAAAATTTTTAGAAAATCCTCCAGGGTAATGGTGAAAAACAGATAATTAAAATATCAAATTATATAAAACAGTAGTGTATCGAAATATATGTCAAAGTAAAACAAATCGTTTCAATATTATTCGGTTTCTTATTCGTTTTTATCAGACGTCCGGATTTGTTTAATTTCTTCCTGTGATTTGTAGGAATAATGCCTGCTATAAGTCGGCCAAACATTGGACGACGTACACGTCGAGCAACATATAGTCGGAATGTCCATGGAAGTCAAACGCAAGACGAACGTGCAGAAAGAAATGAATCGAGACGAACCCGTTTAGCACAGATTCGCTCTACACAAAGAGTACCAAGAACAGACTTGAATCGCGCTGCATTTGCATACAATTTCTCAACGTCCTGCAAAGACCATAGCTGCGTTGTTATCGGTTCATTGTCTGTGGTATGTCAGCACTGCAATGCACTGAAGTTTCGATTGAAGCTCCCGGCTTATGCTGCGCAGGTGGCAAGGTAAAATTGCCGGTTTTGACTCATCCACCAGAGCCAGTGTATTCGCTTCTACATGGAAATACAAGCAAAAATATAACGGATGTTTTCAAATGACGTCATTTGGAGCAGAGGTTGTTCAACAACCAGGCAATCCGAGTTATAAGGTAATAGCGTCACTCTTTTATCAACATGAACAACTATAATTTTTCACGAAATTGCATCACAAAATTCAGATTCAAGGGCAAATTCACCATCGAGCGGGCGCTTTGTTACCACCAGCGTCTCAATTTCATTCGTTTCAATCAGTCAAAGTTATGATCTGACGAGTACATCCACTTGCGTGACGCCATCGCTACTGATGGACACGCGGCAAACATTGGTTGTTTGACCATTCTGCCAGCTACTTATGTTGGGAGCCCGCGCCATATGCATGAGTACGCTCAAGATGCGATGACGTACGTGCGGAATTACGGACGACCTGATTTATTTATCACGTTTACATGCAATCCGAAATGGCCCGAAATTACGAATTTGTTGCACCAAGGACAAACATCCAGCGATCGACATGACATCACTGCACGAGTATTCAAGCTAAAGGTAAAAATTCTTTGGATTACATCGTTAAGCAGAAGGTTTTTGGCGTAGTTCGTTGTTGGATGTACTCGGTTGAATGGCAGAAGCGTGGCTTACCACATGCGCACATTTTGCTTTGGATGTTCGACAAGATCCGACCAGAACATATTGATTCGATTATTTCTGCCGAAATACCAGATGCAGAAACTGGATCCGGAGCTGCATTCCGTTGTGAAAACGAGTATGATCCATGGCCCTTGCGGAGTCCACAACCCAGAATCACCATGCATGGAAATCGGAAATTGCACAAAACGATTTCCCCGTCCGTTGGTGACTGAAACAATCAGTGGAAACGATGGATATCCATTGTATAGGCGTCGTTCTCCAGATGACAACGGCAGATGGATCGAAATGATGGTAAAAATAACGAAGTCATTGTCGATAACCGCTGGATCGTTCCATATTGTCCGCTTTTGTCGAAAACGTTTTCAACGCACTGCAATGTTGAGTACTGCAACTCTATAAAATCAATCAAATACATTTGCAAATATGTGAACAAAGGGAGCGACATGGCGGTGTTTGGCATTGCTGATCCGAATGCAAACGACGAGGTGACGAAATTTAAACTTGGACGTTACGTAAGTTGTAACGAGGCTATTTGGCGACTGTTTTCATTTCCGATTCATGAACGTCATCCGACGGTCGTACACTTATCTGTTCTCTTGGAAAACGGCCAGCGTGTCTACTTTACGGACGCGAATGCAGCGCAAAGAGCAGAACGGCCACCAGCGACAACGTTGACAAATTTCTTTTCTACATGCGAAAGCGATCCGTTCGCAAGGACTTTACTCTATTCGGAAATGCCACGCTATTATACATGGAACGCTGCATCGAAAAGTTTCAACGCCGTAAAGAGGCGATGCTGTTGATGGTTTCGCTGATATCTATTCGACTGATGCTCTCGGACGAATATACACAGTTCATCCACGCCAAGACGAATGCTTTTATATTCGCTTGCTTTTGGTGAACATAAGCGGCCCTACATCCTTCGAGTCCCTGCGTACTGTGGATGGTGTGCTGTGCGCCACTTTTCGGGAGGCTTGCCAACGTTTAAATTTGCTTGAAAACGACACACATTGGGACTCAACGCTCGCTGATGCCACTGTTTCTCTTTCTGGATCAAATCAAATTCGTTTCGTTGATTCTGGCAACGATTCGATCAAGATCTCAAATTGCGTTGGCTGTTGCATCATCTGGCATTGCTGCCACGTTGTTGGAAGGCGGTCGAACTGCACATTCTGCTTTGAAGCTGCCCATGAATCTTCTCACGGTTGACAAGCCAACATGCACAATAAGCAAGAATTCGGCGACAGCGAAATTGATGCGAGAATGCAAAATCATCATTTGGGATGAATGCACGATGGCGCATAAGCGAGCTTTGGAGGCAGTTGACCGAACGATGAAAGATTTACGCGGTGATTCGAAACTATTTGGTGGGTCTTTGATATTCCTGTCCGGAGATTTTCGTCAAACGCTTCCCGTCATCCCGAAATCTACGGCTGCCGATGAAGTTAATGCATGCCTTAAATCGTCTTCATTGTGGAGATATGTCAAAAGCTGAAATTAACCACGAACATGAGAGTCACATTGCAGAATGACCCGTCCGCTGCTGAATTCTCGAGACAACTGCTGGCACTTGGCAATGGCGAAATTCCTGTTGATGTTTCGACTGGATCAATATCGTTTCCGGCAAATTTTTGCGTGTTCACATCGTCAAAGGAGGAACTCATTAACAAAGTGTTCCCCGA
This sequence comes from Drosophila triauraria, assembly GCA_014170255.2. NCBI lineage: Eukaryota > Metazoa > Arthropoda > Insecta > Diptera > Drosophilidae > Drosophila > Drosophila triauraria. The sequence continues at coordinate 2,261,726 of JABJVT010000007.1, forward strand.
CATTGCACAAAATTATAAAAATATCGACTGGATTAGCGAACGGGCAATACTAGCAGCGAAGAACAAGGACGTAGATAATTTGAATTACATTATTCAAAATCAAATCGATGGAGAACTGCATTCATACAGAGCCGTTGACAGCGTGACCGACGAGGATGAAGCGACGAACTATCCGACAGAATTTTGAACTCGCTAGATGTGCCAGGAACTCCACCGCATAATTTGCAACTGAAGGTGGGATCAATTATTATAATGCTGCGGAATCTAAATCATCCGAAATTGTGCAACGGTACGCGGTTGTCCGTCAAGAAACTGATGAATAACGTGATTCAGGCGACGATCATCAAGGGAACATTTAAAGGAGAGGTAGTCCTTATACCACGAATTCCGATTATTCCAACTGATCTACCATTCCAATTCAAGAGGATTCAGTTACCCGTCCGATTGGCATTTGCGATGACAATCAACAAATCGCAAGGCCAATCGTTAGAAGTCTGCGGGATAAATTTAGAATTTCCCTGTGTTTCGCACGGCCAGCTGTACGTTGCATGTTCGCGTGTTGGTAAGCCGTCTTCATTGTTTGTTTTTGCGCCGGAAAATAAAACAAAAAACATAGTATATCATATCGCTCTATACTAAATAAAGAAATGCAGTGTTTGACTATTACCCTGGGGTTATATAATGGCGTCGAATTTGGGCGAGACAAAGTTCGCTGGGTCCGCTAGTATATATATAATCCAAGGATCATATATTTTTTTTGAGACCAATTTCTTCAAAAAAAGCCTAAATATGACATTTTGGCCATATCTTTTCAATGGCAGCTATAAGATATAGTGGTCTGACTCCGGCCGTTCCGACATATATACTAGCTGCATTAGAACGAAGACTATCTATAAAGTTTCAGTCGGATAGCTCAAAAACTGAGGGATGCCTTTGCGTAGCAACGGGCAGACGGACACTAATACTTCATCATTCGAAAAATTTTCGTTCTGAATAAATTCGTCATTAGTCGGGGTGAAATTCAACTTGACGCGCAGGAAATTTTGCAACCGGCAGAAAGACACAGATGGAATAAAGATTCGGGTGTATATATCAGTGAAGCAAGAGAGCACTCCAAGAGATTCACACCAAGAGGAGCACCAAAAAATTAAGAAAGGAGAGAGGAGCGGTGCATGGCTGGAGAGGGAAGCTTTTTTGGGGATCTGCAGAGGCGAGACGATCTAATTTGATGACGTTGAGAAGCAGTAGTCACCAACAAGCAGACGGAAGCAGTTGAAGAGCGGTGCAACGAAAGAGGTGCATTCAGAAGCAGTACTTGGTTGGGAATCTTTAATGTATGTATGTATGAATCTAAACTTTAACAGCAAGGAAAGAAAAAACGAGATAATTTTAAATTCATTTTATTTTTTATCACACGTAACACATTACAAATATTTTTATTATTTATTTTTTTTTTTTTACTCAAAATGGAAGTCGCACTAATTATGTTATTAAAAGTGGCAGAGCTGCGCTCCAAGAAAGTGAGCTAGGATTATTAACCACTGGTCGAAAACGCGACTTACACGATAGATTTCTTGATCACTTCGGCTTTAAGGACGAAGAGGATGAAAACGATACTGATGACGCCGAGTACATAGTCACCGCTGCCGATTGTCCCGAACCGGCAGTACCGGTACCAGTACCACAAAACAAATCATTGTTTACCCTTAAAAAAGTAGAAGGCAGTGTGTCGCACAACTCAGGAACAACCAATCCAGATATTGAACAGTGGCTTCAGGAGTTAGAAGAATGTGCGCTTACAGTATAGTGGAGTCTTCTCCAACTATTTATATACTCGAAAATGCAAGATCCTTTGTACGCAGTCAGGTAAATATCAGAGCCTGGAGTGCCCTTAAAGCAGCATTACGTAATGAATTTGCGATAAAATATCGTCAGGAGTATACAAAGGAAAAGGGAGAGACAAATAATTACAAAGCCGGTGAAATAAGATTGAAGAATGCTTGATGGAAAATTTTGTGAAAGGGGTTCCGGATGCAAAGTCAAAAAATTTTAAATACATAAAGAGGTATATCAATAACTTGGCAACAGCTCTAAGACACTAAAAAAGTATGAACAGCGATTTGGTGAGACAGGTGGGTTTAAAAATTCGGAATCAATGCCGGATTTCGTTCGTAAAGGATTGCTAGAAAAGGGATAAAATCCCTGCTATCGTTGTGGACAGCCAGGTTATCGAGCTGCACAATGCACAGTCGAAGTCGAGGTCAAGCAGAAGCGAAGCGCTAATACTATTCAGTTAAAAAGCCCAGTTTCGAAGTCGAAAAGTGAGTTTACAGCCTCCAGTCTGGAACTCAAAGTCATCGAAAATCTTGTTGTTCAGTTTAAAGGGCTCGTGGACACTGGCGCTGGTCTTTGTCTCATGCCAAGACACTTTTTTCTTAAAATTAGAAGCACGAGTCTTACTGAAACCGGAAAATGTTTGACAGGAATAGGATAAATCCAAGTACTGACGTCCGGCAGCTTCATAAAACCCATTTAAATTGACTATATTCCAATAAAGAGTAAGTTTCACTTAGTTCCGAATGAAGACATGGGCTTCGACACTATTCTAGGCAGGACTATTTTGGAATTTGTGGACATGAAAGTTTCCAAAGCCGGCACTGAGATTGTGCTTAGAAATGACGCAACAAGTCTTAGCCAAAATGAATTCAAGAAAATGCAGGATAGCTCTCGTACCGAATTTCTAGCGGATTTTGCAGGCATGTGCGCAGAACAAGTGACAATCTGTAATCTGGAAGACTTGTTACACCTTAATTAATCATATAAAACAAAAGTTCAGGACTTAATAGACGAGTGTAAACCCGAAAAAGGGATGAAATGCCAGCATTTCAACATCTACATTGTTAACTCGTATGTGACCTTAAAATAGTTGACGATCAAGTAAGGGAGTGGCTCGCAGAGAAAATTATTCAGCCAAGTATTTCTGAGTACGCGTCGCCAGTAGTTTTGGTTCCCAAGAAACATGGCAAGAAGCGATTGTGCTGTGACTACAGAAAACTTAAAAAAACTGAAAAGATCATTTGAGGCAATTTTCCGATGGAGGCCGTACTAGACAAGCTTCAGTGTTCAACAATTTTCACGACATTCGATCTTACAAATGATTTTTTCCATGTTCCGATCCTATATGTTCCATTTGGAATATCGAATTCACCTGCTGTATTTACTCAGAGAGCTAGTCGCTGGTGGTACGGCTATTATTTACATCGACGATGTTATTATACCAAGCCAGAATGTTGAGGAAGGATTTTCCAAGCTGGGGAACCTCTTAAAAGTGGCTAAGAATGGTATGCGTATCAATTGGAAGAAATGATAGATAAAAAAATATTCAACGTTTCCTAGGCTTAACATCCTATTTCAGAGAATTTATTAATGGATACGCATCCATAGTCAGGCCTTTGTCGAATTTACTAAGGGGTGATTCAAAGTTCGAGTTTGGGAAGAAACAACAAGAACTTGAAGCTAGCGCTATATAACCCCCTTTTACCAACTGCAGTTCATACAGATGCATTCAAGTACGGACTTGGGGCCGTCGTATTACAAAAGGATATCGAGGCCAGTTTATATCACCCAGTTCAATACATGGGTCGTTAAAGAACGCCGTTTGAAGAAAAATACGAATCGTACGAGCTTGAGGTATTTGCCAAAAAAATGACAATGAACAAAAAAGTAAGTTCCTCTTCGGGTCGCACGTTGGGCTTTGTATTTACTGGATTTTAACTATAAAATAGAGCACCGTTCAGGAGAAAAAATGAAACACGGTGAAGCTCTTAGCCGAGCCTCTTGTTTCTTATTGACATAATAGCTAACACATCGTTTGAAAGTAGCTCAAATTCATGACGATTGGCCAAAAGCAGTTAGGAGCCTAGTAGAAAAGGTGGGCTATGAGGACTTGTACATGATATTATTTTAAAGGATCCAAGTCGAGAGCTAGTTATTGTGCCACCGTCTTTGAAAATGAAATTATTTAATATGCGCACAATCAAGAATATTTTTCCGCTAAAAAGCAGCAGAACCTTATTGAAAAGTCGTACTTCATACCTAAATTGGTAGAGAAAACTAACTAAGTAACTAACCTATGGAACTTTTAAACAAGCGTAACAAGCATTTCCTTGCAGTATTTGATGGATTTTCCAAATACGTGTGGCTCTACCCAACTATTAGTGCAGATGTTGACAAAGTTATAAATAGTCTTGAAAAGCATTCAGTGAATTTTGACAATCCCTGCTACATAGTTTCAGATAGGGGCCCGGCCTTCAGCTTTATTGCATTCAAGTATTACTGCTAGCGTAATAATATTCAACTCCTTCTGATAGCGACAGGAGTGCCCCGGGGAAATGGCCAAGTAGGAGAATCCACAAGATGGTCGTACCCATGTACGCAAAAATGAGCTATGATAGTCCGACTGAATGGTATAAATATGTAGGACAAGTGCAGCAGATAATCAATAGTACCGAGAGTAGAAGCACAAAGATACCGCCGTTCAATCTTTTAATTGGATCCGATATGCGTTTAGCCGACTATAAAAAATTAAAGGAGCTGATGAACGAATTCACAATAAAACAAGTGGGAAAGCTACAGTCGAGTGTGACCGACTGTAAGATACCCGGTACCCAAACCATTGTGGGCAAAATTAAACAGCACATGAACATGGAAAAAAGAACATTTTCTGAGAAATGAAGACAAATATTGCTAGAAACATGTTGAGCAACACTCAAAAGAGACAAATGTTGCTAGGAACATGTTGGGAAACTCTCAAAAGCGACAAATGTTCCTAGGAACATGCTGAGCAACACCCAACAAAGACAAATGTTGCTAGGAACATTTTGATCAACACGCACTCTCTTTCTCTCAGAAACTTTATTGTTTTATAACTTCTATGTTTATCATCCGATTTCACTCAAATTTTCAGAACACGAATACGATTCCCTACTTATTAAGTCTATCTATTTCAGGGTCGGCACCCATACACACACAGTTTTTTAGTGCCTATGTATGCGAAGCTAACAGACCCGAATAATACTAACAGACCCGAATGATACTAACAGACCCTAACGATTTGCTGCTCTGCTGCTACGAGAACCGAGCAATTGTGTACAGGCTTCTCGGTAGCTTCTCTGTCGCAGCGGCACCTGAACATATATATACGAAGTTGTTTTTTCATAGCTCCGAAGTTTGTTATGTTAGCCTAACAGAATCCCGAACAAACACGAAGCGCTTATACTATACATGTGCCGACAGCGCTGCCTGACAAGTTTTCCTATACACTGTGCATACGACGCTGCCGACCCCTGATCTATTTACTTTAAGCCAAAAATCACGCCTATAGCTAATATTACGTTTTTTATTCTTTTGGGGGGCGGAAGTGGGCGTGGACAAATTTTAAAACAAATTTGATCTGCGTGCAACAGATTCCAATGTTGTCACCAAATTTGGTAACTCTAGCTCTTATAGTCTCTGAGATCTGTTGTTTCACACGGACAGACAGACGGACAGACGGACAGACGGACATGGCTAGATCGACTCGGCTAGTGACACTGATCAAGAATATATATACTTAATAGGGTCGGAGATTTCTCCTTCTGCCTGTTACATACACTCTCGGTTGGCACTAACTTATAATACCCTTGTACCCTATGGGTACCGGGTATAAAAATTTGAGGAGCAGCGCGATAATTGCCGCAAGGAAGCTCGAGAAAATTTTAAGAAGCTACAGGGAGAAGACAAGAAAATGTTTGATTTAATTAGAAAGAAATAAAGGGTATATCAACTTACTGAGTTAGTTGCGATAAAAATAACCCTTAAGGCTTTTTTTGTTTTTGTTTTTTTGATTGTTTACACTTTTAACAATAACCTGTGAAAGCAGCAATGTCATATCTTGAACAGTTTTTGAAATTCAGCGTTTTAAAGAGCGATCGCTCCCAGGAGGGATACGGCATGAAGAAACTTTAAACGTCTAATTTTAACACAAGCCCAGCAACTACTTTTTGCTGTCCTTGATCGAAGCTTTTTCAAATAAAATTAAAATTGTAATTTAAGTCAACAAGACGTTTTTTTTTCCACAAAAGTTGCCTTTATTTTTTAAAAGCTGCCTTTTTGTCAAAAAGTAAAATTTTGTAAATTCCTTTGATCAAAGACAAGATTCTTTCATACACTATCGATTGGTATCGTGTTCACCGTGGCACACTGTTATGACGTGATAACGTCTTATAAATCGATAGAGCAGGCTGCACGTTCGAAAAAGCATGACTCATGCGTCGTTACCTCTGCTGCTACACAGACAGTGCAAACGTGACGTGAGCAGCAGCAGCAGAGAAGAGAGAGAATGAGAGGTCGAGTGGCTAAAATGTAGTGATTTGCACTGCTCTGGCAACCGCAAGGTCTCGCGCAAAGCCAACTTCGTTTTTTTCTTACGCACACATGTCATTGTATTTGTGTGGACATCACTGATCTGAGGCTTTCCATGTAAGGCTTGAAGTGCAATCGAGAGCGCGGAACGAGCGACAAAGAAGCACAATCGGCCTTTGCGCTCGGCAGCGTTCGACATCCGTCTCTCTCCTACTTGCAGAGAGAATCTTTATAGAGCCGCAATTTTCGCTATCAAACATTTTCCTCTGCCGACGTCGACAGATGTAAACAGAGCTCATAGGATGTTATTGTTGTTAAATATGGAATTCGAACTGTTTCGAACGCTTTTGAACACCTTCGCACACCCTTGAACGCTTTCAAACCTGAGAGTTATTTAATAAATTGTTTAATATTTAAGCGTTTCCGGAGTATATTTCCTAAAGGATTTTGAAAGTAAAATACTTTCTTATTCTTTTGGATAAATACAAATATTTATTTATGTAAAAATATGTACTTCTGCCTAATTTTCAAGCATAATAAGGTTTGGAAAGGTTAAGCATGATTATAATTTGGTCAGAATCGATCTGTATTTTAACGGTTTTTGTAAAAAAGACAAGTATTCTTACAAAAAACAGGTGGAACCCAAAGAAGAAATAAAACCCAAATGCTTGATGTGACGTCACGCAGTTCGAGAGCGAACAGCTCGCTCAACCAATACTCGTAGCCAAAAAACCTATTCGTATACACCAATACAACCTGACATGTTCGACGTTTCGTTAACAGAGGGATTCCATAGGCAAAGCCATGTTAACGTTAACATGACTTTGCTTATGGAATCGCTCGTTAACATGACTTTGCTCATGGAATCGCTCTGTTAACGATAACATAGGGTTGTAAAATCCATGCGCAACGGAATTAACAATTGCAAATGCTTGGCTATGCATAGAAAATGGTATATTGGTACTGGATAGTTATTTAAAAATTTTTTCTTTAACAAATATTAGTAAAAAATGCTACCATTCCATCAGAATTTTCTTAAGACGTTGTCACGTTCAACTATAGTCAGTAATCCGACTTTACAGACAACCAATTTTTTTTTTCAGGGACTTTTAGGGGGACTAGCTTCAGGAGCCAAAAAAATATATATTTTTACAAATAAAATATTTGTTTTTTATTTTTTAGAGACATGAAATATTATACCAAAATATTAACTGCAATAAATAAATATTTCTCTACAAGCTAAAGGAATCATTTTTAGGGCCGTATAAAATAGTCGCTATTAAGGACTATTGGCGTTACGAGGTAAAATGCGTTGGGGATTCTGAAGGTAATTTTCAAAATCGACAGTTTTCGAATACATGAAGCCATTGGGACGTCCATTCGAGGCGAATGTACAGTCAGGAGGGCCGATTGTGGGATTTGAATCTGACTAAGAAAAAAAATAAGCTAAACTTAGAAGCTATAATCATTAATCTAAGCACTTTTACGTTTAATCTAAACAAATAAAATATTGTCTGAAATAAAATATTGTCGAGGAATAAATTCAAGACAGGGCGTAACTACTAGATCCATGCAAAGAAATGCGATCGAACCTTTAGAGATAAACAGAAAATTATTAAGGTAATTAAATCAGTAGAAGGTTCTTAACAAAGGCCGGTGCAGGGCTTCGTCACTTACCGAATGATCTATCGAGGCTATCACAGCTTTACAGAATAATGATTGAAGAAACTCCACACAAAGGTCATCAGTTAGTAATTCTTCGAATAAGATTCGACAAGTTATTCACGATTGGAAACTTAAGTTCGATGGAAGCAAGAAAGTCCATCGGCAGCGGAATTGATTTACCCTGTTCAGCCATTGACTGCTCGGACTTTAGGTATCGATTTTCAAATAGTTTGCGATCACTTGCACTCATTATACCCGGTACCCATAGGGTACAAGGGTATTATAAGTTAGTGCCAACCGAGAATGTATGTAACAGGCAGAAGTAGAAATCTCCGACCCTATAAAGTATATATATTCTTGATCAGCGTCACTAGCCGAGTCGATTTAGCCATGTCCGTCTGTCCGTCTGTCCGTCTGTCTGTCCGTGAGGAGTTCACTTGGGAAGCCTTTTGTTTAGCTTTTAGGGACACGAATGATGATGCAGATGATGATGTTGACTTATGAAGAAGAATCTCGAAACGTAAGGAAGGAGAAAATAGACTATTGAGATCCCTACCCGAACCTGACTTTGTTAAGCTGTTAATAAATAATTCTGTTCGTTCTCTTCGACTTGAGTTACTTCACCTAATTATACTCTCGATTAAGAAATTTGTGGCAGAAGTCAAAAAGCAGGAAAAATTCTATAATGAAATCCGTAATAATTCAGCAAAAACATGGGTAGGCTAGTCAGGAAACAGATCTTGTTGGCGATTCGAAACCAATAGTAAAATCAAACGTTGTAAAAATGACTTGTTAGAATTGTGATAAAATAGGTCACCGTTGGGACGATTGCCTCGATGTCAAGATCATATTTTGCTATAGGTATAGTACCATAAATACCCATAAGCCAAATTGCTCGAAACGTAATCCTTCGGAAAACCGATCGAAGGATGTGTCAACCAATCCACTGTAGGCACATCCGTTTACAAGCAAGAAAAACAAAGCCACCAGACTGAGATATTCTAGTTTGAGAAACACTTAAAGGAAATTCAACGCGAATCCAATTGCGTTAACACCTCGCATTTACCTTCTCATAAAAGGTTGTCAAAGTGCATGATAGCTTGAAATAGGATATTTATAGACTTAAGTATGCATAATTAAAGCAGCTAAGCATAAAAGAACTACACTTCGGCTACGGAACTTTTGGAAGAATATTGCTTTTACTCGGAGGCTGTTGATTTCGTCAGTACAGGGAAAGGAAGCTAATCGCATCTACGCTTTCGTTGTCATCAAAGACCATGCTACAACGCCTTATTAGATTCAGGAGCCACCGTTAGTTGCGTAGGCCATGATGCAGCTCGAACACTTCTGAGCCACCCGAAGGTTCGTAAATGTTCCGGGAAAGTTAAGACATCTAGCGGTAACCTTTGTTCAGTAAAAGGAATCTAAACATGTACCTTGACATATCGTTATATTATTAACAAGTGAGAAAGCTACAGTCGAGTGACCGACTGTGAGATACCCGGTACCCAAAGTATTGGCCGTGAAATTAAATATCAAACGGACATGAAAAAACAAAAAGTTGACAAATAAAGTCAAATGTTACTAAAAACATGTTGAGCAACGTTCAAAAAAGACTAATTTTGCAGCTGTCCGCAGCTGCATTACGAATTAATACTGCACTCGAAAGCACGCAACACTTTTTTTCGCTACTGCCACCCAAAAGCTAAGTGCTCAGACACGCGAAATTTTTCCTAAGCAGTGCGCTCTCTCTCTCTCTTTCTATCAAAAACTTTATTTTTTAATAACTTCTATGTTTATCATCCGATTTTACTCGAATTTTCAGAACACGTCCCCGATTGCCTACTATTAAGTCTATCTATTTACTTTAAGTCGAAAATCACGCCTATAGCTAATATACCGTTTTTTATTATTTTCGGGGGCGGAAGTGGGCGTGGCCAAATTTTAAAACAACAGATTCCAATGTTGTCACCAAATTTGGTAACTCTAGCTCTTATAGTCTCTGAGATCTGTTGTTTCACACGGACGGACAGACGGACGGACAGACGGACAGACGGACAGACGGACATGGCTAAATCGACTCGGCTGGTGATGCTGATCAAGAATATATATACTTTATAGGGTCGGAGATTTCTCCTTCTGCCTGTTACATACGTTGGCACTAACTTATAATACCCTTGTACCCTATGGGTACCGGGTATAAAAACCTAGACTTTTTTATTATACCTGAGTTGAATCAAGAAGTTTATCTTGGAATAGATTTCTTTAGGAAATTTAAGCGTGCTGATAAGCTATTTTCCCCTCTTATGAAAGAGAAGGCCTTTACAACTAAATAAGCGGGGACGAGTAGAGGCGGGCAAACTGGGCGCAGTCGCCGATCAGTCGTGTGACGCGCGGCGGGTCTTACTGGCGGGTCAGGACAGGCATTTGGGACTTGGATTTGGCCAGACGCGAACGAGTGAAAGCCGTCGCGTGCGTGCCGGAGGAGGCACAGTGGGGGGAATTGGCCCGTTCCACTGTGTCAACTCCCGCCGCCTGAGGCGCTGGTTCACGCCCACGCAGAGGAATCGTCTCTAAACATGGACGGAAGTCAGCGCTCCCAGTTTTGGGGCAGGCTCCCACTGTTCGGGATGGGTGTGCGTCGGTCGAAACCGAGACGGAGAGCTATGCAAGCGGAAAGAAAACCCGTACTTGCACGCCTTCACGTCTGTGCACGTGGCTGCCACCAAGGTCCAGTTGCGCAGAGGAATCTTCTCGAAAACGCAACCGGCTTGGTTTAGGCCACTGCTTTAGCACACGCGGATCAGGGCTTTGAGGGTCAGGGGATAAATAAATTCAACTCGGTGTCTTTTTGATGTTCTTATTGTCCGTTTGTTTCAGGTTTTATTTTTCTTGGTTATGTTTTTGGGCTGTTTCTTCCTCTTTTCTATCTATTTCTTTCCCTAGCCGCACTATGATTTGTTCCCTATCTCTCTCTCTCGCACTCTACTCACTAGGGTTCTTGATCCTCGGTGTCCTTGGTCCTTGTCGTCCTGCGTGGCTTCGATGCGTCGTGCGATGTGTTTCAGGCAAAGATCGGCAAAAGAAAGAGGCCGGTACTGGCAGCCGCAGGGCTTATATAGCCAGCCGGGCTCTCGTTTCCCAACACTGCCACGCCACGTTGCCAACACTGGGGAACGTGCGTAGATCGCCTAATCCGCTCGTGTGTAGATCGCCTACCCCGCTGAGAGAGCGCCTGATCAGCTGTGACCCTAAATAATGCGCTAAATAACGCCTGTTTAAACTCCTGACTAACGGCCGAAGTTTTTGAACTTGACGGCTCTCTCGGCTTCTTGCCTGCCTCCGTGGCCTATCCTAACTTAATACTAGTTTTCTTACTATCTACTAATGTGTACAACCTAATCCTACCTATCCTAACTTATTACTAGTTCCTTATTAGTTACCAATATTTACATTTTAAACTCTACTCCCTGGATGTGGGCGGCTTTCAAGGCGCCTCACCCAACCCCCCCTTACGTCGGGGTGGCGAAGGGAGATGGCGATGCCGCGTCGGGCCGTGATGGTGATACGGGACCGGTGGTCCTGATGGTGCCGCAGGAACCGGACATTGGTGCGATCGTGGGCCTCCACGTACTCCACGATGGCGCGGGGGAGACGACGCTCGTTCGTGTCCACCCTCCATGTTGCCGGTGCAACGACCCAATCCTCCTCGTCGAGGAGTCGCTCCACCCCTGGGTGGTCCCGTAGCGCTTGCAGGAGTGCATCTTCCTCGGGTCCGGCCGGGAAGAGGCCCAGGTCCAGTATGTCGGCGTCTTCTGCGTCGTCGGGCCTTGCGGTGGGGTCTCGTGCAACTCCGTTTATCTCCGGCTCTGGTCCCGCCGGGTGGAGATCGAACCAGTGGCTCATCTCCCCTCTCGGGATGCTGCTTCCTGGAGTGGCCGGGATTAGCCCGTCTAGGGCGACCTCCCTAGGGCTCGGCGTTCGAGGGCTCTCAGGGGAGGCGGGCAGTGGCGTTTTTGGCTTGTCCTCCCCTTCCGCGTGTCGGTCTTGAGAGTTGCCAACTCCGGGGATTTCCCTTCCTGGGGTAGCTGGAAGTGCCTCGTTTCGTGCTGCGGTCGTCTGGGGACTCGGGGTCCTATCGTCGGCTCCTTCGGGCTGCGTTTCTCGCGGGTTCTCCGCCGTCGGGCAGTCCGTCCCTTCCTCGTCTTCCGTCCTCCGGCGTGGCTCGGCAGCGACGGCCTCCGCGTCGGCGTCGTCGCTCAGGGATCCACTCACCGAAGTGCCCATAAGTGAGTCTCCAGTGGCATCGGCTTCCCGTGAGGCGGTGGGGGTGTGAGGCCGTGCTGCATAACCGGCCCAGGCATCGTTGGCCTCCGCTAGAGAGTACTGGAGGGGTACGAGCGGGCCTCCAGTCGCGAAGCGGCCATCTTCGCCAACTGATGAGTCGTCTGTAGACGGTTCTGGGTGTGGTACCCAGGCACGGCTCTCCTGGACGCACCTCTCCTCGAAGCCGTCAGCGAATGCCGGTGTGGCCACGCTCTCCAGCGACGCGGTCACCAGGTAGCAGGCCGTGCTATACCCGACTGCCTGGGGTTCCGCGACGTTCAGCCGTGACAATCTTGCTGTAGTTAGCCCCCTGATGCTGGGCTCGTCGTCTCGGGCTGGCGGCTCCTCCTGCTGTCCTTGGGGTCCGGCCGATCCACTGCTCACCTCGCAGTCGTACGACGGGTCGCGAAGGATGGTGGACTGGGAGTCTGCGTCTCCGTCGTGGACAAGAGGTGGAGGCGGAGGAGTTTCTGCCGGGTCGTAGGGTGGTGACGCGATGCGCCCCGCGTGTTGTGATAGCATGGAGTCGGTGCTGATGGTCATGGCTGGTGGTGAGGGAGAACGGGTTGAGTCGCACCATGGCGGTACTCATACTCCTCGTTGTCGGAGATGGTGACGGTGTGCTAGTAAATGTAACGTATTAGCTTGGGTCTTATAGTGTGAATCCTACCTATTGTGCGGCTTGAGATACTTATGGTTCCGATTACAAGTTCAGAGTTCGTAGCTTACATGGCGGCTTAACCTAACTACTGTAGCGCGGGTGCCCCGCTTGACTCACGTGACCTTGATTTGACGTTGGCTTCTTCGAAATGGACTCGTCGATGGGTGGCTTCTCGGACTGGGTACGCTGCTCGGTGGCTTGGGCGTCCTGGTTAATCTCCTGGCCGAGTATTTCCTGCTGGTCGCTTAGCGTTTGGGAGTCTTCTGGATTCACGTTCGGGGGCTCGGAGGCGAAAGCCTCTGTGTATGGCTCTGCCTCGTTGTCTACTGTGTCTTCTTCGCCGTCGGCTTCTCCGGTCCTGTACTCTTTGAGATCCGGGAGACTGGCAGTCCGCAGTTTCCTAGAGTCCCGCAGTTGTAGGCGCACTACATTCTGGGACAGGAACTTCACCACCTTGTATGGTCCGGTATACTTCGGAGCCAACTTGGCGTTGAATCCCTCGCTGGCCTTGGACAGGTGATGGGTACGGACCAGCACCCATAATCCCACCAACGGTCGCCAAGCGCGTCGCCGTAAATTGTAGTACCGCTGCTGTTCCTGGGATGCCCGCTCGTTGTTCTCTCGTGCGATGGCATATGCCTCCTGTAATCCTTTAGCTCGGTCTTCAGGTGGCTGTGGCGTGGTACTTGAGCTCGGCGTAACCTTGTCGTACCAGGCCCCTGGCAGGCGTGGCTCTCGGCCCTGGACTAAATAGGCGGGGCTGAATCCCGTGCTCTCCGAGATGCTGGAATTCACTGCAAGCCAGATCTCTGGCAGTAGTTGGTCCCAGGATCGCTGGTCGTCCGCGGTGTATTGGGCGATCATAGTTTTGATCGTCCGGTTCGCACGCTCGGTCGGGTTCTGTTGCGGCGAGTACGGGGCCGTGTACTGGATCTGGACGCCGGCCCGTTTGCAGAGTGCCTTAAACCCTCGACTCGTGAATTGCGCGCCGTTGTCGCATATCAGCGTGCGTGGGGTTCCGAATCGGGAGAGGATGCGCTCGCGAAACGCCAGTTCCAGCTGGGCCGTCGTCGCCTTCCGCAGCGGTACGATCTCGACCCATTTCGAGAAAATGTCCAGGAAGACCAGTAGCATTGTATTCCCGCGACGCGACCGGGGTAGGGGTCCGATGAAGTCTGCGCTGACCATTGTGAAGGATTCCTCTGGGCGACGGGTGAGCATCTTCCCCGCGGGCTTAAGCTGACTCGTCTTGAACTGTTGGCAGGTCTCGCAGCAGTCGGGTTTTCAATGTTATTCAGCCATTTCAGGGCTAAATGGTCTGTAATAACATCGAACCGATACCCTTCCAGGTAGCACCGGAGTTTCCGAATGGCCCAGACGATGGCGAGGCATTCTTTTTCGGTGGCCGAGTAGTTTTCCTCGGATTTGACTAGTCGCCGGCTAGCGTACGCCACCACTTGTTCACCTTCTTCTGCTTGCTGGGTAAGAACTGCTCCGAGTCCGTAGTCGCTGGCGTCGGTTTGCAACTGGAACTTCCGGGTGAAATCCGGGCATGCCAGCACCGGCGCTTCGGTGAGCTTGGTCTTTAGGTCTTCGAACGCTCGTTGCTGTAGTTCCTCCCAGAGCCATCGTTTCCCTTCCGTAGCAACGTGGACATCGGCTGCACTATGGCGGCGAAGTTGGGTACAAATCGCCTATACCATGAAGCGACTCCCAGACATCGCCGCAGCTCCTTGCAGTTGGTGGGGGTTGTAGCTCCTTTATGGCCGCGATCTTGTCCGGGTCGGTCTGGATACCGGCCTCACTCATCACATGCCCCAAGTATACTAGGCTGCGGCAGAAGAACTTGCACTTGGCCCGGTTCAGCCGTAGGTTGGCATTCCGAAGCCGCTTGAAGACCTCCTTGAGGTTTTGCATATGCTCTTCCCGCGTAGCTCCTGTGACGATGATATCGTCTAGGTAGGCAAAGCGTGAGGCTCTAGGTCTGGCCCGATGACGCTATCCAGGGCCCTTTGAAATGTCGCTGGAGCCGAAAGCAATCAAACGGCATTACTCGCCACTGGAACAATCCTCGTCCCGGCACGGTGAATGCGGTACAAGATCGACTTTCCTGAGCCACTGGGATCTGCCAGTAGCCGTTTTTCAGGTCCAGCGTGGAGATATAACGCGCGTTCCGCAGGCGCTCCAGGATGTGGTTGATGCGCGGAAGCGGGTACGCGTCCTGCACGCTGTGCGTTTAACTGCCGGAAATCGACACATTCGCATTTCAGTCTTTTCCTCACCAGGACAATGGGAGCACTGTGCGGACTCCGTGATGGTTCGATCCTCCATCCCGGAGTAGCTCATCGACTTGGTCGCTGATGATCTGCTGCATGGCCGGGTTCTTTGGGAAATACCGCTGCTTCAGTGGCTTTTCGTCCCGCATGACAACGATGGCGATGGCGACGACGATGCGGCCGGGGTGGCCCTTGGAGACGATGGCGACGACGATGCGGCCGTGATGGCCCTCGGAGCTGATGGCGACGACGATGATCTGGCCGTGGTGGCCCTTGGCGACGATGACGATGGCGACGAGGATGCATCTGTGGTGGCCCTTGGCGACGATGACGATGGCGACGACGATGCGGCCGTGGGGGCCTTTTGGAGCTGATGGCGACGACGATGATCTGGCCGTGGTGGCCCTTGGCGACGATGACGATGGCGACGAGGATGTATCTGTGGTGGCCCTTGGCGACGATGACGATGGCGACGAGGATGCACCCGTGGTGGTTCCTGAGTTCGATGATGTGGCCCGAGAGCCCGATGCTGTGCTGACCGGTCTGGTCCTTGGAGACGGCGATGACGACGATGCGGCCGTGGTGGCCCTTGGCGGTGATGACGATGGCGATGAGGATGCACCCGTTGTGGTTCTTGGAGACGATGACGATGACGACAAGGATGCACCCGTGATGGTTCCTGATGACGATGATGTGGCCCGAGAGCCCCATGCTGTGGTGACCGGTCTGGTCCTTGGAGACTGCGATGACGATGATGTGGCCGTGGTGGCGTTTGGAGACGATGACGACGACGATGCGGCCGTGGTGGCCCTTGGAGCCGATGGCGACGACGATGCTGCCATGGCGGCCCTTGGATACGATGGCGACGACGATGCGGCCGTGGTGGCCCTTGGATACGATGGCGACGACGATGCGGCCGTGGTGGCCCTTGGCGACGATGGCGACGACGAGGATGCATCCGTTGTGGTTCTTGGGTTCGATGGTAACACAGCCCGAGAGCCCGATGGTGCTATGGCGTCACTCGACTGCTGGAGTGGATCTCGTGGGTGTCCACCGATTACGACACCAGCTCGGGGTGGGTCTGCGGTTGTCGGGTCTGCAGGCAGTGTCTCGGGCGTGGTTATCGTCGTTGCGTCTCGAGGGGGCGCCGGAAAGAGTCGCAAGCAAGTGCGACCACAGATCAGTGAAGCCTGGATGACGCACAAGAAGTCGATCCCTAGGATAACGTCGTCCAGGATCGTGGGTAACACCAGGAGGGGTGGCTCGGCCTCTTGTTGGTCCAGTCTGACGCGTGCCCACACGGCCTTGGTGACTTCTTGGGAGGAGCCGTCAGCCAGGGAGATCCGCGTTCGCACTGCCCTCTTGTTGGTGGCTGTGATCAGTGTTTGGGCCACTCGCTCGCTCACGAAGCTGCGTGACGCTCCGGAGTCCAGCGTGGCCAGAAATGGTCGTCCCTCGATGCTAATCGTCGCTACGATCCGCCCGTTCTTCAGTCAAAGTGGTGGCTTTATGGGTTGGGAAGTGTGCTGGCTGTCCCCGGCCGCTCCCAATTCGAGCGGGGATGCTGTCCGTTTCCCGACTGCCGACAACAGTTCACTGTCGGCACTCCTCTGCGTCCGCAATCCCAACAAAATAGGCGGGGCGGCCGAGTGCATTCCTTGGCGAAGTGGCCCACCTCTGCGCAGCGGCGGCAGGCACGCTGTATGTCCACAGGTCGGCTGTCCTCGTCGGAGATCATATGATTGGTAGCTCCGATGGGCAGGGGGACGACGTTGGGCTCTCTTGCAGTCGTAGTCCTAGGGTACGGTGGTGACCTTTGTGTTTGGTCCGAGCCCATGGTGGCGAAGTTTGCGGCGTGCCGGAGCGAGTCCCGATCCCGTGCGATCTCATATGCTGTGGAGAGTTGCGTTAGCGTTTCGAGGGTTGAGAACTCGTGGCGGCGGATAAAGAGCTGATACTCTGGCAACAAGTTCTCGTATATCCTTTCGAACTCGTCTGCCAGAGTGTACTTCGCGCGCTGCATCATGAGTCTTAGGTCCACGAGGAAGTTCTTGAACGGCTCCCGCGGCTGTTGGTACCGGGTGCGGATCGTGTCCTCCAGCCTCTGAAAGTACCTTGGAGGCAGGAAGAACTCCAAGAACTCAATCTTAAATAAGAGCCATGGGACAGAGTGCATGCGATAGGCTCGGTACCAGCCTTCCGCTCTTCCAGATAGTAACCCGGAGATGGCTCTGGGTACGTCGCTGATCCGGACGTTGTAGGCGGCAGCTCCTTCCTCGACTCGTTCCACGAAATGTACAGGGTCCGTTTGTCCGTCGAAAAGGATTCCCCAACTCCGTAGCTTCTCGGTCAGTACCGCTGCGGATATGGTATCGCGCGACCGCGCGACATTGCGACCGGTTTTTCCTCCAGGTTGTGGGTTTCCGGGTGTTCCTTGATGTCCAGTCCTTGGCGTCGGTGACCAATGACCACGTTGGGGCGGCGCGGAGCGGCCGGAACTAAGTTTATCGGGGATTACAGGCGTCGATGGCCGGAACGAGGCCGGGTGGCGGTGCTGAGTGGCGTCGATGTCCACTGACCACGCGTGCGGCGGCGTAGAGCGGCCGGAGCGAGGCCTGGTGGCGACGTTGAGCGGCGTCGGTGACCCACGACCACGTGTGCGGTGGCACGAAGCGGCTGGAACGAGGCCTGGCGATGCTGAGCTGCGTCGATGGTGGTTCTCGACCACGTGGGTGGCGGCGCTGAGCGGCCTGGCCGAAATCCAGCGGGGATCAGCGGCGTCGATGGCCGGAACAAGGCTTAGTGGCGATGCTGAGCGGCGTTGATGGCCAACAACCACGTGTGCGGTGGCACGAAGTGGCCGGAACGAGGCCTGGTGGCGGCGCTGAGCGACCTGGGCGAAGTCCAGTGGGGATCAGCGCCGTCGATGGCTGGAACGGGGCTTAGTGGCGATGCTGAGCGGCGTTGATGGCCAAAACGAGGGCTGGCAGCGGTGCTGTGCGGCCGAACCGAGGATCGGTGGCGTCGCTGGCGACGGCCACGTTTAACTGGGACGAGAAAAGTTCCCCATTGCGAATAGAGGTGAGAGAGCCCAACCAAAACTATGGTGGCAGTCGTGCGCGTATAAAAATTGGTTTCTTATTGTCGTCTTGTGTTTACTTTGTTTTGCAACCCTGGTTTTCCTGGTGCTTAGCGCGTGTAACGACCCTGTCTGTTTTGCTGAGCTGGCGTGCGTGTGACGTGTGCGATGACCCTGTCTGTTGCGAAAAAAATAGCTCCTAGCGGTGCTGCGGGTGCGAGTGGTGTCCCTTGGTGGCCTAAGATGTGTCTGGCGAGGATCTATATCCGCTGCCGTGATCGGTACGCGTGCCGGGGCGATTTGCGACGGTGCCGGGCGCTCTGGGTGGCCGGGCAGCTCGGCGACGGCCAGCGGCGCCTTATGGGTCTTTAGGCCATTAATTTGGTGGACACCGGCTCGTCCTCCGCTCGTCCCTGTTCGGGCGCCAAGCTGTAAGGATGTTTCTATGGCTGGGATGAAGCTCAGTCTCCCCAGGATCCTTTACAACTAAATTTGTAAATAAGCGGGGACGAGCAGAGGCGGGCAAACTGGGCGCAGTCGCCGATCAGTCGTGTGACGCGCGGCGGGTCTTACTGGCGGGTCAGGACAGGCATTTGGGACTCGGATTTGGCCAGACGCGAACGAGTGAAAGCTGTCGCGTGCGTGCCGGAGGAGGCACAGTGGGGAATTGGCCCGTTCCACTGTGTCAACTCCCGCCGCCTGAGGCGCTGGTTCACGCCCACGCAGAGGAATCGTCTCTAAACATGGACGGAAGTCAGCGCTCCCAGTTTTGGGGCAGGCTCCCACTGTTCGGGATGGGTGTGCGTCGGTCGAAACCGAGACGGAGAGCTATGCAAGCGGAAAGAAACCCGTACTTCCACGCCTTCACGTCTGTGCACGTGGTTGCCACCAAAGTCCCGTTGCGCAGAGGAATCTTCTCGAAAACGCAACCGGCTTGGCTGACCACGGTTTGGCACACGCGGGTCGGGTTTGGGCTACTTGGGGCTTGGGTGCGTCGACCGGAATCGAGACGGAAAGCTATGCAAGCGGAAAGAAAACCCGTACTTGCGCCTTCACGTCTGTGCACGTGGCTGCCACCAAGGTCCAGTTGCGCAGAGGAATCTTCTCGAAAACGCAACCGGCTTGGTTTAGGCCACTGCTTTAGCACGCGGATCAGGGCTTTGAAGGTCAGGGGATAAATAAATTCAACTCGGTGTCTTTTTGATGTTCTTATTGTCCGTTTGTTTCAGGTTTTATTTTTCTTGGTTATGTTTTGTGCTGTTTCTTCCTCTTTTCTATCTATTTCTTTCCCTATCCGCACTATGATTTGTTCCTATCTCTCTCTCGCACTCTACTCACTAGGGTTCTTGATCCTCGGTGTCCTTGGTCCTTGTCGTCCTGCGTGGCTTCGATGCGTCGTGCGATGTGTTTCAGGCAAAGATCGGCAAAGAAAGAGGCCGGTACTGGCAGGGCTTATATAGCCAGCCGGGCTGTCGTTTCCCAACACTGCCACGCCACGTTGCCAACACTGGGGAACGTGCGTAGATCGCCTAATCCGCTCGTGTGTAGATCGCCTACCCCGCTGAGAGAGCGCCTGATCAGCTGTGACCCTAAATAATGCGCTAAATAACGCCTGTTTAAGCTCCTGACTAACGGCCGAAGTTTTTGAACTTGACGGCTCTCTCGGCTTCTTGCCTGCCTCCGTGGCCTATCCTAACTTAATACTAGTTTTCTTACTATCTACTAATGTGTACAACCTAATCGTACCTATCCTAACTTATTACTAGTTCCTTATTAGTTACCAATATTTACATTTTAAACTCTACTCCCTGGATGTGGGCGGCTTTCAAGGCGCCTCACAGGCTTGAGGCGAACGAACCTCAATTTCACACTCGATTGATGTCGGTGACGCTAAGGCTATAAAGCAAAGGCCCGGCCGATCTCACCTGCACGGCAGGAGGTTATGTTTACCGAGATAGACAACATGTTAGCTCTTGATATAATTAAACTTTTTATTAGTGCTTGGAGCAGTAATTGCGTTGCTGTTCAAAAGGGAAGTAAGGTTAGGTTATGTTTGGCCTTCCGCGAAGTCAATAAACATACCAGGAAGGATGCGTAAAAAAATTACGTTGGGCGAGAAGTCGCGTCAGTACACAACATTTACTGTTTTTATCCGTTCTCTTTACCAATACAAGATCATGCCATTTGGTCTTACTGACCACCGCAGACCTTGTCTCAATGACTTATTAGTTTTATCTGAAGATCTTGATTAGCACTTGGTTCTCTTGCAAGAAATAGCACTCTGTTTAGGCTAATATCACTATTAATTTAGGAAAATATAAGTTCTGCATGAGAGAAATTGCCTTGGATTTTTTATTTCTGACGGATAGATCAAGACCGATCAGTCAAAGATTTAATCTATCAATAAAACAACTGCGTCGTTTCTTAGGATTATCCGGATGGTACCGGAGATTTGTAGGTAATTATGCCACAGTGCCACCTTGACAGAAATGATTAAGAAGAATAAGACTTCGTTAGTTTGGGATAGCGTTGCTAAAGAAGCTTTTAAGGAATTGAAACAAAGATTAACCACAGCTAAAATCCTTGTAACACCAAAATTCACGAAGTCATTCGTATTGTTGTGTGATGCCAGTTCATTCGGCTTGGGATGTGTCCTCGCAAAAGGAAATGAGGAGGGATTCGAAATGCCAATTGGATACATGTTATGCAAGATATCTAAAGCGCAACGGAATTATTCCGTTACCGAACTAGAATGTTTGACTGTTATTAAGGGAATAAAGAAGTTTCGTGCGTACAAACTTGACCAACTTGACTCTGACAAGCCACTTGATAAATTATTCACATAGATGGAATTTACGAAATTGTAGAACTGTTTTGAATCAAATCGGAAATCGCATTTACATTGTGTAAGATATTGTGAATAAAATTGGGAATTTAGAGCAAAAAATTGTGATCTGACTGATATATAGTAAGCTTAGACATGCGGGGAACCAGCTTGCTAATGTTTTTTAAAGAGGCTTGACTTTTAATTTTTTAGGTAAAACAAGTTTTTGTTGAACCATAGAGGCTTATGGGAAGCAGAAACAGTCAATTCCGGAACAAAAGTGTCAATTACGGAGCCAATAGCTGAGTTAAATGCATTTACAGCAGAGTCAATTTAATTGAAATTCGTTAATAACGACCAATCTATTTGTGATAAAGATAAATATAAACCATCAAAGTTAGTTTTACGGAAACATTTGTAACGAATAGGAAGTGACGAAGTGACAATATTATCAGAGATACAACATTCAACAGATATTGATAAAGTAGAATGATATGGATCTTCTTCCAAAAGAATATCTCGATTATTCTTGACGGGATTAATTTGCACAAGTAAAGAGTCAGTTAATCCGTCAGTAAATTCATGTTGAATGTCTAATACAAGAAGATTTGAGTCGTCACAAGGAAGCGATGAGAGATGAGGAAGGTTAAAGTCGCCAATGACAACTAGTTGGTCTTCAGGGCTTAGGTCAGACAAAACAGTTTGGATAGCAGATAGATGATTCACATAGGCACTATTATCAGATCGAGGAGGTATATAAGAACATGTTAAGAACAGCAATAATTCAATGCCCTCAGTGTAAATGTAAATGTAAATAGTTCAGAGGAAAAGACATTTTAAACAACAATAAGAACACCGCCACCAAAAGATGACCGGTCGGTTCGGTATATTGAATAATTATTAAATAAAATTTCATGATCCGAAACTGAAGAATTTAGCCACTATTAGAATAAAATTCATGAAGTAGCGTGTGTTCAGGGCAAATATTTGGGTCAAGAGCTTTAGACAAAAAGATATCCGGAAGAATAATTTTAAATGACGATATACTACGCTTATGTTTAAAATTAAATTTGGAAACTAAAATGGTATTTGAAGAAACTCAAAGTTTGGGGTAAACGTGATTCTTAACATCATCCTTCATGGCTTCCAGCATGAGACAAATATGGTTTCGCGTGGAAACACGGCTCTGAGCAATAGTCCTAAGGAACGGGATGGGGGGCAGCATTGTTGGACATCACAGTTGGTCAGCACTCAACACCATTAGGTGCAGTGGTGCAGATGTTATCATAGTAGGAACAGGAATCGGATGAATAACAGAAGCAACAACAGGAATCAAATCATTAGCAGCAGCGGCGGCAATAATCAGATGAAAAGCAGGAGCAGCAACAGGATCAGCAGTTAGCAGTTGATCAATAACCAATTTAGGAATCGAATTACTAGCAGCAGGGACAGGAACAAAATCAGCAGTCGGCAAGAGATCGGGGATCATTCCGGACGGACGAGTTGGACAATTAGCAGCAGCCGAGGAGAGATGAGCGCATCCGCGCTTCCTCAATTATTTGAAGAAGATCATTAAAAATTAGGAAAACAGAATCGGACCAAGGTGGCGAAATTAATGTGACTGATTTGGAAAATGTGGTATTAAATTGGACCCTTTGGGTACGATTTAATAACTAGGAACGGATAAGCAGATATGAAGGAAAACCTAAGAGAGGCAGCTTGTGGATCAGTAGCTCATGGTTGCCCGAATCGAAGTCTTTACTGAATTCTCATGTTTGTTGTAGGGATTGAAAGCCTTGGACGATGAAGGCACTGAACTCAAGAAGGTTAGTTGTAGTGGAGCGACATGTTGCGTGGGAGATGTTGTGGAGCGATACTGGTGTTGCAATTGATCAAAAATTATTTTTTCAAACATTTTTGGAGTGGCACTAAGCTTGGCAATTCCACGATAGTTGCTTATATCGGATATACTTCTTGTGCAGCGGAATTATAAAATATTCCTTCCAAATATCTGGAAAGCAGCAATGACCAATCGACTTCTGAAAATAATCGTTAATGGGGCTGCAAGTGGCACAGTGCATGAGAACAAAGCTGGGTTCCATGTCAGGAGCTTGGAATAATTATAGTTTAATAACCAAAAGGCTCTGAAGAGCCACGATTTCGTCTATCACCATAAAGCCTGGACTTAATATTTTTTAAATGTGATAAGTGACGAGAATGCCATGGAGGGCTGTTAGGGGATTTAAAGTTGGGTTTAGGAACCAGTCTGTTCAACAGCGGAGAGTAACTAACTGCAAATGTATTAAGGTAGACCAGATCCAAAAATCCTGTCCCCAAAACAACTTTGCAGTTGGCTCCAGAATGAGGTGAATGAGGCGAGGCTTAGAGTGACCGCCGCCGGCAAGGGATTCACATTATTAGTGTGGTGAACTCCGCTTTGGTCCAGTGTGACCCTTTAATTCAAATATTTTCCGTGTTCATTTCATATGTCTCTATTTGTTTCTATTCCTATTAAAATAAACATTTGTGCGCGCCTCTGTGCGTCACACTGTTATTATTAGTATATACTTATTATTATTATAAACGAAAATTGAATATACAAAAGAAGAACAAAATAAGCTACTACAATAAAAATGAACAAAAAAAAACTAATTTGGTTTTCGTCGGAATTTACCGCGGGCCGATCTTGCAAAATGGCTCATTCCTATTACCACATAATGACCGGCGATTGCTATACTAGGTATGCTTCGACCACGTTTGACAATATAATGGCGCCAAAGACATGTAACAGAATTACACTTATTTGAAAAACATAACAGCAAATATGTGTAATTTATTTAAACTATAGGCAAAATATGATAATACAACTCTTCTTCGTAAAAAAAAACTATTTTAGATGTCATTTTCTTAGATAGCTGCCGCGAGGTTGCGTGTCAAGTACTTGACGCAGCTAAGCCAAGTATACTTTATTAATTTTCCTTTTGTCGGTTTAAAATATTTCGGCAGTGTTATCCGGAAGGAACCGGACAATCGTGGTACAGGGACATAATTCTTTCGTGGGGCCCACCTTTTAGGTAAAGATTGAATGTTGCAGAACTCGGGCTTTCCGCCGAAGAACATTTTTGAATATATTTGTCGGAGATAAAAAGTTTAGCCGGTTCGATGTAAAGGGTTTTAAAAAAAAATAAAAACAATTGAAAGTATTTTATTTCGGTTACACTACGGTAACCGTTTTCAGGGCGAACTGCATCAAAAAAACAATGACATCAAAATTTTTTACATCTAAATTTAACAAACATTATAACATAAAATACCTACTTTTATTTACACGTCTTCTCTGCTTGACTTAGAGTCTTGAACTAATTTTTTTTGGGAGAGTAAATGTCTGTACAGGTGTGCACAATAATCTGTGTCAGTCTTGTAATTTAGTCGTATGTTTGTTAGTGTGTTCATTATATGTAACATCTCCATGGTGAAGCGCTTATTGTAGTTTTATTCTTGGGCTAGTATCTTTCTGTTTTCGAAGTCCGGAAAGTGACCACTATAAATTACAAGACTGACAAGGAAAACTAAATTAAAAAAATTAGTGTAGTTCAGGTTAGAGCTACGAATGGACTGATGCTAGTTCTTATACCCTTAATAAGGGTATTATACTTGCTATTGGAGTGTATTTTAATTTGCCATTATATTTACAACGCAGTGAAATCGTCATCTCCGACCCCATAAAGTATATATATTCTTGATCAGCATCAGGCGAAACGATCTAGCCATGTATCTGTGTCCGTCTGTCTGTCTCAGCTTTTGAGCTATCGGGCTGAAAGTCTTATTTGGAAAAGTCTTATTTGTTTAGCAAGCAGTATATATGTTGGAACCGCCGAAGTTGGACCATTTTTTTATTCTCTGTTTTATTTGTTATATTTGTCTTTATTTGTCGACATTGTGACAGTGAATTAGCCAGGTCTATGTACCTTTTAATTTCTTCCACAATGCTTTGGGTACCGGGTATCTCACAGTTGGTCACACTCGGGTGTAGCTTTGCTATTTGTTTATTTGTAACTTCTAATTTATTTGAGTTTTAGCCCAGCGCTACAAGTATAAACTTATGACCATTGCACTGGTCACAATGATTGAAACATTATCTTAAGGATAAGCTAAGATAAGATAATATCTTAAAGATACTTACTAACATCGTTATTTCGATGTATAATTACACCAGTTTACAAAATAAAAAAAAAAAATGCTCCAAGCCTGTTGATGCGAAATTCTGGTAGAGTTGAGTTCCCAGCTCACGAAAATGGCTTTAATTTTTTTTTCTATGGATACGTTTTTTTTTAAAGATTTTTTAAAGTTTTACACAAAAAATTCTGCTCATTTTACGTTTCTTATTTTATAGCTCGAGTTGTAGGCAACCAATTTAGCCGTCGGATGTTTTATTTTACAGGTAATGAACTAACCTTTTGATTTTTACACTTTATTTATATTGGATAAGTACTTTGTGTGCTGGAGGTCGATAAACTTGAAAAAGTGGAAATGTTAATCTAACTCAAATGTTAACATGCTGCTAGCATCCTAAAAACTCGAAAAAAATCCGTTGAAAAATCAAGACGTGTTTTTTTCAGGTTGATCGCCCAAAGTATCAAACAGGCCTACAATTTCAGAAATCCGTTGCAAAATGGATTTATCGTGGATTTTCAAAGTTAAGTAAAATGAAATTTTTTAAATTTTTGGCCAGATGTCTACTAGATTAAAGGTACAGTGTTGGACCCCGCCTTTAGATGGTCTGTTAACTTTGCTAGATGTGATGAACAGCCGGATTTTGGCTATGAAAAAATAGCTAAGTTTTGTTAAATAAACAAAAATTTACAAAATTAAGTTGAAGTAAGATAAAAATTAAATAATCCCTTTATATACATACATAGACAATGTATTAATTTGATTTGGGTCATTGGTACCATTAAGGGTTATGCGGCCTCACGGCCTTAAAACGTGGTATAAAAACAAACATTTTTTTCTGCAGAAAAAATATAGCAGCAGTATTCTGTACAAGAGCGCACCCTTCAAATCGATATTACTCCTGAATTTTATAATAACCCTTAATGGTACCAATGACCCAAATCAAATTAATACATTGTCTATGTATGTATATAAAGACGATTATTTAGTTTGTATCTTACTTCATTTTTGTTTATTTAACAAAGCTTAGCTACTTTTTCATAGCTAAATCCGACTGTTCATCACATCTAGCAAAGTTAACAGACCATCTAAAGGCGGGGTCCAACACTTTACCTTTAATCTAGTAGACATCTGGCCAAAAATTTTAAAAATTTCTCATTTTACTTAACTTTGAAAATCGATAAATCCATTTTGCAACGGTTTCTGAAATTGTAGGCCTGTTTGATACTTTGGGCGATCAACTTTAGAAAAACACGTCTTGATTTTCAACGGATTTTTCGAGTTTTAGGATGCTAGCAGCATGTTAACATTTGAGTTAACAGATTAACATTTCACTTTTCAAGTTTATCGACCTCCAGCACACAAAGTACTTATCCAATATAAATAAAGTGTAAAAATCGAAAGGTTAGTTCATTACCTGTAAATAAAACATCCGACGGCTAAATTGGTTGCCTAAAACTCGAGCTATAAAATGATAAACGTAAAATGAGCAGAATTTTTTGTACAACTTTAAAAATCTTTAAAAACGTATCCATAGAAAAAAATTAAAGCCATTTTCGTGATCTGGGGACTCAACTCACCAGAATTTCGCATCAACAGGCTTGGAGCATTTTGAGTTTAAACTAGTGTTATAATATATTTTAATTATTTTTTTTATTATGATTTTAAATATTCTTTAATTTTAATAAAAAAGACAGTTGCGCTGCTAATTTTTTAGAGATGGTGTGGTAAATTATTTCATAACCTAATAGCATTAATGAAAAATTTTCTTTAAGACCAAAGAGTTTGTATCTGAGGGCATACAAAGTTGTTAGTTCGCTGCGAAGTAGCAGAAGCTAATTTATTTTACAACTAAATAGGCTCTTGGGTTTTCACGTCACCACGGACTGCTTTCCACGTCACCACGGATCAGATTATACATAAAGACAATGCCTAACATCGTTCTACGGTTTGCTAAGGAAGGTAGGTTAATCAGGAGACGTCTACTAGAATAAGAGGGCAACCTAAAGTTTGCATCCCAGTTTAAGCCACGAAGAGCGAAAAGTAAAAAGTTCTTTTGAACTGACTCAATGCGTTTGCTGTTTACGTCCCACTGGGGACTCAAACGCAAGATCCATATTCTAAAATAGGACGAACTAACGAAGTGTATAAATTCTTCGTGACGTAGGGGTCATCGAATTCCTTCGACCACCGTTTAATAAATCCCAGCACACCCCTGGCTTTATTCACAATCCACGAAATATGATCAATAAACTCCAGTTTAGGATCTAGGCGGATACCCAAATCGTCAACTAGAGTGATCCTTTCCAAGAGCAGCAGTTTAGCGTATAAGTCGCAAGCATGGGAGAGACACGTGAGAATGCCATCAGCTTGCATTTTGAGCCATTCGGGTTTAATAAGTTTACATTGCACCATGTTTGAAAGTTATTAAGATCTGTTTGTAAATCCGACTGGCAAGCGCGGTCCTTGTATTGCACACAAAGTTTAACGTCGTCAGCGTACATGAGTACTCTGGAGTTAGTCAAGACTTTGGGCAGGTCGTTAATAAATAAAGTAAAAGTAAGGGACCCAAGTGGCTCCCTTGCGGGACACCAGAGGTCACAGGAGAACATTCGACAAGTTGTTTTTAAATAGAACCTTTGCGTCCTACCATTCAGATAACTTGAGATGCACCTAAGAAGATCGACAGGAAAACCAATTAAGTCGAGTTTCCTAACAAGAAGGAGTGATTAACAGAGTCAAATGCTTTACTGAAATCAGTATAGATCACATCTGTCTGCAAATTTTGTGGAAAGCCCCTTATAATGAAAGAAGTGAGCTCCAGAAGGTTAGTAGTCGTTGATCTTCGTTTAATAAATCCATGTTGGCATGGAGAGATTATGGATCTACACACGCTTTCGAAAAGTTTTGGGATGGCTGACAACTTAGAGATTCCTCTATAGTTGTTAGCATCCACTTTGCTACCTCTTTTGTGGAGAGGAATCACGAATGATTCCTTCCAAATAAGGGGAAATTGGGAAGTTTCTAAGGATAAGGTAAACAATTTTAGAAGGGGACTGCACAGGGACTCGGCACAATACCTAAGCACACAGCCTGGTATTCCGTCGGGACCTGGCGAATAAACCGGCTTGACACGTTGAAGATCCAAAAGAAGGGAGCTTTCGTTTAAGCTAGGACTGAAGATTAGGTTTGATTTGGGCATGCTATAAGAATAGGTTTTGTTTGAATCGGATGACGGAGAATAAGTAGTTTGAAAAAACTGAGCGAAAAGATCGGCGATTGCCTGATCATTGTTTGCTGTCGTATTTTCAAATGAAAGCGAGGAAGGATGTGTAATAGGCTTACGTTTAGTGTTGACAAAATTATAAAACTGTTTTGGGTCCTGCGCAAACTGAACCCTACAACGAGTCAAATAGTTTTTGTAACACTGCACGTTAAGCACGGTAAACCTTGACCGAGCCGCTAAATAGCGAGAATGAACAGCTTGAGAACCGTTACGTTTAAATTTAGAATAGAGATTGGACTTGACATTTTTGAGGCGAGTCAACTCTTTACTAAACCAGACAGGCTTATTGGAGATTGACGGATAGTATAACGGAACACATTCTGTAAAAAGGAGTTCATGGCATTGTAAAAATATCCACGGCACCCACCATGTCAGTGCACATGTAGAGATCGGACCAATCAAATTCAGATATAAAATTATTCAGCCGTCGAAAATCCGCCTTGCGAAAGCAGTGAATTTTCTTTTCTGGCAGATCAGACTTATACTCCATAGCAGTCCCAATATCGATAGTCACTTCGAAAGTAGGATGGTATGGATCTTCGGGTAGCGTCAAGGGCGGGACCTTAACCAAACTAACTCTTGCCGGATCAGAGACAAAGCAGAGGTCTAGCAAGCGATCTAAGGAATTTCGTACATGGTTGACTTGAGACAACGAAATGTCAAACAAGCCATCAATAAAATCGTGACGTGCAGTAGTTAAAAGTGTATTAGAGGATTCAGTTGTGGACCAAATAGCTCCAGGAATGTTAAAGTCACCTAGAACAATAAAATGGTCCCTATCCGAAAGTCTATTGGAGACCGACTGGATAGCGGAAAGGTGGTTCCAAAAAATAGGAAGTTCCGAAAAGGGAGGAATGTAGGAACATGTTATAAAAATAAAACTACAATTAAATGATAGCTTCACACAAAGGAATTCAACATCGTTGCATTCCTCGAAAGCTAATACTTCAGACGTGAGGTTTGAGTCAACCGCAATGAGGACCCCACCCCCTCGCCTAGAAGGCCGATCAAGCCTGTATGTTGTGTACACAGCTGGAAAAACTTCGGAGCTTAGGATCTCCGGCTTTAACCAGGTTTCTGTGAACACTATCACCTGGGATGCAAAGGAAACACTATCAGCATACAATTTAGGAAGCTTACTACGTAAACCCCTTGCATTCTGATAGGTAAGAAGAAGGGAATGGGTTAGTTTTTTGGAGCTGGCACAGTGGTTTTGTCCGGCCTGGGTAAACTAACCCCTACAGGCCGTCTTTTCTTTTTCTTAGCTTCGTTCTCCTTAACAACAACATACTGCGGCCAGAAATTGGCAGAGCATATTGTGTTAAAGAGGGGGACATTTATTTTGAAAGATAAAATGTCCCTAGCGTAAGAAAATTTAAATTTTTCCACCTTAATTTTATCGGATTTGGTTCTGTCTCGGATAAAGACAGTTACATCTTTAGATGTTTGAGATGGGTGAAGCAACAAAGACTGGTTGGCTGTATTACCAATTTCGGCCGGTAATCCAGGCCTGTCACCCTGGGGAGCATTCGGGACGGGGATCTGAGGGGTCGTTAATTTTGATCTTGACCCTCCAGCGGACTCAACGGACAACACTGGAGCTGCGGTCCCTGTCACGGCACATTCGGAGACCGAATCTTTCGTTGCACCCGACCTCAATATCATAGGAGTTTAATATATTGGGGTCGGGGGCTGTGCCGAGGGAGTGAGCTGTTGAGAACCTGCGTCGAGTTGCAGGGCAGCGGCCAAATGCGGTGTGCAAACCGTGGTTTTCTTGCGCTTTGGGGACTCGTTTAACAGCTTTAGGCCATTAAACTTGGAGTCCAGCGCCATGAGCACCTCATTAGTTTTGCGAAAACTAACAAGTAGCTCTTTGAAACCATTTTTGGTTTGCCGCATGAATGGCATAATTTCCCTTTCAACATCGCGACAAGCCTCACAGCAGTAGCGCAATCCAATGTTTTTAGTAATAATATCAGCCATCCGGCCTGTGCATTCAATGCACTTGGCGTGCACGACATTGTCACACAGCCAGCAGCCAATACAATGGTCCTCTGCAGAAATTGCTTTCTTGCAGGTTTTAATTACACAGACAACACTAGAAGACATTATAGTGACTTACCACTGTACCAGTCAGAAGTTAAGAGAAAATCAGAGTAGTTACGTGCACTAAGAGAGAGCAAGAGAGCGAGAGTTAGGAAGCTTAAGCCGTCGAGCTGTAATTTCGGCGTAACGGATAAAGCACAAAAAGGAATGCAAAAATGCAGATAACGATCGCTGCACAAAACTAAAATTTGCAATTAATATAGTTAATAATACACAAAAACAGCTGCATGCACACGCGAAGTGAAACGGTGAATTATTATTGACACAGGATAGAAGTTTTAAATAAACCCCGGTGGTTTATAGCAAAGATTTTACGTAAATATACGTAAATAAGTTTTAAATGCTGGTTTCCGAAATGCGTTCTAAGAGAAGCGCTTATATGAAAGAGAAAGAGAATAAAAAACAATAACAAATGCTGGCTTCGGATAGAACGCATATTTATGCGTTTTAAGTGAAGCGACGATTGCACGGACCCGAAGCGTTAGGTAAAAAATACCGACTGTTCGAAAAGTGCTCAGATAATTTACTTCTAAAATAACGTATATTTTTGCGTTCTTAGAGAAGAGAAAGTTTCACATAATATTTATTTTATATTTCTTCGCTTCTAATATACCAACAAAAGAACACATGTTATTGCATACATCTAATATGTATTATATCATAGTTTTGGCAATTTTTGAGCTGGCGGCATATAGAACCGATGCAGATGCGTTCTGTTGTACAACCCGTTCTACAAGGTCCGACTGGGTAGCGTCGTTTCCTCTTTGTTCCCTCCGCTAGCTGCCGCACGGCCGGTGCACAAACACCAGCACACATATATTGTTGAAACACACTAAACTTAAGAGCGGCGAATACAGTGCCGATAATAAAATTTCCTTCAGTGCAAATAAAAATTAATTCCGAATTAAATATAAAGAATCTTAGCGCATAACAACAACAAATAAATTTTTAGCTTTTTATAAATACAAGTCCAATACAAAAAAAAAAAAATATCAATCTCACCAAATAAATTCAACCAGGCTTCAATAGGTAATCTATATCTATTTACGCTTATATTTGGTGTGTTTTTGGCATCCAGCTTTTAGCTTTTCTTGAATTTTTTAAACAAAATCGCTAAAAATTAAGAAACACCCCAAATAAATTTAATTCCTGTTGTTTCGAAAAATCTCTGGTGGTGACATCGAATACACCTATCGGCACGCCTATCCAAAGGCGCCAGAGTGACCGTTGAGTTTTTTTCTAAAATTGTAAGCTAACTTTTTTTTAAATTTTGGAAAAATATTATAAAACAAGAAAGAAAGCTGTCTTCGGTAAACCGAAATTTGTATACCCTTGCAGTCTACAATTGGATTATTAAAAAAAGATTCATTTTGTTTTCAGTTGAAACAATTGGGAAAGCTACAGTCGAGTGTGACCGACTGTAAGATACCCGGTACCCAAAGCATTGTGGGTGAAATTAAACAGCACATGAACATCTAAAAAAAGGAAATGTTGACAAATAGAGACAAATATTGCTAGAAACATGTTGAGCAACACTCAAAAGAGACAAATGCTGCTAGGAACATGATGGGCAACTCTCAAAGCGACAAATGTTGCTAGGAACATGCTGAGCAACACCCAACAAAGTCAAATGTTGCTAGGAACATGCTGAGCAACACACATGTGCGCTCTCTCTCTCTCTCTCTCTCTCTCTCTCTCTCAGAAACTTTATTTTTTAATAACTTCTATGTTTATCATCCGATTTTACTCAAATTTTCAGAACGCGTCCACGATTGCCTACTTATTAAGCCTATTTATTTATTTTACGCCGAAAATGACGCATATGGTTATATACCGATTTTTATGTTTTTTGGGGGCGGAAGTGGGCGTGGCCAAATTTTAAAACAAACTTAACCTGCTTCTAACAGATTCCAACGCTGTCACCGAATTTGGTAATTCTAGCCTTTTTAGTCTCTGAGATCTGTTGTTTCACACGGTCGGGCAGACACGTGACGCTGATCAAGAATACATCTACCTTCAAGGGTCGAAGATTTCTACTGCTGCCTGTTAACTAACTTATAATACCCTTGTACCCTATGAGTACCGAGTATAAAAACATTTTTTATTTCTATTTTAAAGAACCAATTTGAAATCTTAATTAAAAGAAAAATGACAATTTTTTTTCGCTTCTATTTGTTTTAGATTTAAAAAAGAAGTCATTTTTTTCCCATTTTTAAAATTGTAGTGAAAAATACAAAATAGATGGCAAATTTCGCCGAGCTTTAAACTTTATTTAAAATTAGTAGAGATATTCAACAAACAACCAAACCAAAAGAAACTTTGCTTCAATTGTGCGCATTTTGAGATATCGACCATTTTTTTTATTAACCCATGTTGTTAGTCTGGCACTACATTGTCGGTTAGTATGACAGCACTGCATGGCAGCAAACAATGGATTAAAAGCGCAGTTGGAATTTATTGACGTGACAACGTCACGAAAAAACATGACTCATGCGGCGTTACCTCGCTCTGAGGCGTTCCATGTAAGGCTTGAAGTTCAAGCGAGAGCGCGGAACGAGCGACAAAGAAGCACAATCGGCCTTTGCGTTCGGCAGCGTTCGACATCCGTCTCTCTCCTACTTCAGTGAGCGATGCGTCTGCATGGACAGCTGCTATACTATAGTACATTTTCATGTTTTGATCGAGTATCAAGTGCAGTGAAAAGTGAATGTGGTGTCAATTGTTTATAGCAACGATAACTACAGCGATAAAGGTAATGATTTTTTCGATATTAATTATATATTCAGTGATATATTGTCGAATATTCGTGCTTTCATCATTAAAATTAATAGCATCGGTCCGCTAGTGCAGCTATTGTAGGTTATGCTATAATTGTCAAAATTAAAACAATAAGTTAACAGAACTATTTCACGTTGAGTAAAAAATCGATGGCTTTACTATTCAATCGAAATAATTATCGAGCGTCGCTATGATTTAATAAAATTAAAACATAAATATTAAATCTTCCACATATCGCAACACCGTGTCTGAAATGACAGATTAAACCAGCCATCTGTCACAGGGAACATTTTCTCCTATATCAAACACATTGAGGCTGGCTTTTTAAAAACTAGATTTACAAAAATTTTAATGTTTCCAAATTTTAAATTTTAAATGTAAGATTTATAAACAATAATTTAATTATTGTAATTACTTTTTTATAAGAAATAACAATTAAATTAGCAAAAATAATTAAGTAACTAATTGAAAAAATTTAATTATATTATTAAAATAATAAAATCAAAATTTAAATTTTAACAATTGAGTAGAAATTTAAACAATAAATTTTATTCAAGAATTTTGTTTTCAAATTTAAAATGATGAATTGAATGAAGAATTTTATGAAATTTTTTTTTTATTGTACCGAACGACGATTTTTTTACAGAACCGCTTACAATCCCACCATGGAAAAAAATTGGTTGTCTGTAAAGTCGGTTTACTGACGATTGTTGAACGTGACAACGTCTTAAGAAAATACTGATGAAATGGTAGCATTTGTTGTAAAACAATTGCTCAACGCACATTTATACATGTAAAAACTATTAAATTGTAAAAAAACATTGACATAATTGTATTTATGCGTACAAATAAATCTAACTTGATCAATTTCATTGTGATTTCCAGTTACCTCCTTCTCTATATACATACAAATCTATTAAACAAATTAAATTAAAATTTTCTTTTGAAAAATGCTACCATTCCATCAGTATTTTCATAAGACGTTGTCACGTTCAACTATCATCAGTAAACCGAATTTACAGACAACCAATTTTTTTTAAATTTAATTTTTAGTTACATATTTTCTTTTTTATTAAAAAATATATTGCATTCTTTCGAGTTTTTGAATTCGATGATTCTTAAAAAAAATGAATTTTTTTATACGGTACTTGCTGATAGCATATATCGATGGTTCAAGTATCGATTAAAATAATCTTAAGAAAAAGAACATACACAAAGGCATGATACATTTACTGAAGGTAGTCTCGTCTGCAAAATATAGTCACTCCACAAGTATAATAATGATCTTTGTAGGGGATCAGAAACAATTGTATATTAAAGTCCACAGGCACAATAGTCGCGTCATGATCCATGTAGATTGAATAGGCCTACTTAGACCTCGAGTCAGCTAGGAATTAAGACAAACCCAAATAATTCATTCGTTCTTCTTCTGTTAAATATGTGTCAAATCAATTAGTTAACAGATCCATTTCAAATCTTGCTTTGTTTTTTTAGTTTACTTCACAGTTAAGCGTTTAGAGTTGAGACGAAATGTTAAAATGGGGCCCAGTTTTAATAGTTATATTTTTCCTAATGCCACGAGGGCACTTCCTCTTGGTTAGATTTGATACATTAAAATATTTTCAAACTCTTAACTAAAATTTTCTTCAAGACGGAGAAGTTGTCTGCCGATTTACCTAGAAATATCGATGATCTCTTCCTGCAAATAGATAGCGTTTTCCACTTTCAACAAAGGTTATGTCCCAAAAAAAGGTTTGTTGAAGTTTTAATTTTAAATTTAGCATTTTATCTTTATCATTTAATAGTTTTGTCCCATGGCAAGGTAAGTAGGTGTCTGTATAAAACTTAAATATTAATGTGATTTTATTAAAGATGAACTTCATTATGATGATGTCTTCCCATTACTGGAAAAACCGGTAAAGAAGTTCAAGAATTCGATCGAGCTTATTAAAAAGGATTGCCTTGCTCAATTTATTAAGGATTTTCAAAAGAGAGGCCCCGAATGCGGAACAAACGGATGCCATAAGATTAGAGTCCGGTCCGCTTATAATCCACATCCCCCTTTTGTTTTTATACCTGGAAATCCACATGCACGTCCACCTCCACCCCCGCCTTCGCCTTGCACACCATTCGAAATATATATACTACTTGCAAATGGTAAGACGCAGAACCGAGGGCAACTGAAATGCACTCTTCCTGACCGAACAAGTGTCCAAAAGCCTTTTCGGGAATCTAAAATTCAGCCAGCACCTCCACCACCTATTTATGGTCCACCGGGAGGCGGAAACGTGAACGGGTTTGGTCAACAAGGAGGCAGCAACGTGAACGTTAATCTTAATTTAAATTTTAACGGAAAAATGCATTAAATATTAAATGACAGCAATGCATTCGTTCTGGTACTAGATCCCTGCAAAATCAAATTTTACATTTCGATTTATAGAGACGCAAAGTTTTTTTTAGAGTGTCCCTTTTTCTGGAGGCAGACACATATAATCTTAATTCTTAAGTTACCCTACAAGTACTAAGTTTTAATTCCTCAGTAGCCAATAATGTCTTAGAGAACACGCCCCCTGGCGGGCCATTACGACCACCACGTGAGGTAGCGATAGATAGAGTCCGATAACGAAAGAACTAGTCCCACTAAAGACTTATGCATGGTAACCGTTGTACCCTTACCAAGTAGCTTAGATTCCGCGCCCAGCCGGAACCAAATCCCGTATTCTAGTTGCCCAAGCCCGGCAAGAGCGTTAATCCCATAACGTTGGCTACGGTGTCTAGCAAAAATCGCTAAAGCTCTACTCAGACACGCGAACAGCGTTTCTAAGCAGTAAGAGAGAGCGAGAGGTCAATAGTCGAAAAAGGCCGGTACTAAGGCAAAAGAAAAAAATACTAGAAAGTCGCAGGGTGAAACTTTTGGTATTTCGAGAGCGGGGTGACAAAAAGAATAAAAATGGAATAAAACTGGTCGTTCTCATTATTGGGCTCTTAATCTCTCTTAGTTTCTTTACACATTGCAAAAATATAGATTCCGCCAAGAACAATAATTTACACAAAATCCGAGTCCAGGAGTTTAGAAGAGATATAGTTTAAAGAAAATGTTGTAGCAATTAAATAGGAAGAGGTAAATTCAATAATAAAGGATTTGCGCAATTAGGATTCTCTTTAACCGCAGCTGATCGAAATAATCAATCAGCGATTTGAAGAACAGGCAAAACACATCAGCTGCAGTGTAAGGGAACACTTGATCGAGCTTATGAATCAGCGCTTTGATGAACAAGCCAAACAAATGAAGGAATCTAAGGAATCTAAGTTTAAGTCTAAGCTTAAAAACCTTACTAAGGAATGCAATATGCTGGGCCAAAGAGCTTGAACAGAAAAACAAAAAATTAAGTGCGCTATACGACAAGATAGAGGAGCTAGAAGCGAAAGTTCATGCCAAAGCCGCTGCAGATGGAGTGGCCATCGTGGAAAATGAGAACCTGAAGACTCTCTTAAAAAGCCTATTTTACTCTTTAGATCTTACCCCACCACCAAAAGTTAGAAAGATTTTTCGTATTAAGGTGCGGAAAAATTCTGTGAACAATGTTATTGATCCCGTCATCATAATAAAGTTCGAAACCAGGCGAGACAAAATAATGCTGCTGAAACGGGCTAAAGAGCATAGACGACAGACCAAGCAACCACTGAGCTTAGAACTGTTTGGCATCCAGGCCCCAACTACATTCTACATAAACGAGCAGCTGACCAAGAGTAACTATAACATTTTTAAAGAGGCAATGAAGATGAAGAAGCACAGAGTGCTGTCGGCTGCCTACACCCTGCAAGCTCTTGTCCATGCTCGACAGAGTCTAGGCGGGGATTTCGTCTGTTTAAAGAGTATGGAGGATTTGACTGCTCTTTAGAAGCCGAATCTTGTTGCTGCCACTGAGGCGAGATGTAATAATTTTCGTTAGATGGTTAGAATTAATACTCTTACTCTACATTAAGTTCAATTTTATCTATATTCTAGGTTTATTGACTCACTCTCTCTAAATTTTCTCATATTTTCTTATTACTCACTCTAGCAATGCATAGATTATCACTTTTTATAAAATCGAAAACGGCGTGTGTTGTTCTAATTGTCTTTTTTTTTGACAATGGATGATAATACATGGTCACCAAGTGTGAGCAGCTATGCAATGATAAAAATCCTTAGCAATCAAGGAACTGGTCTACGCATATGCCACATCAACGCTCAAAGTCAAAGTCGAAAAAAATTGAAGAGTTTAGGTACTTATTTTTAAAATCTAATATGGATGTTATTTGTTTATCTAAAATATGGTTTTCGTCTCATGTTAGTGATTCGTTGGTAGAATGTGATGGCTATAATCTATTTCGATCTGATCGAGAAAGTCACGGTGGTGGAGTAACCATGTATGTCAGTAAACGTCTAAATGCAAAATGTATATGTTAACATCCTAGTGAAAGTGGAGTCGCATGGATATTTGTTCAAATTTCAAATGAAATGTATTCCACCAAAATGTTAATAGGCTGTGTTTACAGACCACATCGATATATAGACTATCAAACCTTAATTGACTTATTGTTTACTCTCTCACTTGACTATACGGACGTAATTTTAGCCGGGGATCTTAACAGCAATATTCTCAGAGAGATTAAACTATCAGATAACATTGAATCCACTGGCTTAAAGTTAGTTAATTCCTCTGAACCCACCCACTTTTCGTCTCAATGTGATTACCTTACTTGACTTTTTTTTCTCTAAGTATAGTCAACTCTCGATGCCAATGTTCTTAAAACATGACTTAATTTACCTGACGTATAATTTTCGTACAAGCTTGACCGAACAAACAATAGTATATAGGGACTTTAAACTTATTGACTACGCCTTGTTAAGTGCTGACATTAATACATGTGACTGGGACTCTATCTATGACTTTCCAAATATCGAATCACAACTGACTGTCCTACCTAATAATATAACGTATTTTTATAATAAATTAGTTCCACTTGTGACGAAAATTCTTAAGCCACGGGGAAATCTGTGGTTTAATTTGAAAATCAAAAGGTTAATAAATAAGCGGGACGTTGCATTTAGGAAATGGAAACGATATAGAACACATCAGCATGCTGAACAGCATAGGTTACTAAAGAAAACTGTGATAAAATTAATTAACTCAGAAAACCGAAAATATTTTTATAATAAATTTAATGAGGTTACATCCAATAAGCAAAAATGGGTCTACATTAAAGAGCTGGGTATTGGAAAATCAAAAGCTGGACCAACAAGTCAGGTTGATCCGGAGGAGCTAAATATAACTTTTTTAGACTGCAAAGTACCTGAGCTGACTATGTTGACCACATAATAACAAATATCGATAGAAACTGTGATAATAGTTTTAGTTTTTCGTGTGTATCTTAATGTGACGTAATTGAATCAATGTTAAAAATTAAATCAAACGCTACTGGAGTCGACGACATGAACCCAAAATTCATCAAGCTGATATAGCCGAAAATATTGCCTTACATAACTTTTATTTATAATACAGCCTTGACTAAATCCATATTTCCTGACTCCTGGAAACTAGCAAAAATAATTCAATCCCTAAAAATGCTAAAGACTACAGGCCAATCTCCATTTTACCATATTTGTCAAAAGTGTTAGAGCGACTTATGGCTGATCAAATGTTGAGTTACTTGACAGCACGAAAAATCTTGACTGATAAGCAGTCAGGCTTCCGTGTTGGCAGAAGTTGCACAACAGCAATAATTGACATTGTAGAAGGCATTAGGAAAAAATTGGATAGCGGCAATATAACATTCTTGACACTTTTGGACTACAGTAAAGCTTTTGACACGGTTAACCACGATATTCTGTGTCTTAAGCTAAGTCGTCTTTGTCACTTTTCATGTACAGCTACACGACTAATTTCATCATACTTGAGTAATCGAAAGCAGTCAGTCTTCGTAAATAATGTATGCATATTTTCTCAGTGTCAAACGTGGAGTCCCTCAAGGATCCGTTCTTGGGCCACTTCTTTTCTCTGTATATGTTAATGATCTTCCTAATATATTGTCGAATTGTGAAATACACATGTATGCTGATGACGTCCAAATGTATGTTAGTCGATAGATGAGTGTATTCGTGTTTGTAACAGTGAACTGGAAATAGTTAGCCGGTGGGCAAAAATTAACGGATTAGGTTTAAATCCGAAGAAATTAAAATGTATAGTTATAGGTAAAAAGGCGCTTAACACTGACGTTTTACAAAGATTAGCTATCGATAATACTCTTACAGACTATGTAAAAGGAGCATGAAACTTAGGTTTTAGTTTTAATCAAACTTTTACATGGGATGACCACATAAATAAAAATGTGGGTAAAATGTATGGAGTCCTTAGAAGTTTTTACCTATCAAAGAACTTTTTACCAGTCAAAATGAAGCAGACGATTGCAATAATGTACCTGACACCAGTGCTTTTTTATAAAATTGAAGTGTTCAGCGACTGCAACTTCGCCAGCCAACGCAAGCTTCAAGTTGCTTTTAATAATGTGGCGCAATATATTTATAATAGACGTAGGAATGACCACATCTCTGATGATTCCATAAAAATATTTGACATGCAACTGAAGTCTTGGACAAACCTTAAGGTCCTAATATTATTACACAAAATAGTCTACACTAAAGAGCCAACCTATATATACCAAAAACTGAAATTTAGTACATTAAGAAGGACTAACGATATTTTTAATTTTAAATTCAAATATTTAAGTACAAAGAGGCAATTCTTTGTATACGCTGTTCGCATTTGGAACCAACTTCCCCATGCCATCAAGGCATTTAGCAGCGCTGCGCATTTTAAAATCGCACTTCAAAAATATATGCGCATTGCATAAAATTCAAAATTTTAAAAATAATAAACCTTAGAAGTTATAAATATAAGAGAGGGATGAGAGAGAAAGGGTGAGAAACATAAAAGACATTTATTTATAAATAAGAAAATAAGCAAAAACATTAGATTTTAATTATATAAAAATTTTCAAATTTCCTTAAAGTTACTAAATTTAATGTTCAATGTTAGTATTTAAGGTTAATTTATTAGTATATATGTAAGTTCATCTGAATGTATATCTTTTAATTTACTTTTTCTATACTTTTGTAACTAGTGCCATAATTTATAAGTATGTAACATGCTTGTCGCGCTAGGAAGATAAAAAAATTAATAAATAAATAAATAAATATTGTGGTCAATAGGCAAGAATTCTTTCTTTGTTGTGCGTATTAATTTCGAGTTCATGGGAAATTTAGAATCCTTACTTTATTTCATCAAAGTTTCGCTTTTTATAAATTTCAAGGTATGTATTATAAAAAAAATCAATGCTTGTGACCGGTCTATACATGTGTAGCTCATAAAACGTAGTAGTAATTAAGTGTATTAACAACGAGACTGCATTAGCGAACACCTTCTGTTCGTGGAGTAGAACTAACCATATTCACATTGATTCAGTCTAACTCTGTTAAAAGTCTGTTTACTCTCTGTTAAACTCGGAAGTGAAAAATCATTCTGCGTCCAAAATGTGTAATATTAACTGCTATTACCTGCTAACCTTCAAACTCTGCCACGTTTTGGGCACAATGTCAGTCGGAAAACGGAATCTTGTTTAGTATGGCACGAAGAAGCGATCCCAACCAAGAAGTTTCTCGCCATAGGAAACTTTGTATTTAGTACTGTCCTTAAAAACCTACTTTGGAGGAGCAGTGTGAGATTGGCAAAAAGCTGCAAAATTGTACTAGTAAAATGGTAAAGTGGAAAGACTGTGGAAGAAATAAGGCTAGTATGGGTAGATACGCCGCTAGTATTATTTGAAAGATCATGTTTTAAAAATGTTGGACGCCCACAAAAAGATATTTCGGATTGTTGCAAAAAACGCAAGTCAACAAATTGTCAGACCTTACTGAAGATGTCTAACCAGATGCGTTGTTGGTAGCTGCAAGCTGCATCCTGTATAAAGCTCAAAAATGCAGTGCTTCATAGTTGGTGTCAAGGGTAAGCGCCGACGAAAAGTTTAGCGATCAGATAATAAAAACTATGACTACCCCACAGCGTCTACCGTCATAATTTTCTGATGAAAAGCACTGGCCATATCTGTAGATGTTGGACATACCAAGTACACATGGAATTTGTCAAAGAGAGCCGCCAAAGAAAAAAACGCCGATATATATCAATGCTACGATAAACTGCGTTGTGCAAAAAAAAATGCTATCCCAGTGTCATCACGGTCACTGATCGTTTCGCTGTAGTAGCACTACAAAGCTTAGTGGACCAAAGACCAAACCATATTGAAAATAATAATAACACCCAATTAACTGCTACCTACAAATGGAGCTGTAATGGAAGCAGCCATTCTACATACTGGCAAAACTTTGATGACTTCGATGGAAACATGATAGATCAATATTTATTTTAAATTTCTATGGTACCATTGACAGTGCAGAAAAGACCTACAGTTTTTTTTCTATTAATAAAAACATATTTAAATATATAGTCTCCACGCCTAGATTAGGTTTTTTTGCACATTGCAAATAGAATTCCAATACAAAAGTAGCAAGCTCGTGGTGCTGACAAGGATGTCTTTGAACAAAATAAAAAATTTATTCAGCAGAAGCTAAAAAAAGAAATGCATTTGCTGGTGGATAAACCAATTGCTAGTACTGGCAGTACGAACAACGGAAACACTGTAAGGAGGTCTTTTTTCCTGTTCACAGAATTTTTATTCATGGAGCAGATTTTATGAGCCATTCTTGCTTTCCCATTGGTATGATGTCCGGGGAAGCTCCT
Source organism: Drosophila triauraria (assembly GCA_014170255.2). Lineage (NCBI taxonomy): Eukaryota > Metazoa > Arthropoda > Insecta > Diptera > Drosophilidae > Drosophila > Drosophila triauraria. The sequence goes on from JABJVT010000007.1 coordinate 2,304,142, forward strand.
GAAGCCAGGAGCAAGGACTTTCGATATATACGCTAGAGCAATACGAGTAAAAATTGCAGGAAAAATACCATGGAAAATATCTTAAATGCCTCATTAGTTTCTTCTGACCCTTTGATAACTTCATTGTTAAGTGGCTATCTAATATATTCTGCAAAAACGATTATTATGGATGATGACGTTAAGAGCTTGCATTTAATAATGCCACTCTCTGATTCCGAAGATTCCGAATAAAATTCTATCCTTTTCTAGATAATTTTAACTTATGTAATATGTTTATTGAAGTTAATAAAGACACAAAAAAATCAAACAAATTTTAAATTTAAAAAAAATTTATATAAAAATATGTTACGTCGGTGGTGTCGGCATAATGTGATCTCCAAACTAAGTCTGCACGGAGTTCAGACGGAACCCAGAGTTTCCAGGCTCTGACATTGTTGATCACATCATGCGAACCGGTACTCCAGCGTTTAAATACCACTCCCTCTGATATTTTTCCTGCATTTTCCTCAATCCGTTGTAATAATAACTTATACTCTGGAGACTGAAAAGCGGGTGACTTGAGGTCTAGTTGTAATTCCAAAGCAGGGGTGCTCAAAATTGCCTTACGGCAGTGCCCTTACCAGCACAAGCAAAAGAAAACACACGCACACATGTATCGACGCCGTTTTATTGCTACAAAATGAACACTGAGAAAAAAAAAGTTAAATTACAAAAATGCACGCGTCGCTGGTCCACAATAAACTAAAATCAAACTTAAATCAAATTCTATCCAAAAACGCAACAAAACTTTTTTGTCAGTGCAGAGCCGATAACTAGACAACAACAATTTACATTGTGAGTTGAGGAGAAAAAAAAATTCAATGGAATTGTTGTTGGCTTGGCTCGATACGAATAGCGACGCAAAGAGAAACCGGCGTGTGCCGCTCCGTATGCTAAGTGCCGAAACAAAAACAAATGTGCCCGCGTGCCATAGCATTGAGCACCCCTGTTCCAAAGTATCAGCAGAAGGTGTTTTCATTTCGTCCTATGCACCCGTGAGAGTGCATCGGGTACTATATTCAAAGCATCGTAAACGGGCTCAATTGTAAAATCAAATGCCTGTAATTTAAGACTTCATCTAGCTAATCTCCCGGATAAACCCTTTTGAACCATGAGCCATTTTAAACTAGCGTGATCTGTAATTACTTTAAACGGCATCCCTTCTACGTATGCCCGAAATTTGCTGATACTAATTATTGCAGCGTAGCACACCAATTTGGTGATACTGTAATTTCGCTGAGCTTTGTTTAACTTAGCGGATACATAAGCAATTGGGTGCTCGCCGCCGTCATTGTCCGTTTGAAATAATACTCCCCCCACTCCCGTTGTAGAGACGTCACATTGTATAGTGAATGGTTTCTTGAAATCTTTTGTGAGGAGCACGGCCGCTGACACCATATTCACTTTCAATGCCTCGAACGCTTGTATCCCCTCTTCACTTAGCTCAAATCTTTTGAGTCTGTCTGTTTTCAGACACTCGTGTAGAGGCGCCGCAATTTGTGCGTAATTTTGAATATAGCGCCGATACCACCCAGTCATTCATAAAAATCTTCGCAGTTGTTTGGCAGAGATAGGCTGGGAGAAATCCTGAATAGCTTTGATTTTAGACTGGTTCGTTTTTATACATCCCCCACCTACGACATATACCGGTAGCAGCAAACCAACCAGTACCTAGTCCGCGAGAAAGAGGGGGGAGAACCAATAACACTCCAACTCTATTGACAGTGAGGCTCAGCTTACCAGCTATCCGGGAACTCGACCAGTAAGATTAGACAAATGGAATCTGAAGTTCGATGGGTCCAGCACGGGAGTATCTGTAGAAAGTTTTCCATTTCGAGTGAGCCGCCTGATGGAAATGCATGGGTACAATCACGAAAAAGCTTTTAGGGAATTCCACTGTTTACTGAGTGGTACAGCAGCCATATGGTACTGGCAGTTGATGGAAGACCGGGCTGACGATTTTGAATTTGGATATTATGACATGACTAACGAAATGACTAAAGCTTTCTCTACGTCGGACAATGACTATGTTACTATTAAAGTACTTATGGAACGGCGCAAAGAGTACAACGAGAGTTTTGACGACTTTATTGCAGCCATGCATAATCTTCAATTCAAATTGAAAAACAAAATTCCGGAAGATAACTTCGTAGGAATTTTGAAGGAAAATCTGAACACACAAATGGGAGCTTATTTACTTTCTTCGCCAATAAATACCTTGGCGGCCTCTAAGAAAGAGGAAATCCGAGTCGAGAAATGGATCCGAGAGAAACGGACTCGACCTAGGCATGTAAACGAGATCATCGAAGACCCAGTGGGTGACATCGAAACCGATGAGTATCAAGTCGAGGCATTTCAAAAGAGGCGTACTTCTCAGAACAACGGGGGAGTCTCGTATAGGAGAAGAAACCAAAACTTGAAAGACATCGGGAGATTCCTAATATCGACCACCGCGACTTTAAATTGTATCGGTTAATCCAAAGTGATTGAACGCACCTTTTAATTTCGGAATCTATAGAGTTAAAAATTCAAACAGCAATAACTAAGAAGAAATAAAATGGGATCTACCTCATCGAAGATTTCTGATTCCCCCGCCAATGTAATCAACTCCATTCAAGTAGTGGATCACAAAGAGGACATCGACAAGGTATACAGGAAGGGACTCAGTGCCTACCGGAAGATGATCCAGGGACACAGGGACCGACAACACGAGTTGGAGAAAGTGGTTACCATGGCCAATACCCTGTCCAGTGGCCACAACTAAAGTCGAGCTTCGTTCTCAAAACCGCAATTATCTTCAGCAAGCATATAAAATCCGAATTTAACTTACGACAAACCCTAACTTGTTGTAAAGTGTTTAGCCACCTGGTCTAAATATACCAGAACCAAACACTAATTTGAGCAATACATATTGAATCCTTACCAGCAGCAAATATAGAAATTTAATGCACATGCAAAAATGCACCCCTCTCCAACCCCAACGCAAAGACGACACCACAGTCGCAACCTCGGCGGCGACTTAGCTCTCCTAGTTTAATTCCTTTTATATTTTTTTTTTATCTAAGTTTTTGACTACCTACGGTTTTCTTTGCTTAGTTATATTATTTTTTTTATACCCTTGCAGAGGGTATTATAATTTTGCCATGATATTTGCAACGCAGTGAAGGAGGCATCTCAGACCCCATAAAGTATATATATTCTTGATCAGCATCACCAGCCGAGTCGATCTAGCCATGTCCGTCTGTCTGTCTGTCCGTCTGTCTGTCCGTCTGTCCGTCTGTCTGTCTGTCGGTTTCTACGCGAACTAGTCTCTCAGTTTTTGAGCTATCGGGCTGAAATTTTCAGCATAGTCTTATTTCTTTAGCACGCAGTATATATGTCGGAACGGCCGAAATCGGACCACTATATCCTATAGCTGCCATAGGAATGATGGCGAAATTAATGAACAAAAATTTTTAATTTCTCTGTTTTTCAACGAATTTCTATAGTCTATATATATAGATATAGTCGTTTTTTATAGTTCTAGAATTACGGTTTTAATTTCATTAAGATCGGACAACTATATCATATAGCTGCCATAGAAGGGATCGGTCGATTTATATGAAAACTAGCTAACCCAGCCACGCGTTGCAGCGGCGGACCCGACAGACACCCGTGATAGGGTGTTGTAAAAAAAAAAAATTAAAAAAACATTATATAAGGATTTAAAAGTAAACGTTTTATTGTTTATCATGAGAATCATAATTATTAACAAATCACTGTAGTGCTTTATGAAACACGATGTTTTTTGTTTGATTACCATAGCCATAGATGTACTTCTCAGAACGCAGTTTGGTTGCTCTTCACTTAAGTACCTTGTGATAAACGATATTTTTTGTTTTATTATCATGCGCAAAAACAAACAACGCAGATGGTCTTCCGACCCGTGAACATGCCACGTATAATTGGCCATGAGAAAAACATGGTCGTTTATCTGCTTTGATGACAACTTTATAGTCATCATTTGGCATGCGCTCTAAAGCACTCTTAAACAACCTGACCAACGCATGATGTTCATGAAGCAGACACTGCAAGTCTTGAAGAATTGCTCGCTTCATTCCTGCATTGATCCCTAGGCGTCGATCAAGTTGTTCTTCCATGTTGCCCATAAAATATATTTGTAAAAATTTATTCTGTGTATCTTCGAAAGGTAGTAATGATCCAATTCGATGGTGAATCTGTCCTTGTATCTTAAATGTCGGATTAAATCCTCGTTCTTCGATAATATCTGCCCCAAATGACGTCATTTGGAAACAACCATTGTATTTTGAGTGTTTGCAAGAAAGTGGCGTGATTCTTGTGTTTCGCCACGAAGCAATGAATACAATGGCTCATGTGGCGGAGTCAACAACGGCAATTTCACTTTACCATTAAGGCAGCATAATCCAGCCGTTTCTCCGGAAAACTTTAATGCACCACAATACTCACAAACAACATCCATTTGCCCAATGCAAACGCTACGATGCAAGCTGTAATCGACGCGGCAATCGTATCGAAAAGCTGCTCGATTCAAATCAGCTCTTGATAAATATCCTCTGCGTCGCAAATCATCTATTTGTTGACCTCTGTTGTTCGCTCGACGATTCCGCATTGCCAACCGAGCTGTTTCACGGGCTGCTTCACTTTGCTCTTGTGATTGAGAAGCACGAAGTCGAGCCATACTTTCGCGGCGCTGTTCACGTGTATGTTCTTCAGTTCTTTCATTTGCAGTATTTCGTTGCTGTGTATACACTTGTTGCTGGCTTGCATGTCTTGTGCGGCGGCCGATGTTTCCACGTCGTCTTCTAGGCATTTTAGACTATGGACAGACTGGTGAATTTAACCTCAAATGCACAATCCTCATAGTTTACACAGATCAACTTACCACCTTCAAGACAAATGGTTGCTGTTAAAATTTAAAAAAGTTTGCACAATAAACGTGTTTCCAACTGAACTGTTAACAAACGAATAAATTTTACAACAAAACTGAACAATAAACGTGTTTCCAATCGAACTGTTAACAAACGAATAACTTTACCCCAAAACTGAACAGATTACAATAAGAAGCTGTCAAACAATGTAACAACATGTAATCGAATGGTTACTTGATTAGAGATTTTTGTTAAAGTTGTAAAAAACTTTCCCGGTTTTTCTGCATTCCTGTTGAACATTTTCCTGAATTTTGTTTGTGGTAAACCTTTCCCTGGCTCTAAGCAACCTCCTACCAATTTACACCCATATCTGTTTTGCCGTTCTTGAGATATAAAATCAGTAACTAACACGACTTTCTTTTATATATATAGATGTAAAATTCTACATGTAAAATGTAAAATTTACAAAATTTACATAATTTGACATTTTTTTTTACATTACCAAATTGGATCGATTTTCAATGATCCAATTGCTGACTGCAAGGGTATATAAACTTCGGTTTACCGAAGTAAGCTTTCTTTCTCGTTTATTTTTAATTCATAATTAATTTACAAAGTGCACATAAGTATAACATAATATGACTCAAATTCTACAGCCCAAGACTCGACCGGAGATCTCTCGTCGTTGGACCTTTAAAGAGAGTAAGCCTTACGGGACGTAAATTTTTTTTTTTTTTATATTTGAAAAGGAAAAGTATTTTATGTAACATTTCGTTTGGTGATTAACAGATGAAGAAACATTTTTTTCTTTGTTTTAAATTTGAAAAGGAAAAGTTTTGTTTCATTTCACAACAGTAATGAAGTCATTTTGATTACAAAAATGAAGTGCTATTTAGTTGAACTTCTCCAAGTGAATGAAAGTGAATCCAAAGTAAATACTGAATCGAAGCGTTATACGTGTCCGCAAATTATCAGTTTCATTGAAGTGCTCTTTGGTAAACCAATTTTTTTGTTTTTTGGTCTAACGTTAACACAAACAAAGCGGGTGGTTTCCCAAGTCGTGAATACGCAACATATAACTACCCATGTGACAAACAATGATTTTCTAAATGTATCCCGCAAACACTAAGCGATTTTCCTTGCGACTTGTTAACGGAAGGCGAACTAGAAATTGCAATCGTTTGAAGTCAAACGGTAAATCAGTCGGAATCATTGGTTTAAGTGAATGAAAGTGAATCCAAAGTAAATACTGAATCGAAGCGGTTTTCCTGGTGTTTATTCAGGCTTCTAGAGAAATTTAATTCGATCTGCCCGTACTCGTACGCTTTCTCGATTGTATCTGGTTTTTGGTTTCTAATGGCTGACCTAAGTGGGTCTTTTAATCCAAACAGGAATGTATTTAGGCAGAACCTATCATATTGGTCACGTTTGGCCGTAAGGGAATGTCCACTAGGGTCTGCTTCTCTGGCCAGTGACATTAACCCGCTTGTTATTTTCGTGGCTGTGTAATACAGCTTTCCCATACTGAGTCCATCCGGAAGATTACGTAGCTCTCTAACAAGCATTTCCTCTGTTTTCTTGCTAGAGTATAGTCGTTTGAGGTTTGCTTTGATGTCATCCCAGGTGAGGAGTACATCGCAGACGCTTCGTCTGCTCTGCCTTTAATTTTGTCACGGATAGTTCCGAGTAAGTACTGTCCGCATGGTGTTTGGTCCACTGACCCGGCTAATAAGAGTAGCTGTTCTACTCTAGCTATAAATCTATCGAGATTGTCAGGTGGGCCATTATAGGTGGGTAGTTGATGAACAAGGGGTAGTATTCGTTGTAGGTTCAGGCTGGTGTTTGAAAAAGTTGATGAATTGCCAACGGTGAGACTATTGTTTTGGGGTTGAACTATCTGGTTTTGCTCTTCTATTTCCATCGCTTCCCTTATCTCAGGTGGACAGGACCCGCTCCTTAGCCCTAATCTGCCCCTAACTGTCCTACTAGTGGTGGCTTTTTTCGACATTTAGATGTATTGGCAATGGTAGTGGTATGTGTATTGAGGTATGGTAATGGTATGTATATAGTGTATATAAAATAGTAATAATATGTAAAATAGTATATGTATGCGTGTATTAATAGTATGTATATGTATTCTAGTATAGGGAATATTTGTTTGTTTGTAAATTAGTATGGTAATATGGTGTGTTATAATATGTGATTCTATGTATGTGTATCTATGTTTGAATGTAAGAAAATTCGTATGTATGTACAGGGCTTCTATTTATATATATGTGTGGCAATATATGTATATGTGTATGTATGTGTATATTTACTACGCGGTTTCCTCTATTCCTTGCTTCTTTGTATATGTGTATGTATGTAAGTATGTAGAGATGAGATTGCCTTCCACCTTTGTTGTTTTTTTGAGTGGGGGCACTTCAACTGGGTGACTTCAACTGTAATGTATGTGATTTAGTAAATATTGGTATAAGTGAATAAAAGTGAATCCAAAGTAAATACTGATTCGAAGCGTTATACGTGTCCGCAAATGATCAGTTTCATTGAAGTGCTCTTTGGTAAACCACATTTTTTGTTTTTTGGTCTGACGTTAACACAAACAAAGAGGGTGGTTTCCTATGCTTACTTTGAGTTAATAATGGATGCCTTTATCAAATTCCTGCGATCCGATGGCATTCGTTCTAATGCTGTTTTGAATATATTAACCACAGCAAAAAATATTTGCAACTGTTCAATAATTCGTCTGTTCAACTGTTGTGTTCCCTGTATATTGCACCGCACATATTGCTGATCCACCATTTACGAAATGAAATATATTTGCAGAAATTGATGCGGTTCATCTGGTGTTAGCACCATTGAACCATGTAAATGATATATTTTGTTGTTGTATCTTTAACCTTGCAAGTCGGCATGAAGCCGCCTTCTCGATTGATATTAGCTCCAAAGGAAGTCATGCGAAAGCAGTTATTGTATTTAAGGATATGTTGAAGATAATGGATGGAATCGGGATCACTTCCATTGAACAATGGTTTCAGTGGCTGTGGTGGTGTAAGTAATGGATCCAGTTTGAATTTTACACTTGCGCAGCACAATCCAGCCGTTTTTTCTTTGAACTTTAACGCATTGCAATTTCGGCATATAGTCATTGGTCCAGAATCTAAATTTGCATTATCACTGTAGTTCGAAGTGGGATTATAATAGAATGCAAAGCGATTGTATGATGCCAATGAACTTCGTGTCCTCACGCGTTGTCCCCATCGGGCCTTTTTTCTCTTATTGTATTTTGTCTTTCTTCGCTATTCTGTGAATACAGTTGTTGCTGGCTTGCATGTCTTGTGCGGCGACCGATGTTCGCACGTCGTCCTCTAGGCATTTTGAATTATGGACAGAGTGGTGAATTTAACCTCAAATGCACGATCCACATAATTTACATAGTTTAACTTTCCACCTTAAAGACAAATGCCTGCTGTTGAAACTGAATACAAATTTGCACAATATACGTCATTGATTTGTTGGTTTCCAATTGAAATGTTAGGAAACGAATAACCTATTTTTTTAAATTATTTTTTTACAATTTCACGGTGAACACAATACCGGGTTGTCACATTATATTAACTGAGGAGAGAACAATGAGTAGATGTCAAACAATGTATCACGCACCGCATGTTATGTATCAGAGATGGCACTATATGTAAAAAAGATGTTCCCGCTTGAGTCGCGGAAGTATAATGGAAGAATCACGGAAGAGTCGCGGATGAGTCGCGGAAGAGTCGCGGAAGTATCGCGAAAGTATCGCGGAAGTCTCGGAAGTATCGTGGAAGTTTCGCGGAAGTATTGCGGAGGAGCGGGGAAGTATCGCGGAAGTATCCCGGAAGCATCGCGTAAGAATCGCGGAAGTATCGCTGAAAAATCGCGTACTTATTGCGTCCATCATTTCAATGTATCCGTACATTAATCATTTCAGCCAAAACAGCGAGACCTATTCGTGATCACCTTGAAAGATTCACTACAAGTACGGGGTCAACAGATCTATTTCGAGCATTACCTTCATCTGCACTCCTTGATCGTCTTTGTTATACCCCATTTGTACTACGCGTTCGCCTTCCTATATTTGCTCGTCTTGGTCTTGAGAAAACAAGAAAAGTACACGCACATATATATAGTACACTTTAACAGTTCTAGACTTTTATACAAACGACAGAAAATGTTTGACGAAAATCACCTGACAATAATCCCAAAGCAGCGTTTTAGTTAGAAAACCTTTGTATGTGAAAAAGAAAAATGGGATGTTTTTAGTGTTTTCCCGGCAGTTATTTGAATTTTTCTAAGAACCATCCTTGGACTTCAACGAACATTTTAAAAAGAAAATTGGCCAAATTGGTCCAGGCGTTGTTGAGTTATGCGCTTAGCAACACATTTTGCGATTCATTTTTATATATAAGATTCAACACAATTTATCTTTTATTACTTGTCAATGACAGATATTAGAATACTAAACCATTTTAATAAATTTATAATGTTTACAGAATTCTAAACATGTCTTCGTAGAAACCTATTTAGAGGTTGGCATTGGTACGAATGGGGAAAATGGGTCAAGAAAAATGACATAACTTTTGACTGACGAATAAAACACTTCAGGGGCTATATGATCCCATTGGCACGCGAAGTCGTGAAGGGGAGGGAATTGGCTGAAGCACTGCCGATCGGATATGATCAAGCTTAGGCGGAGCTTGCGGGCGGTGGGGACAGAACGACAGACTGACGAACACATCTATCTTTTATTTTCAGGCACGTAAATAATATTTCTGATTACGTTTGGAGAGGCGAGTGGCGTCCAAAGAACCCACCCCAAATCCGGCGAGCTGAGCTGCACAAATCGTGTCTGCTATCCGGGCGGCCACTCCCTCAGCCCTATGTCCTCCAAGGACTGAGGCACAACGACACCACCGACGTAACAAATAAGTTGTTATTATAAAATTCCACGATTTTTCTCTGAGTAGTGAAAAAAAATCCGGCTGGAGACATATATTTAAGTTTAGATGTTTATAAGTATATGCCGCTAGCGAGACCAAATCGCCCACTGTGTGCCGTAGCCTAGTTCTCCACCACAGCACAGCACCGATCGATAGTGTTGCCCGCCCTACAACTAGTTCCGAGTTCGTTTGGAACTTCAGCTGCAATAAATCACTTAACCGAACAGAAATGAATACTCTGGCTGGATTTCATCCCGGCTGACAAACTACGTTATAATCAATTGGTGAATATCGATACAAATAATTTAAAGTTGAAGAGCATACACAAAGGGAATATAAATTATCTTATATATGTCGGGGAAATATTATCTTCTCCAGTCAGGACGACATCGTCTTGCAATTTATCAGCCATCTTTTCTATAAGTTTACGTTTGATGCTTTTATATTAACTGGATTAGCGCAGCGAGTCTCCGCAGCCGTGTTGCTTGTTCAGTAACCAAAAAGGAAAGAGGAAACGTCTATCCACACGTCAACTGTCATTAGACCGTTCATACCTTTTTCCAACACTAGCAATGCATACGGAGCCACACTCGACTCTAGTTCATACACCTAGAGTCCCACTAAACCACACTAAACTAAACAAAGAACAGCCAATCACACAGTTCGCGGACATGTCAAACGTAGTACCGCATACTACATTCTCCGACACGGCCATTCTGACATTCACACGTCCTCGTGTCACAGAATCTTACTTCTTTGTCTGATTTCCTTTATTATAATTATAATTTAACTTCTTAGATCATAAACATAATCTCAAATTTTACATTCTCTTTATGAATTATTTCAAACAAAATATTTATCCGTCTTGGATTAGATCGATCAAATTACATTGCGTTACTTAAACTGTCTTATAGTATATCAACTCTTAAATCAAGGTACACAACCATGATATCAAATTCAATTTTCATTTCATTTTCATTTTCAACTGCTTTATTTTATTCGATGCCCAGCACGCCATGTCAATTGAAAGTTTGCACTTGTGCTTGCATTTAAAATTTAAAATTTCTTCACGGAATTAACAGCAAACATATCGCTCTAACTTTGTCATACTCAATGACAACACAACTACTTCTCGTCCATCGCCGTACACAACAGCTTCACGATCAACCTCGTCCATCGCCGTACACAACAGCTTCACGATCAACCTCGTCCATCGCCGTACACAACAGCTTCACGATTATCCTCGTCCATCACCATACACCATGGCTTCACGATTATCCTCGTCCATCACCATAAACCATGGCTTCACGATTATCCTCGTCAAATTCAACTATCTCATTCGACAAACTTAAGTTTTCTGTCAATATCCAGCTCTTCTGGTATCTCAACATCTGGCATCTTACGCAAACTTTCATGTGGATACTTATAAAGTCTATTATATTTCGTAGATTTTAACATGTATCGGTCTCCGTCTAAAACCTCTTTAACCAAAAACGGGCCTCTAAATTTTGGATCTAGTTTGGTTTGCTGTCTTTCGCTGTTTTTAGCAATACATAGTCGCCCACGTTGAATCTAATTACCTTAGCTTTATTTTTATCAAAACGTTTTTTCGTACACGCTGGCATCTTGCATGTTTTTAACTGCTTGCTCTCTCAACACTGACCGATTAATTTCGGTTTCTTCATTACTAATAGGGTCAACCCCAACGGTCGAGCCACTTTACCAATTAAAAGTTCTAATGGGCTTGCTTTGGTAACCCGATTTAACGTACAATTAAGTGCCAACTGCACCTCCCCAATGCATCCTGCCAGGATCTAGAGCTTGTTTCAACAGCAGTCAACAGATTCTTAAGAGTACTCATTACCCTCTCAACCTGGCCATTAGCTCTACTAGCACCAGTACCAATCAGATGCAGTTGTATCTTTTGCGACGAACAAAATTCCGCAAACTTTGTACCTGTAAAGCTTCTTCCTTGATCCGCAATCAATCGAGTTGGCACTCCAAACATGGAAATCGAAGATTTTAGTGCATTGATACAGGTGTTAGAATCAAGCGAAAAGGTGTGATACAAATAAACATATTTAGTGAAGGCGTCAATTTGTACGATTATGTACTCCTTGCGGTCGCTTTTACCGCTTAGCTTGCCAGATATGTCAATATGAATTGTATGCCAGGAACACTAATTTTCGGAATTGAGTGTAGCTCTACTTGTGTTTACCAGATGCAGATTTCGACACTCTGCAAGTGATGCAATTCTCAACAAATCTGCGAACATATTTTGCCATGCCAGTAAACCAGTAGTGATCGTATACCTTATCTAACGTTTTTCCTACCCCAAATGCATGATAGACTCATGCACTTGGTTTATTACAGACCAGCGGAAAGATCGAGGAACAACAGGGAGACAACGTGTTTTAGAGTGTCTTTGAATTTTTCTGTATAAAACATTCGATCTCAGTTCATATGTTGCAACCAAAGCCAATGGCAAATCATCATTTGTCAATTTTGTAATTATTTCTGTAATTTCCGGATCTCTTTGTTGTTCCACGTGTAACCAATTTTCGGATATTTCTGTCAAGTCAACCCGCTTCTCCTGCACCTTATTTTGCACCGATTTTTGACGAATTGGGTTTCTTGAAAAAATCTACATGTGCCATTCGCTTTCCTTCTCTGTATTGGATTTCAAAATCAAACGTTTGAAGAAACTCCCACCAACGGTAAACTCTAGGTGACAGCTCGATTTTAGTTCGCGACGACTTTAGAGAATTACAATCAGTGAATATAACAAATTTTCTTCCGTGAAGGTAATGACGAAAATGTTTTACGGCATTTACAACTGCCAGGGTTTCTAATTCATACGAAGTGTACCTTGACTCACAAGAACTGGTCGTTTTGCTATAATATTCGATGACATGGGGTTTGTTGTCTATTCTGTGCAACAGAATGGCTCCATAACCGATAGAGCTGGCGTCAGTATGCAACTCAATTGAATACTTGGGGTCAAAATGGTCAACACCGGTTTGTTTGTAAGTATGTGGATAATTTTCTTACGAACTTCTTCATGTTCTGCTTTCCATTCAAAACTATTTTTCTCCGATGTAAGAAAATACAAAGGCTTCATCATCTGTGAAAATCCGAAACGAACTGACGGAAATATGAGGCTAACCCAATAAACTGACGTAAAGTCGCAACTGATCTTGGAGGTGGCAACGCAACCAACGACTCAATTTTGTTTGCATTAGGTCGTATTTCTCCCGCTTGTACCTCGTAGCCAAGATATCGCACAGTAGTCCTCAAGAAAAGCATTTCGAAATATTAAAGGAAAATCCAGCATTTACCAAAACTTCTAGCACAAGTTGCAACCTGTCAAATGCTTCTTCTTTAGTCGACGCAACAATCAATATGTCATCCATATAAACGATTACAAATGAATGTGCGAGATTACCCAATGCTTTCATTACAGCTCTTTGGAAAACTGACGGTGCGTTTTTCAAACCGAACGGCATTGACAAAACTCATACTGCCCATCAGGGTAACGAAGGCAGTATATTCAATTGATTCTGGGTGCATTGGAATCTGGTAGTATCCACTAGCCATGTCCAGAGGTAAAATATTTCGCACCACGCAACCTAGCAATTTGGTCCGATATCAAAGGCAACGAAACTTATCGGCCACAGTATTGCTATTTAATTCTCGATAATCGACACAAAGCCTGGCAGACCCATTCTTTTCTTTACTATCAACGCAGGGCTAGCAAACGGTGAGCTACTTGGCCTAATGACTTTAGATTCTATTAGTTCATTGATCTTAGTACGTACTATCTCTCTCTCACTTGGGCTGAATCTATACGGTCGTCTCTGTACAGTTTTAGTCGGTTCACGCAGACGAATACACATTTCACCAGTAGCAACACGAGTTTGCGGAGTGCCTTCAATAAAAGACGTTGAGTACTTCTTCAACAATGATATTAATTTTACTCTTTCATCAGCAACAACTTCTGTTTCTAAATTATCGAAATTAGCTGGCTCCGATAAGTTACATGTGTTAACAATTTTAGATCGTACAATTTTAAAGCCATCATAAGAAATTTCTGCTGTAAACCCTTGAGCCAATACTTCTCTACCGATAATAACATTATTTTTCATGCAATCATCCGGAACTACGTGAAACAAGATTTCTAAAAATTGCCGTCAATAATAGCGTTACTTTCAATTTGAACTGTGCTGTAGATATTGGCATTACCTATACCTTTTAAGGAAATTACATTATTTGTTCTCTTACCAACTAACTTATTGGAAATACTTTCTTTAGCCAATGAGCACTCTGCTCCAGAGTCGAATGATATTGGAAACTTCTCACCTTGGACCATCATAAAAGACTTAGGTTCATCCGACGCATAGTTCTATCCTCTTTTCTGACCTGGATCCTGTTCTTCCTGTCGACGTTTTGGGGCACTTAGGGCGATGTGGCCCGGCTCACGACAACGGTAACATGTCACTTTCGGCTTTCCTGCGACAGATGTTGATCATGTTTTCCTTGATGAAAAGACTCTCCGGAACGACGTTCTCCTTCAGCTGGTGAATTTTTGAATCATTTTCCGGCTCTGCAGTCCACCTTTTATGACCCAGTTTGCCACAAAGATAGCACTTAACCTCCATTGTTTTGGCACGCTTGGTTTCCGGTTCCCAATTTGGTGTATTGCTTTGACTTTTCAGTAAGTTAAAACTTGTAGTTCCGATTGTAAGTCACGTCTATTCTTTATGTTCGACGTGTATGCAGTTCTCTGCAAACGTCGATCGAAATTTGCCATGTGTCCTAGCACAAACGCCACGGCGATTTGCTCGTGATCCATGTTACGAATTTTGTGCATAACGACGTCACAATGCGGCTTGCATATGCAGACAAGCCTTCACCGTCATTTGGACGGCTACTGAGCAAACGCAAGAATGTTGCTGCTGGCGTCTCGGGTGTCTCGTATCGCTGCTCAAATAACTGCCGAAACTCCTGCCATGTTATTCCGGGATAAAATATCTGCGACAGCCATTGTGATGCGCTTCCTTCCAAAGATTTGCTCAATGCCATTATGAGCGCACTGCCGATTAGTGGTTTCTCGTCAAAATAAGCTCCACCGTAGCACACCACTGAGTAGCATCGCCTCCAGAAATGTCCGGATTATACTTCGGCAGTGTTAGTACGCCTTGTTGCTGTGGTTCGCTTGCCGATGCCCTTAAACTTTCGCCAGCTCCAGTAAATTTCGATTTTGCTGGTCGAACAACACATAAAACTGCTCCGAAAGGTTGTTGGACGAGCTGAATCCCACTTCTGATGTCGGGGAAATATTATCTTCTCCAGTCAGGACGACATCGTCTTGCAATTTATCAGCCATCTTTTCTATAAGTTTACGTTTGATGCTTTATATTAACTGGATTAGCGCAGCGAGTCTCCGCAGCCGTGTTGCTTGTTCAGTAACCAAAAGGAAAGAAACGTCTATCCACACGTCAACTGTCATTAGACCGTTCATACCTTTTTCCAACACTAGCAATGCATACGGAGCCACACTCGACTCTAGTTCATACACCTAGAGTCCCACTAAACCACACTAAACTAAACAAAGAACAGCCAATCACACAGTTCGCGGACATGTCAAACGTAGTACCGCATACTACATTCTCCGACATATATATAAAAATGGAGCCCAAAAAAACTACTGGAGAACGGCTGGGCCGATTTGGTTCAAATTTTTTTTCAGTTGTAGGTAACTAACAGGAGAAGGTCAGAACGTAATAAAATTTTTAGAAAATCCTCCAGGGTAATGGTGAAAAACAGATAATTAAAATATAAAATTATATAAAACAGTAGTGTATCGAAATATATGTCAAAGTAAAAACAAATCGTTTCAATATTATTCGGTTTCTTTGTGAGGCACCTTGAAAGCTGCCCCACATTCAGGGAGTAGAATTTAAAATGTAAATATTGGTAACTAATAAGGAACTAGTAATAAGTTAGGATAGGTAGGATTAGGATGTACATATTAGTAGATAGTAAGAAACTAGTATTAAATTAGGATAGGCCACGGAGGCAGGCAAGAAGCCAAGAGAGCCGTTAAGTTCAAAAACTTCGGCCGTTAGCCAGTAGTTTAAACAGGCGTTATTTAGTGTGTTATTTAGGGTCACAGCTGATCAGGCGCTCTACTCAGCGGATTAGGCGAGCTACACACGTTCGGATTAGGGGATCTACGCACGTTCCCCAGCGTTGGCAACGTGGCGTGGAAGTGTTGAGAAGCGAGAGCCCGGCTGGCTATATAAGCCCTGCGACTGCCAGTCCCGGCCTCTTTTTCTCCCGCCCCGCTCTTGGACTCGACACAAGTTCCCGACGACACATCGAAGCCCGGCTGGCTATATAAGCCCTGCGACTGCCAGTACCGGCGTCCTCTTTCTTTTGCCGATCTTTGCCTGAAACACATCGCACGACGCATCGAAGCCACGCAGGACGACAAGGACGAAGGACACCGAGGATCAAGGACCCTAGTGAGTAGAGTGCGAGAGAGAGAGATAGGGAACAAATCATAGTGCGGCTAGGGAAAGAAACAGATAGAAAAGAGAAAGAAACATAGCCCAAAAACATAACCAAGAAAAATAAAACCTGAAACAAACGGACAATAAGAACATCAAAAGACACCGAGTTGAATTTATTTATCCCCTGACCCTCAAAGCCCTGATCCGCGTGTGCTAAAGCAGTGGCCTAAACCAAGCCGGTTGCGTTTTCGAGAAGATTCCTCTGCGCAACTAGACCTTGGTGGTAGCCACGTGCACAGACGTGAAGGCGTGCAAGTACGGGTTTTCTTTCCGCTTGCATAGCTTTCCGTCTCGATTCCGGTCGACGCACCCAAGCCCCAAGTAGCCCAAACCTGACCCGCGTGTGCCAAACCGTGGTCCAAGCCAAGCCGGTTGCGTTTTCGAGAAGATTCCTCTGCGCAACGGGACTTTGGTGGCAACCACGTGCACAGACGTGAAGGCGTGCAAGTACGGGTTTTCTTTCCGCTTGCATAGCTCTCCGTCTCGGTTTCGACCGACGCACACCCATCCCGAACAGTTGAAGCCTGTCCCAAACCTGGGAGCGCTAACTTCCGTCCATGTTTAGAGACGATTCCTCTGCGTGGGCGTGAACCAGCGCCCCAGGCGGCGGGGAGTTGACACAGTGTACGGGCCAATTCCCCACGGTGCCTCCTCCGGCACGCACGCGACGGCTTTCACTCGTTCGCGTCTGGCCAAATCCGAGTCCCAAATGCCTGTCCTGACCCGCCAGTAAGACCCGCCGCGCGCCACACGACTGATCGGCGACTGCGCCCAGTTTGCCCGCCTCTACTCGTCCCCGCTTATTTACAAATTTAGTTATAAAGGATCCTGGGGAGATGGAGCTTCATCCCAGCCATAGAAACATCCTTACATCTTATTCGTTTTTATCAGACGTACGGATTTGTTTAATTTCTTCCTGTGATTTGTAGGAATAATGCCTGCTATAAGACGGCCAAACATTGGACGACGTACACGTCGAGCAACATATAGTCGGAATGTCCATGAAAGTCAAACGCAAGACGAACGTGCAGAAAGAAATGAATCGAGACGAACCCGTTTAGCACAGATTCGCTCTACACAAAGAGTACCAAGAACAGACTTGGATCGCGCTGCATTTGCATACAATTTCTCAACGTCCTACAAAGACCATAGCTGCGTTGTTATCGGTTCATTGTCTGTGGTATGTCAGCACTGCAATTCACTGAAGTTTCGATTGGAAGCTCCCGGCTTAAGCAGCGCAGGTGGCAAGGTAAAATTGCCGGTTTTGACTCATCCACCAGAGCCATTGTATTCGCTTCTATAAGGAAATACAAGCAAATCAAACCATTTCCTGTTTCACGCACAAAAATATAACGGATGTTTTCAAATGACGTCATTTGGAGCAGAGGTTGTTCAACAACCAGGCTACAATCCGAGTTATAAGGTAATAGCGTCACTCTTTTATCAACATAAACAACTATAATTTTCACGAAATTGCATCACAAAATTCAGATTCAAGGGCAAATTCACCATCGAGCGGGCGCTTTGTTACCACCACCAAACAAAGATCATAAATTCCTTCAGATCTATTTCGTTGGTGATTCGGCAGTTGAACTTAATCAGCGTTGTGCAATTTTCACTGCAACTAAACGTGAAATAATACAACAATTGCAAAATCTTCTTCATGAGTGTAATGAATTGGTCAGATTGTTCAAAACAGCTTTGGATACAATGCATTCTGACGACCACAAAATCATTATCAGAGCAGATAAAAGACCAGCAGGAAGCTATTCAAGACAATTCAATTCGCCCACTATCAATGAAGTCGCAGTGGTGATTGTTGGCGAGAATGTGGAATCACGCGATATTGTTCTCAAGCGTCGGGATGATGGACAATTGCAACGCGTTTATGAGACTCATCGGTCATATGATGCACTTCAATATCCGTTGATGTTCTGTCGTAGAGAAGATGGCTATCACTTTAACATAAAGATGGTCAATCCAACGACAGGTTTGTTTAATCACTTCTTTTTCATTCTGCACTCATATTCGAATTCATATTACAGGAGAAGAGACGAATAAGAAAGTCAGCTCAATGAATTTTTATGCATATCGATTGATGATTCGTGAATGAAACGAAACTTCAGTGCATTGCAGTGCTGACATACCACAGACAATGAACCGATAACAACGCAGCTATGGTCTTTGTAGGACGTTGAGAAATTGTATGCAAATGCAGCGCGATCCAAGTCTGTTCTTGGTACTTTTTGTGTAGAGCGAATCTGTGCTAAACGGGTTCGTCTCGATTCATTTCTTTCTGCACGTTCGTCTTGCGTTTGACTTTCATGGACATTCCGACTATATGTTGCTCGACGTGTACGTCGTCCAATGTTTGGCCGTCTTATAGCAGGCATTATTCCTACAAATCACAGGAAGAAATTAAACAAATCCGTACGTCTGATAAAAACGAATAAGAAACCGATTAATATTGAAACGATTTGTTTTTACTTTGACATATATTTCGATACACTACTGTTTTATATAATTTGATATTTAAATTATCTGTTTTTCACCATTACCCTGGAGGATTTTCTAAAAATTGTATTACGCGGTGATTCGAAACTATTTGGTGGGTCTTTGATATTGCTGTCCGGAGATTTTCGTCAAACGCTTCCCGTCATCCCGAAATCTACGGCTGCCGATGAAGTTAATGCATGCCTTAAATCGTCTTCATTGTGGAGATATGTCAAAAAGCTGAAATTAACCACGAACATGAGAGTCACATTGCAGAATGACCAGTCCGCTGCTGAATTCTCGAGACAACTGCTGGCACTTGGCAATGGCGAAATTCCTGTTGATGTTTCGACTGGATCAATATCGTTTCCGGCAAATTTTTGCGTGTTCACATCGTCAAAGGAGGAACTCATTAACAAAGTGTTCCCCGACATTGCGCAAAATTATAAAAATATCGACTGGATTAGTGAACGGGCAATACTAGCAGCGAAGAACAAGGACGTAGATAATTTGAATTACATTATTCAAAATCAAATCGATGGAGAACTGCATTCATACAGATCCGTTGACAGCGTGACCGACGAGGATGGAGCGACGAACTATCCAACAGAATTTTGAACTCGCTAGATGTGCCAGGAACTCCACCGCATAATTTGCAACTGAAGGTGGGATCAATTATTATAATGCTGCGGAATCTAAATCATCCGAAATTGTGCAACGGTACGCGGTTGTCCGTCAAGAAACTGATGAATAACGTGATTCAGGCGACGATCATCAAGGAACATTTAAAGGAGAGGTAGTCCTTATACCACGAATTCCGATTATTCCAATTGATCTACCATTCCAATTCAAGAGGATTCAGTTCCCGTCCGATTGGCATTTGCGATGACAATCAACAAATCGCAAGGCCAATCGTTAGAAGTCTGCGGGATAAATTTAGAATTTCCCTGTTTTTCGCACGGTCAGCTGTACGTTGCATGTTCTCGTGTTGGTAAGCCGTCTTCATTGTTTGTTTTGCGCCGGAAAATAAAACAAAAAACATAGTATATCATATCGCTCTATACTAAATAAAGAAATGCAGTGTTTGATTATTACCCTGGGGTTATATAATGGCGTCGAATTAGGGCGAGACAAAGTTCGCCGGGTCCGCTAGTTAATAATAAAATTATTAATAATGAATTCAGTAGCCACCTATGTAAGGAGTTTGATTGAAGCAAAATGTTTACTGATGAGATCGAAAATTGGAAATCGATTGAAACGCTTCTGGACAATTCTTGCTGTATAATGATCTGTGTGTGATCTTGGCCAATAGTCGAGTCTCGAATTACGTATATGAATTTGAGCCGAATTAGACATGTAGTTCGGCTAGAAACATTTCACATTTATTTTTTAGTTACATCAAAATACAAAAAGTTTTTGTCGCCGTGGCCCAGATGCTCTAGATCTTGTACAACCGCCGCTTTTTCCCCTTTTATGTGTTCAACATTCTGGCCGGGATCGACAACGAGGGCAAGGGCATCGTCTTCTCGTAACATCTCTTTGGTCACACAGATTTTTGGACTGGTGGAATGATTCGAATGATGAATTAGAGACTCTAATTGTACACCATATCCTTGCTGGCATATAATTGGCTAAAGTTGTTGATTACTGTACAAGTCCTTCTCGAGCTCGGCAATGAAGAATTTTACCAGCCATAAACTGCTCTCAGCAGCACAGTGATCATCAAAGTCATGACCAAAAATTACATCGAAGGAGCTACTTCCTTCCAAGCCTTTATTTATGCAAAGGTTTTATATTGCCAAAATCTCTAATTATAATTATTATATTTGTCTCCTGATTTCGAATTTTGCATACATTATTGTTTTTGGTGTGGTCTTTATTTTGAAGTGTGTGAAGAAACCGTAAAAGAGAGTGAGAGGATAATAGTCGACAACGATCTGTTTACATTATTTATGTTGCTCGCCACCCCGCTTTAGAAATACCAAAAGTCTCTCCTTACGACTTTCTATACCTTTAAAACAGAGCTCCCGACAAGTGTTTCTCGACTATTGACCTCTCGCTCTCTCTCACTGCTTAGAAACGCTGTTCGCGTGCGTGAGTACTAAGCTTATGTATACGAACAAAATACTAGAAAAACCCAGGAAGAGACTTTTGGTATTTCGAGAGCGGGGGACAAGCAGAATAAAAAATGTATAAAAAAGGTCGTTCTCCACTATTGGGCTCTCACTCTCATACCGTTTCTTCACACATTTCAAAAATATAGATTCCGCGAAGAACAATAATTTACACAAAATCCGAATCCTGGAGTTCAGAAGAAATAAAGTTTAAAGATAAAGTTGTATTAATTAAATTTGAAGAGGCAAATTCAATAATAAGGGATTTGGGCAATATAAAAAATTGCATAAATAAAGGTCTGAAAGGAAATAGCTCCCTCGATGTCATATTTGGTCTTTACTTTGATGAGCACGGTAAGATGATACGCTCGGTGAGATGAAGGCCCGGCGAAGATGAAGACACCGCTCTCAGCAGTAGCGGGTGGTGGCCATCGCCTCCAGCGCACCTCCAGCGAAATGTATGCCAGTAAGGATATGGTGTACACTGTACAATCAGAGTAACTTCGAATCATTCCACCAGTCCAACAATTTTAAGGCAGCAGAAGAAGCTACTGAAACCACCCAGATGGTGGTGAATTCCATTTGGTACAAACAGTGACACCAGCAGCAGCAGGTAGAGCAGCCCTTGTCCTCGTTGTTGATCCAGGAAAGAATGTTGAATAACAAGTAGGGGGAAAAAGAGGCGGCTGTACATGATTAAGAGAATATGGGACATGGTGTCGGTGGCCATTGTGCGCAGATGAGCTATTCCAAAACGAAGCTGCAAAGCTGTGCAACTGCCTTGTATTTCAAATGGATTATATTGTCAACATAAAAGAACTTATTTTAATAACGTATGACCGCATCGTTTACCTCCCAAAATGCCAGAGCGTTCTAAGAAGCGGTCACACTGGAAACTGTACGCTGCTTAGCGCATGACTCTAAACATGGCGGCAAGCGTAACACAAATAATGTAATGTAATCTGAACCCCTGCGTGGGATCTCAGCATTTCTTTAAATATAGCGGCCAAATGGGCTAAACACAAATATATGCACTAGACAAATAAATGCACTTTGGATGTAATATGAACCCCTGCGTGGGTCACAGAATATATTCAAAGACAAAGATTTGTGCGAGAGGGCTGTTTTTCCCCCATCGCAATCAAGAATAAATCCCATGTTAGGGAAAAACAGACCACTCCTTTGCGATAAGACTAGTTTTAAGGAAATAAAGATTCAGTTTGAAATATAAGCTTAGCAAATGAAGACGTCGTATTTATTGGGCGTTCTTTTCATCGAAAAATATCGATTCTTAATCGTTATTTCTTAAGTTCCTTTCCCAAATCTTTTAACTCTGCCCTAATTTTTTATTGTTTTTGTAATTTTGAATATATTTGACAAAAAGATTACTGAAAACAATATCTCTTGGAGTAATTCGTGGTCGCCATTGCATAATGCGATGCTCTTTAAGCTGCGACAGGAATATATTTCTGCTTTGCTATTAATAAGTCCTTGAATGGGTCGATTATATTTGAAAAGAACACTGTGTCCACTGTGTCGTAAAAGAATGAATGAAATGAACGATTTCGGCCGCGCTATGATGGACGCCTTTACAACACAAATGTAAGCAAACCCGGATCAGCTGTTTGTACCATTCACTTTCTTCGCACATTTACTTAGACAAACATATTTTCTAAACAATACAATTTTTTGGGGATTTTTCACTGAATTTATCATGAACTGTTTATTTTGTTCTCTTGTCCTTTACCTTTTTGCGAAAGTAAGCAAGGGGTTCTAAGGGCAACTCCAGTTTTTTTAGTCAAAACTTAATTTTTGAAAGTTAACCGTATAACACGATTTTAATCTCGTTGTATCAAAAACCACCATGAACCATCAATGATGCATACAAAAATGTAGAAGGTGATATCACTACTATATTTTCCGTCAAATCAAAGCGAAAACAAAAAACAGCTTAAAAAGAATGCTAAATGCAGCATTTGCCTAGGTGAAACGCTTTGTCTGCACGTCGTGATTTTCGTGTGATACACAGTGGGCGATTTGGTCTCACTAGCAGCATTTAATTAAAAACTTCTA
Organism: Drosophila triauraria; assembly: GCA_014170255.2. Taxonomy (NCBI): domain Eukaryota; kingdom Metazoa; phylum Arthropoda; class Insecta; order Diptera; family Drosophilidae; genus Drosophila; species Drosophila triauraria. Next base: position 2,327,301 of record JABJVT010000007.1, read on the forward strand.
AACTAAAATAGATGTCTTCAGTCGATTTTTTCACTGCTCAGAGAAAAATCGTATAATTTTTTAAGAACAAAAAAATTATTTTTTTATTTTTTTTGTACTACTATGTTTATTAAAATATAAAACAAATTTTTGAAATATGCATTTTGTTTTAATTTTTATAATATTTGACAATGAAGGATCGAAAGAAACTAGTAAAGCATTTAAGATATCTTCCAGGGTATTTTTCTTACAATTTTTTCTCAAATTGCTCTCGCGTATGTTTAGGAAGCCGTTGTTCCAGGCTTCAAGAGCTTCCTCGGATATCATACCAATTGGAAGGCAAAAATGGCTTACAAAGTCTGCTCCATGAACTCAAATTCTGTGAACAGTCGATGGCATATGAAACCAGGGGTATGCTTTTACAAACAATTCGGCAGTTTTCAATGCGTAAGATTCGAATGCCTCCGAATTTATTTTGTGGCAACATGCAAGTGCTCGTAGGACTACACTGAATCGATGCATTAAATCATAGCTTACTCCTGTTTTACGAGCAGCTAAATTTGGTTGTTGGAAAACCTCCTGGAAGTGTTTTCGTTTTTCGTACTGCCAGTACTAGCAATTGGTATATCCACCAGCAAATGCATTTCTTCTTTTAGCTTCTGCTGAATAATTCTTTTATTTTGTTCAACGACATCCTTGTCAGGACCACTTTTGTATTGGAATTCTATTTGCAATGTGCAAAACACACCCGAAAAAACCTAATCTAGGCGTGGAGACCTGATAAGCCATATTTAATGAGGTTTTCATTAATAGAAAAAAACTGTAGGTCCTTTCCGCCCTGTCAATGGTACCATACAAATTTAAAATAAATATTGATCTATCATGTTTCCATCGAAATCATCAAAGTTTTGCCTGTGTGTAGAATGGTCGCTGCTTCCATTACAGCCCCATTTGTAGGTAGCAGTTAATTGGGTTTATTAATATTTTCAATATGGTTCGGAAAACTCTTGGGGTGTGCTTCAATAATCCTAGCAATCGTATAGTCCACTAAGCTTTGTAGTGCTACTACAGCGAAACGATCAGTGACCGTGATGACATTGGGATAGCATTTTTTTTTTTGCACAACGCAGTTTATCGTAGCATTGATATATATCGGCGTTTTTTTCTTTGGCGGCTCTCTTTGAAAAATTCCATGTGTACTTGGTATGTCATCAGAAAATTTTGACGGTAGACGCTGTGAGGTAGTCATAGTTTTTATTATCTGACCGCTAAACTTTTCGTCGGCACTTACCCTTAACACCAACTGTGAAGCACTGTGTTTTCGAGCTTTATACAGGGTGCAGCTTGCAACTACCAACAACGCATCTGGTTAGACATCTTCAGTAAGGTCTGACAATTTGTTGACTTGCGTTTCTTTGCAACAATCCGAAATATCTTTTTGTGGGCGTCCAATATTTTTGAAAGATGATCTTTCAATTAATACTAGCGGCGTATCTAGCCATTCCTGGTTTTTGCTTTTGAAAAAAGCCTTATTTCTTTCACAGTCTTTCCACTTTACCACTTTACTAGTACAATTTCGCAGCTTTTTGCCAATCTTACACTGTACACTGCTCCTCCAAAGTAGGTTTTTGAGGACAGTACCAAATACAAAGTTTTCTATGGCGAGAAACTTCTGTGTTGAGATCGCTTCTTCGTGCCATACTAAACAAAGATTCCGTTTTGCGACTGACATTGTGCCTAAAACGTGGCAGAGTTTGAAGGTAAGCATGCAACAGCAGTTAATATTACACATTTTGGACGCACAATGATTTTTCACTTCCGGCTAATACCCGAGTTAGACTGAATCAATGTGAATATGGTAAGTTCTACTCCACGAACAAAAGGTGTTCGCTAATGCAGTCTCGTTGTTAATACACTTTATTACCATTACGTTTTATGAGCTACACATTTATAGACCGGTTGCAAACATTGATTTTTTATGTAATACATGCCTTGAAGTTAATAAACAGCCAAACTTTTAATTAAAGATTGTAAATTTCTCAGGAACTTGAAATAAATACGCAAAACCAAAAAAGGATTTTTTAAAGCTCTTTGCGAAATCATATTGTGTGTTTGTCCATTTACAGCTGATGATCAGCTGATCGCAGAGCTTTTAAAAAGCTGCGATAAATGTAATCAAAGCATCTTTTAACGACTTGTGAAAAAATATCAATGCTTTTTTAAATTATAAAAGTTTAAATAAATGCCGTTAGCGAGACCAAATCGCTCACTGTGCGATAGTTGGAAAAGGCAGTGTAGTAAAGAAATACCCTTACAAGGGAACCACCACTACTTACTTTACTTCTTTACTGAGTATATATTTTAAAAACAATAATAATTAAGTTTATTATGCCCCTATCGGGGCATGTACATATTTGTAGATATTTAAGAATAGCACGTAAGTTAGGCTAAGCGACTACCGGAAGACCCACGGAAGGCACTTGTAAATATTAGTTAGGAGATTAGGTTAAGGCCCGACTAGGGCTCATAGAGAGGTACGTGGCCCGCTGCCGATCAGCAGCCACAACAACGCAGCACGCTCGCAACATCGAAACCCCGCTCGCAACATCACCACAGCAACGCGACGCCCGCAACACCAAGCCCGCAACATTTCGACCCAACCGGCAGAGCCAACCACCACACAGACAAAGCCAACTAGAAGCAGCAGAGAACGAAACGACGATCGGCAAACACGCCAGCAAGGCGCCGACGCCGACAAAGCCCGGCGAGCAGCAGAAGGACACGCGCCAGAGAAGGACGGCAATACTTCGCGCCGAAGCAGCGAGAACAAGCGCTGCCGTGATCGGCAGCAGAGCGGAGCTTTAAGCAGACCCCTCTGCCCGCCGATCGGGGAGTCTTTGGAAAACTTCGAAAGGGAGCAGACGTGCGCGGATAACAAGATCTAGACACGAGGCCGTGGCCACCGACACAACTCTCGGGACGCGGGAGACATGGAGACCCACGCCGAGGAGTAACACGGGTGAGCCGGCCAAGGGCCACTCCCAAAAGTGGGAGGCCAGCGGTGCGTAGGAAGTAGGGGATAGCTTAAGGATAACTAGAACTAGGATTTTGATTTGTACTAAAATAAAACCAGGAATAAGTGAAGATAATACCCGGTAAATGTTCTTTTCACAGCCCCTGCTATCAGAACTATGGCGGGAGTTTCCTCCGGTTGACGGGGCCACATCCCTCTCTCGTTCTGTGGCCTTTCACTCCTCCCCGGGGCTGGACAACCGACTCCCGGCTGACGGGATCGGCTGCCTTCACCCCGCCCCTCTCTCTCCAGGGCTGGGCGATCGATTCCCGGTTGACGGGATCGGCCGCCCTCCTCGTGTCTCTTGGACCTGGGGCGCCGGCACCTGGTTGACGGGGCCGACTCCTCCCACCCCGATTGGGCCTGTTCAGGTCTGCTGACCAGCCTGAATGACGGGCCGGCGGCATGGCCATGGGTCGGTACCCCTTCCCTGGCCATAGATCCGGCTCCCGGTTGACAGGATCGCATTCTCCCCGGTCGCAAGCGGAGCGCTCGCGGTTGTCCGCCGGAGTGGGGCATCGGTACCGGACGACGGGCCGATCCTCCGACGGCAGGTGGCCCCGGGCGTAGTCCTGCACGGACCCCGCCCAACCTCAACTCTCGCTCCTAATAAAGCCCGCTTCCCGCCGGTACGTCCTTTTCCTGCCTGTCTCCGCAAATATAAATATTTCTGTAGAGGACCTTGGACTGACTGAAGTTTATATCCTGGCCCGTGATTAGCATCCTTACAACAATTACATTTATTTGTTTGTATACCTTTGCAGAGGGTATTAAAATATTGTATGCATTACAGTAAAGGAGGCATCTCCGAAACCATATTGTATTTACATATATTCTTGATCAGCTACACCTGCTGAGTCGATTAAGTCAGATTCCGGCGTATAAAAGCCATTGATTCTGATAAATCTAAACCCGTACATTACTAGTCCGAAACTGAAAAGTTTCCATTACACACCAATTTTGAGAAAAGCGCGCTCAAAGTATCATGCACCGATTGAATCGGCACGTTCCAAGGCTCAATAACTCCCAAACCTTACGTTGCCCAGAGCGGGTATTCAGCTTAGCCCTGAAACTTAACAAATCTAGTGAAAGCCATGGCTTTGGTTTGAAACATTAGTTTGGAATTATAACTTAAGTACACAAACCAAACGTTTTATGGGCTGACAACACATTCTCTAGACATTTTTGATTTTCATATTTATATACAAAGTTGCATTTGTTCTTAATGTATTCAACTTAATAACAATTAATTCTTGGAAAGTTTGAAGAAACTTCAATGTTCCAAACCCAAAGCAGTCTCTAACAAAAATGTTCGAAATACACTAGTTTAAACTCAAAATGCTCCAAGCCTGTTGATGTGAAATTCTGGTAGAGTTGAGTCCCCAGATCACGAAAATAGCCTTAGTTTTTTTTTATGGATACGTTTTTTTTTAAAGAATTTTTAAAGTTTTACACAACAAATTCTGCTCATTTTACGTTTCTCATTTCATAGCTCGAGTTGTAGCCAACCAATTTTGCCGTCGAATGTTTTATTTTACAGGTAATGAACTAACCTTTCGATTTTTATACACTTTTTGTATATTGGATAAGTACTTTGTGTGCTGGAGGTCAATAAACTTGAAAAAAGTGGAAATTTCAATCCGTTAACTTAAATGTTAACATGCTGCTAGCATCCTAAAAACTCGAAAACAATCCGTTGGAAAATCAAAACGTGTTTTTTTCTAAAGTTGATCGCCCAAAGTATCAAATCAGAAATCCGTTGAAAAATGGATTTATCGTGAATTTTCAAAGTTAAGAAAAATGAGAAATTTTTTAAAATTTTTGGCCAGATGTCTACACCGCCAACGGTAACAGATTGAAATTTCCACTTTTTTCAAGTCTATTGACCTCCAGCACACAAAGTACTTATCCAATATACAAAAAGTGTATAAAAATCTAAAGGTTAGTTCATTACCTGTAAAATAAAACATTCGACGGATAAATTGGTTGGCTACAACTCGAGCTATGAAATGAGAAATGTAAAACTTTAAAAATTCTTTAAAAAAAAACGTATCCATAAAAAAAAAAAATTAAGGCTATTTTCTTGATCTGGGGACTCAACTCTACCAGAATTTCACATCAACAGGCTTGGAGCATTTATTTTTTATAGAAAGGCCAAAGCTCTTTTTAATCTGAGTACCCGCTCTGGACAACGTAAGGTTTGGGAGTTTGTAAGGAATCTTTAGGATCCCTTACAATAAGCCTAAGGGAACGCAGGATAGACAGAAGAGAGAACAGTATAAGAGAAAGCGGTAGAAGAGATGGAGTGAGAGCGGAGAAAGGGAGAGAAAGCTTTCAGCAGAGCGGATAGTCAGCGCATAGCGGGACACGGATGCGCTGAGCAAGGAGTTTTGGCGGGAGAGCGGGCTGCTGAATAGCAGTGCTGCAGGGGGGTATAAAAGAGCGAGGCAGGAGTCAGTTGGGGAGGCAGTTAAGTTGTCAGTGAACAGTGACCAGTGCTAGTGCTAGTGAAAGTGACTCCTTGGGAAACGAGCCAAGGATTAGTTCAGGGGACAGCAGAGCAGAGCAGTTTTACCAGCAGCAATAACGCAGTAAGTCTTTGGGAGGATTCCCTTTGACCAAGCGGGTCCAGTTCACTACTTCCTCCCACCTCGTACTTTGTAAGTGCCCAGGCAGACGGTGAGTTTGCCAGCGCGTCAGCTTAGCGGGAGCATCTGGAGCGTGCAGCACCAGAGTATCTAGCGGAGCGAAGCTTAGCGAGAGTATCCGAGTGCGGGTAGCACCGGAGTATCCAGCGGAGCGTAAGCGCGGCGTGATTAACGAAACGGCATTGGCCGGCGAGTCGGGCGTGCTTAATTGTTAGAGATAGGGCGTCTTGTGCCCCGCTTAAGGCAGGTGTGGTAGAAAAGAGGTGAAAATCCCAGTTAAATTATATATTATATTACTTAAATCTAAACACCGGAGTTCTTATTTTGGCACAGTGCCCAACAAATATAAATTTGTTGCAGCGAATCCTGGACGAGACTGAGCTATCCCGCCCCGATCGTTACAAGTTATTAAGCTTTGGAAAGTGCCGATTCAAGCAGTGCATGCTACTTTGACCGCGATTTTCTCCCAATTGGTGGGTGATGGAAACTTTCAGTTTGGACCAGAAATGGAAAAAAGTAAAATTTTGGTCGACCTGTGTAATCAATCATAATCTTTACGATGACCCTGAAAAAAATGTTTTAATTTGTATTTTAAAATGTTTTTACTTAATAATTTAACAGAATAAAAGGCCTTTATTGAATTAACTAGCTTACCTTAATTGGTTTAAAGCGAATAAGATAGGGGGCACCTCCGGGCGGTTGCAGAGGTACAGCCGGTTCCGGAATAACTTGCTGCACAGGTCGTGATGGTTTTAAAGCTAACTTCTTGAGGCTGGCTATGCGTTTGTCACACATTAAAGATACATCGTCAATTCGCTGTAGTACCTAAAAGAATTTACAGATTGTACATACATTGTGTAGGTTAATGTTTTCAAAGTGTAAAAACTTCATTATTTTTAAATTTTACCAAAATGGATCGAAATTCAATGATGCAATTGCAGAGAAGAGTATACAAACTTCGTCTTACCTAAGTGAGCTTTCTTTCTTGTTTTGTATAAGTTAAAATTTTCTAAGTACGGTGTTAAATTCAGCTGGCAGAATTTGCCCAGCTGTGAGTTATTCGTGCTTTTCCACTAAGCCATTTTCATGTACAATACACTATATTTTGTGTTTTTTGTATCTTTAATTAATTCAGTTTTTTTAAGGTGATCTATATGATATAGTGGTCCGATTTGGACAAAATTTTAAATATATAGCTATTTTTAGATTAGAAGACCATAGTCTTAGTTTTAATTTAAGGGCAGTGGCTATTTACATTGGAGAGCCGGGAGAACAAGTATTTAAAGTTAGTGTCATTGAGAAAGGAGTGAAAAGAACAGGAGAATAGAGGAGTAGTGTCCTGAGATCCTAGGCTAGGCTATGCTTCGCAGGGTCAGGATGCGCTCCGTGTACCGCTCAGGTGGGTGCTTCCCGTCGCGTTTCTTGCCGCTGTCTCTCCATGGTCCTTAAACGTTTCATGACCGCTGCAGCAAGTTGTTGATGTGGCCCCAGAACGCGTCGTCTGAAACCATTCAGTCTCCTAGGGTCCTCGGATGACCGATGTCCTCCAGGAAGCCTTCTCGATCACTATCAAACTGTGAGCAAGCAAAGATGATGTGCTCAGTGGTTTCCTCCATGTCGCAGCGCGGGCAGTTGTTGTCGTCGTCGTGGCCAAGCCTGGTGAGGTAGCTCCTGAAGCATCCATGACCGCTCAGGATCTGGGTCAACCAGAAAATCACCTCTCCATGGCTTCTTTGCGCCCATTTTTATTATGTCCGGAATGATTTTGTAGGTCCAGCGTCCTTTCGTGGATTGTTGCCAGCGTCTCGGCCACCTTTCCAAGCTCCTTACTCTGGCTTCGTTTGACCCGACTGCTTGCCGTTATGATGGGGTGCACCGTCTTCCTATCCTCTCCATTTCTTCGTGGATCTATTTGGCCTCCATCGCCAGCGGGTCTATTGGGATCATGTTAGCTTTGACTTGGGCTGCGTCGTCCGATATCGTCCCGAATCCAGAGCAAACTCTGAGGGCGCATAGCCTGTATGTGAATTTCATTCCCTTCCTGTATGTCTGCGTGCCAGCAGCGTCGGCCCATACTGGGGCGGCAGACAGTAATTTTGCCCTGCAGACCGATTGGAGAAGTAGTCTTCGTCCTGGCTTCGGCTCCCTGGTGTTCAACATTATTCGCGCTAGTGCTCTAGCGACGTTTACAGCCTTTTTATTGAGCTCCGCGAGATGCTCCTTGAACGATAGTCTGGTGTCTATCATGACTCCCAGATATCGAATCGCCCTTGACGACTTTATCAAGGCGCCTCCTACTCGCTGCAGATGAAATAAGTAGAAAACAAACAACAATAGGGGGCCGTGATTGCGCGGTATCACCGCAATTGTAGCCACCTAGACTGTCGTCTCTCGCCTCCCCTTCTCGTTGCCACGCAGGGTTGGCTGCCGTCGCTTCCCAGTTCTCCTCGTTCAACAGCATGAGGGGCACAAAAATTTCTGGCCAAACGCTAGCTCTGGAGCTCTCCTTCAGTATTTGGCGATCGTAGCCGAAACTGCGGTAATCAAATAGGACATGCTGGGCATCCTCCACAATACCACTGCCGCACTCTCAGCTACCGTCCTCCATGTCATGACCGAAGCGCTTTAGGTAGCTTCGGAAGCAGCCATGTCGACTCAGCGCCAGCGTAAGGTAGAAGTCCACCTGGCAGTGCTTCCTGTTTACCCATGGGTGTATGCTGCGGATAAGCTGGTGCGTCCAGCGCCCATTGCTGGAGTTGTCCTAAGCAGTCTGCCAGCTATCGACGCTGTGCATCCTGGCATTCCTCTTCACCTCGGACTTGGTCCTTCGGTCCGCTTGGTTGCCGCTCTTATCTCTTTGGCATCCCGCACCAGTTCACAGGGGAACTTGGCTTGCAATGACGAGCGCTGCGTCGTCCGAGATCGTCCTGAAGGCACTCGCTATTCTGACGGGACACAGGCGATACGTCGAGTTAACCCCTCGCATGTAACTACTGATAGCCGTTGCCTCGGCCACACCGGAGCAGCGTACAGCAACTGCGACTTGACAACTGTCGCGAGGAGCCTACGTCTGTCCTGTTTCGGACCCCTGGTGTTCGCTCCTGCAGAGCGATCCTGTAGTCTCTCTTGCCTCCTTGTTTACGAACTCCAGGTGTTCGCGATAGGAGAGACGGGTGTCCAGTATGACTCCCAGGTACCTTATGGCACGCTGAGATGATACTGTTGTCCCTCCGATCTGGATGTGCGCTGACTTCACTGCCTTCCTGCTTGTTATCAGCACCGCTTTAGTTTTGTGAGAGGCCAGCTCTAGGCACGCCACTGATAGCCATTCCTCCAGTGCTCGGATTGCGCAGTTTGCAGCTGCTTCCGCGGCAGCCACCTCCTTGGCCACCACAACCAGCGTCACGTCGTCTGCAAAGCCAACTATGTCGGCGCTGCTCGGCAGTGAAAGCTTCAGGACTCCGTCCTGGTGCCCACAGAGATTTCAAGGACCAGCTCCCTCTTGCTAAGGTAGCTGTGCTTTACATTCAGCAGGTATTCGGAAATGTTGAAGGACCGTAGTGCCTCCAGTGTCCTTCCCCAATCGGCCGAGCTAAATGCGTTTCGTATGTTCAGCGTGACCACTAGACAATACTTCTTCGTCCCGCCTTTCCATCTGGTACCACCGAAGGCTTCAGCAGCGATGTTGGTGACCCTCTCTATCGCGTCCACTGTCGATTTTCCTTTTCTGAAACCGTATTGGTTGGAAGAGAGTCCACCGGCACCCTCCATAGTAGCGTTCAGTCTCGTTACCTTGCCTAAAGTGTCCAGCAGGCAGATGGGCCTATATGATGAAGCTTCTCCCGCTGGATTCCCTGGCTTCGGCGGGAGCAGGAGCTTTTGGCGTTTCCACCTGTCGGGGAAGGTCCCTTCCAGCAGGCACTTGTTGTAGAGTGTTGCTATCGCATCCGGGTGGAGGGATAGCAGGGTCTTCACTGCACTGTTCGGGACCAAGTCCGGCCCAGGTGCCTTCCTGCTCTTCAGGGCTCTTGCCACTGATAAAAGTTCCGTCCCCGTGACCGGACATATCGGGCTCCCAGCTTGTCCCGTCCATCGGGGGATGGAATGAGGGCGACCTTCTGGAAACAACACTTAGTCATTGCCTACCAGGACCGTCGGGTCAGAAGGCGACCTATTGCCGGTATTCACCCGTTTGACCACCGTCTTATAGGCTCTTCCCCATGGGTCGTTTTCCAGCTCTGCGACGGCAGAGCTTGAGGTAGCATTCCCTCTTGCTATCCCGTATCGCCAGTTTGAGTGCCTTCTTTGCACTCCGGAAGCTCGAGTTGAGGTTTGAAAGATTTGCGGTGCCTCTCGCTCTTCAAACCAGCCTCCTAGCTCGAAGGCAGGTCCTGCGCACTCTAGCATGCTTTGGTCGCATTCTTCCTCCAGTCTAGCTGCCATCCTATTTGCTGCTAGATCTGCCGAGTCCAGCTCAGAGACAGCCAAGCCTTTCAGTGCACTGGCAAAGGCCTGTGGCCTAAAGCTGTTTTTGCGGTAGGCTTTTCTTGGCCTGGTCGCCGGCTGATTTTGGCACGGGGGACAGCCAACTGTCAGCAGTATGGCCTCATGGTAGCTGGCCGTGAATACCTCGCCTATCCTCCAGCGTGTGCTACGCGCTAAGCAACTGCTCACGAAAGATAGGTCGATGATTGATCCTGCCCCTGATTTGTTGAAGGTCTGCTGGGAGCCCTCGTTCAACAGCACGATGTCCAGCGACGTAACAGCTTCGAGGATGGTGCGTCCCCTGGCGTTGGTATGGAGTGTGCCCGATTCCTCGGCCCAGGCATTAAAGTCACCTCCGATCACCAAGTTACTCCGTCCCGTATCCCGCATGACTGGGGCACCCACTCCGCAGAGCCACAGTGCCGCTTTGCCTGTGCGATCCGTGACCCAGTCGTTGCTGCTTTCTACCCTGTAGGGCTCGCTGAGTATCGGCACCTCAGCGCCCACTTCTCGCACCGTCTGCTTCAGGAGATCCTGCGCGGACCTGCAGTGGTTTACATTTAACTGAATCCACTGCATGATGGTCGAGGTTACCCGGGCCCGCTGGTTGTGGCTGAGCAGAATCTGCTTCCTGCCTGGTGCCTGGTCTTCTTCTTGCCTGCCGCAGAGCAGATGAAGCATGAGGGCTCTCGCTTAACTTGGCTGCCTTGTGCCCCTGTCCACCACATTTTATGCAGCAGTCGCTTCTATCTACAAGGCTCTTGCAGTTCGCTGCAATATGCCCGGGCTCCAAGCATCTGAAGCATCTTGGGGGCCTGCTCTTTCCCGGATCTTGCAGATGGTCCATCCAATCCGAACCTCGCCACGATGAAGGACGGCTTTCCCCAGAGAGAAGGGCAAGCTGACCACTGCCGTCTACGACTCCGCGTAGCCTTGACGCAGATTCCGGACTCTCGATGCCATACTGGCTTGCAAGAACAGCGCAGATCTCCTGTTTCGTCGCGATGGAGTCGATGTCTCTTATCTCCAGTACGAGCAGTTTCGTCTCATCCGACATGGCTCGCACTGGCGCTGCGTCAAAAAGCACCCTCGCGATGCTATCCTTCATTGCCTTCGCGCTTTCTGCGCTGCCTTTGGCCACCTCGAGCAGAAAGTTACCGTTAATGGTGCGGCGTACCTTGGCTACACAGCTTCCTAGGTCCGACAACTGTTTGTCATCCCTTCGAGTAACCATGGCTAGCACTTCGCTGTACGTCTTCCCGCTCACCTATACAATGACCGCTTCGGGTCGTCGACGACGCGTGGCCTTCGGCTTTTTCTTAACCACCTCCCACCAGGCGGTCGGAATTGCGGCGCTCGCGGCCTTCCTGGCGTCCTTATGCGTCGCCTCGCCTTCTTGAGGCCCTTTTGGGGGGTTCCTACGGGTGCTCCTGGGAGATTTGGCGCTTTTTTGCTGCGTTGGGCGCGTGGATGGTGGGGCCAATTGAGCTGCGTATCCTCCTGCCACAGTCGGCTGGATTATCCTTCGCCATGGCTCCGTTTGCGCTGCAGCCTCTTTTCTCCAGACGGGCGTAGTCTGCTGCTCCTTGTCGGCGCTCTGCATGCTTGGCTACATTTCGAGCACACGATTGCAGCGTCTTGGCCATCCTCCCTGATGCTGTCGTCCTTGCCACCCTCTTTGTTCGCTTTAAGGATGCTCGTGTGAAGCGCCTTCATGCGCATGAACGTCTCCCTATCCATCCCTTATCCATCATCTTGGTGGATATCTCCTGCAGAAGCTTCTCTAGCTCCAAGAGATCTCCAGGCAGGTTGCCTCGTGGGAGGCCTTGCTCCTTTTAGCCGGCGTAGTCCTCTACGAGCTTGCTGGGCTTGCAAGATCTCGAGTCCTCTTTGGGGTTTCCCTAGCCTCATCAGGGTCCGCGATCAGCACTTCATCTTGGGTTGACTAAGGTGCTGGCGAGCGGGCGAGCTTGCTGCCCCTCCTAAATGCCGCTGTAACTCCATCGGTCCCCTCTTCCCTTGGTTGGTGGGGCGATCTTGCCACCACTGATCTGCCCACAAAGGGGTTTTCTGCCTCCTTCATGTCCGGCTTACCGGTTAGCTCGGGGAGGTTCCCGCGCGGGCCACAGATTTCCCCTTGGCTTACGATGGGGGATATACCTACTCGGATGGTAGCTGTTTCCACCTGCTTGCGGCTGGATATGAGGGCAGCCTCCGTTTTGTGGTTCGCTATATTGAGACCAACCAAAGAGAGCCACTCCGCTATTATCAGCACTGAGTCGTTTCTGACGCCCTCTGCTTTCTCGATTGCTTTTGCCACTACGACGATGGCAATGTCGTCCGCGAAGCCTACGAACCTGGTTCTTTCTGGCACCTGCATTTTTAGAACGCCGTCATACATTGCATTTCAGAGCAACGGTCCCAGTACAGTCCCTTGAGGTACTCCGCAGGTGACTCTATGTTCTAGGGTACCTCTATCCGCGTCGTACAGCAGGATGCGCTCGCTGAAGTAGGTTTCGGTAATGCCGATCAGTGCATCGGGTACACCTATGTGCTTTAATGCCTCTAGGATTACATCCCATCGCGCAGGGTTGAGGGCATTCTGGATGTTCAGTGTCACCACTAAGCAGTACTCCTTGCTGCCTCCCAGCCATCTTGTATCTTAAATTGCCTTTGCAGCAATATCCGACACCGTCAGGATTGCATTTAATTGATCTCGCTTTCCTGAAACCGAACTGCATTGGCGAGAGGAACCCCGCTGCAGAGATGGCTTCATGCAATCTAAGCTGATACAGCGCTCAAGTGCCTTGCCCATGTGGTCGATCAGGCGTATCGGCCTGTACGACGACGGGTTCTCCGGTGGCTTATTCGGCTTGGGTAGCAAAACCAGTTTCTGTAGCTTCCACCTCTCAGGAAAAACGCATTCCGCGAGGTTGAATGAGTTTGCGAAAGCTACTGGGTGCTCGAGCATTGCCAGCTTCACCGCGATGTCAGGGATTCCGTTGGATCCTGGTGCATTTCCTGACGGCTTATTTATTTATTTTTTTTGTTATAATGGACGTTGATGCACTACGTCAGCACACTCAAGTGGCCATTCGAAACCAAGCACGTGCATGTTAGGGTTAGATGTTAATAGGCGCGGAGTAAAAGTATAGGTAAAAGATTTCGAGGAAACTACCCTCCACCATATAGACTAAAAGCGCGCAGGTCGATTGCTATCTTGCATGTGTACTAAGTGGGTTAAGATTAATGTTTTTAGTTTAGGAAGGCTATCTACAGATGAGGTTAATTTGTACAAATCATTATAATTTGCACATAGTACTCTAAAGGGTTCATGCATTTCATACGAGGTTCTACAGTGGTGCAAAACTAAAGGCAAGTAGGATCTAGTGGTTCTACATGGTTCGTGGAAATTCAACTGCGACAAAAGATCGGTGCCTTCCACGTCCGCACGGATAAGGTTATACATCAAGAAAATGCCTAGCATCGTTCTACGATTTGCTAAGGAGGGTAGGTTATTTAGGAGAAGTCTACTAGAATAAAAGGACAACCTAAGGTTTGCATCCTAGTTTAAGCCACGAAGAGCGAAAAGTAAAAAGTTCTTTTGAACTGACTCAATGCGTTTGCTCTGGACGTCCCACTGGGGACTCCAAACGCAAGATCCATATTCTAAAATAGGACGAACTAGCGAAGTGTATACATTCTTCGTGACGTAGAGGTCATCGAATTCCTTCGACCACAGTTTAATAAATCCAAGCACACCCCTGGCTTTATTCAGAATTGAAGAAATATGATCCATAAACTCAAATTTAGGATCTAGACGGATTCCAAAATCGTCAACTAGAGTGATCCTTTCCAAAGAGCAGCAGTTCAGCGTATAAGTCGCAAGCATGGGAGAGACACGTGAGAATGTCATCAGCTTGCATTTTGAGCCATTCAGGTTTAATAAGTTTACATTGCACCATGTTTGAAAGTTATTAAGATCTGTTTGTAAATCCGACTGGCAAGCGCGGTCCTTGTATTGCACACAAAGTTTAACGTCGTCAGCGTACATGAGTACTCTGGAGTAAGTCAAATCTTTGGGCATGTCGTTAATAAATAATGTAAAAAGTAAGGGACCCAGGTGGCTCCCTTGCGGGACACCAGAGGTCACCCGGAGAACATTCGACACGTTATTTTTAAAGAGGACCTTTTGCGTCCTGCCAATCAGATAACTTGAGATCCACCTAAGAAGATCGAAAGGGAAACCCATTAAGTCGAGTTTCCAAACAAGAAGGGAGTGATTAACAGAGTCAAATACTTTACTGAAATCAGTATAGATCACATCTGTCTGCAAATGTTGTGGAAAGCCCTAGCCACCTTTTCGATTTCCTTCGGTTGGATACTGGCCAGTGGTGCGGTTACTTGTCTCACGTACTCGCGTTGCGGAGCTGTGGGCACTGTTGGGAACAGATGTTCCACGATCGCCGTCATCTGGGTGGCATCCGCCAGACTGAGAGGTCTTGCTTGACCCAATTTCTTTACCACCATTTTATAAGCTTGACCCCATGGATCCTGCGCGGCTGACTCATAGAGTTCCAGGAAGCATTTTCTCTTTGACTCCTTTATGAGCCTCTTGCGCTTCTCGGTGTACTCTTGCCTCGTGATGTCCAGGTCCTCCGTCCACCAGTATACTGGTTCCCGGTGGCTATGGTGGTTGCTTGTTTCCCTCATACTGGCTCTGCATGCTGTCTGCACTGCTGGGGTGATGCTTGCCACGCTATCCTTGGCGTTCACTCGGATGCCTTCTTCTGAATTCCCTAAGCAACTCGTCCCGCTGAAAAGCATTCAGATTGAAGCGTCTTTGTACGGGTGCGGCAGGGGGAGGTCTTCCGTCTGGTATGTCGCAGATGATAGCCGCTGGTCGCTAGCCAGAAAAATTCCGCTGAGTGACCACTGGGTTCGCTGGAAGAGTGGTCTACTACCGAGCCGGCATCGGCTCTGCTGAAAGTGTGCTCCGATCCCGTGTTGAGGAGCGCTGCGTCCAGAGATGCGAGGGATTCCGGCAGCTTTCGACCTCTAGCATTCGTGTACGCTGACACCCATTCTTCTGCAGCTAATTCTTGGAGGGAGAGGCGCGGTGGGAGGTAGCAGCAGTAGAGGCATATGTCTTTGACCACTGCCCGAATCAAGAAAGTGTCGGCACTTGAGCTTTGTGGTCGGATTGGTCCGAGCGTCAGGATTGCGGCAGACTTCGTCGCGTCCAGAATGTAGTCCATGCTGGGAGTCCTTCTATACGGCTCGCTAATAACTGCTACGTCTGCATTGATTTCGCGTATGGTCTAGCTGAGCAGATCGTGCGCAGCTTCACAGTGGTTTAGGTTGATCTGGATGACTTTCATTTCGCTAGCGGGATTTTGCTCATAGGACTTATTCAACTGCCCGCAATATGCTTCGCGTCGCTCCTCTTGGCTCTGGTGCACAGAAAGCATTTAGCCTCCTAAGGTAGCAGTTGCTGCGGTTGACCGGTTGACCAAACTCCAAGCATTTAAAGCACCTAGGCTTCGAATAGCTCTCCTGGACTTGGCAGATTGTCAGGCCCACCTTAATTTTGCCCTTGTCAATGATTGCCTTCGCATCAATGTCCGGCAACCCAATTGTCGCTGACTGGATTTCCCGGAAAGCGGGTCCAAAGCTTCTCGGTTTAACTGCGTTGGCCTCGACCGCGAACTGGTCCACCAGTGCACTAACGATATCGTCCGCGCTGATCGAGAATATATATACTTCATGGGGTCGGAGCTGCTTCCACTACTGCGTTCCAAAATTCTGACTAAAATTATAATACCCTGCAAGGGTGTTAAAATAAAAGATCATATTTTTCGTTTTCATCCGTCTTAAGTCTTAAGAAACTACGGAAATCGGATAATTTGGCCCGATCGTTCCAATGGCAGCTATAGAATCGGCATTTTTTTTAAATGCTTTGCTTGTATTTATTGAAAATTCTCCTTTCCGAGACTAACAATAAGTATATCAAATCTTATATTAATAATTAAATAGAGTTTTGCTGATAGCGCCACACCATTTCATGTTTTAGATGCATGAATTCATCCCAGTACTTTACTGTTTAATAAAAAATTAAAAATATTAATTTAACAGTTCTGGCTTCTCATCTGTCAATATGAATACATGTATTCGAGTCTGTGTATAAACCCAGTCTTTTCGTTGTAGTCAGGTTCTGCTGAAAACCCGAGTCAAGCCTCTTGCCAGATGATTTGGGTGCACAGTAAGTTTTAAAATGTACGTCGCTTTTTGTTTGTCAATTTCATCTTTTACTGCAAGAAATCCCTGTGGATGTTTTGGTTGCGAACATACCATGGTGCCACTGTGGTAGTTCTCAGGAATTTCGATTGTGCGCACTGTATGATGTCTATGTTGCTGCTGCTCGCGTTCCCCCAAAACTGGGAGACATATGTCCATATAGGCTTGAGAGTGGAGTTGTAGAGCAGGACCTTATAGTCCAGACGCAGTGGCGATCGGTCGTGTAAAATACGGGGGAGGCTGCTGTCTTTTAGTTTTAGTTTTTAAGTTTCTTGCATTCGATGTGTTTTCGCCACATTAGTCGACTGTCGAGGGGACGCCGAGATACCGTACTTCGTTGACTTGTGGAATCGGCGTACTGTTCAAGGATAGTGGAGGGCGTGTTTGCCTGTTGAGAGTAAATGTCATATGTTTGCATTTTGTTCGATTATTTAAATACGACAGTCAGATAGCAACTCTCAACTACCATGAGGTTATTTGCTGGTTGCTCGGTTGTTGCTTGGGCTCGGCACCTCGAGCGACTTAGGATCGCAGTGTCGTCAGCGAACGTGTTTGTTGTTAGCTCTTCGTTCGTAGGAATATCCACTGAATAAAGAGCCCAAGTGTTTCCTTGTGGAACTTCAGCTTCTTAAGTGTAGTCGCCAAATGTTGTTGCTTTGCACCTTACTGCGAAGACTCTGTTGTAAAGAGACGACTCAAGTAGCATATGAGTGTATGTAGGCAAGTGTGTTTTGATTTTATGCATGAGGCTTAAGCCAGACTCGATGGAAAGTTTGGGTTACATCAAGAAATATTTCACTGCTGTATTCGTTTCAGAGCTCGGTTTAGAAAGCAAGTGACTTTCTTAAGACGTTGTTTGGAAGATGGCGATCTGTTGGTTTGTCAAAGACAAGCTGTTTAACTTGTTGATTAGTTTTGAATTTGTTGGGTTGTACGTCCTTCCCTTGTGGAGCTGAAATAGTGGCTGCTGCAATGAGTACGTCTTCAAGAGCATCAGTAGAGCAGTCAATATCCGCTTCAATGTTGAGCTGCGGGATAAGTTCAATGTGGGAACTCACATATTTCTTAAACTTAAACTTAGTTCTGTGCGACGTCAGCCTGTGGGAATAATCTGTAATTCCTGAGCTTTGAAGAGAGTTATTTGTAATGGTGAATGGTCTGTTGAATTATATCAATAAGTGTACTATTTTTTGCCACCGCAAAGTCTGTTAAGTCTGACATCTTTCTGAGGTCTGTTGGCCAATATGTGGAGCTTGAAAACATAGTCCAATTTGTTGCTCAAGTTAATTATTGCATTTTATAATTGCCTTCCTTTAGGTGTCACGAGACGCGTGTATGCTTGGCATGTGTATGATTGGCATTATAGTCTCCTGCAGGGTTAAAACAATCTCCAAGTGAGTTGTTAAAATTAAAGAATTGTCCTTTAAAAATTTTAAAGCAAAAAGGGCAGTACACATGGAAAGATTGCCCTAACCTGACTGCACCTTAATAGACGTAGCCTGCAATTCTTTAGTTGCAAGCCTTTGGTGAAAGTGATGCTCGATGCGTTCTCTGATAAGGAATTCCGTTCCGCCGTGTCTTTTATAATCTGGATGATCTGTGCGGTATTTGGATGTTGTTGCTTGTGAGGTGCGCCTCTTCCAGCAGCATAACGTCGATATGACTTTCATTCAAGAACTATGTTATTTCAATTTTGTGCAGTGAGACGCCATTGGCGTTCCACATAGTTATTTATAGACTAGACATCAGTTATTTGGACTGCTGAGCTACAAGCAACTGTATCACTGGCTTCTGGTTTTGAACAAGTGTTTGCAAGGTCGTTTTTATGCAGGACATTAATTCCGTCAGACTTTGTTGCATGGTAAACATCATAGCTTCAATTGTGCTTTGTGGCTCTCCTGGGGCTTGGTGAACGCTTTCTAGATTACACTGGAGTGTATATTCCACTCCTGTGCAAAAGGCATCGCCATAGGAGAAGCCCTTTTGGGTATTTAGCAAACCAAATAAGGATTTTGCGGCCTTGGCGACGTTTGTGAGTTAGTGTACACGTTTCGTGTATTCTGATGGCGCCTTGCTGTCACTAGTCGCATGCGACTCTTCAGCTCCTTGTTGTGTGGTCACCCTGTAGTTTGTCGTACGGTTTCCTCCGCAGTTTCCACATTTTTTCTTCTGTGGGTCTTTCTTGTTGGCAGGACAGTTTGCGGAATTGTGGGAGTCTCCGCAAACTACACGGACTGATAAAAGTGTGCAGTATGTTCTGGTGTGTCTATATACTCCTATACTCCTGGCAAATTGTGCATTGCACTGGGCCGTTTCTTTTATGTGGTTCTGCGGTGCGACACGAACTGCAGGTTATAAATGGGGTGCACTTTTTTTTTTCTTTAAGGCTTTGCTGTCTGGCCTTAGCTCGACCTTGAAGACTGGTGGCGGCTTTTTGTTTTTGTTTATGATGTTACTAACGTTCTTTGCAGAAACACCCTTTTCTTTAAGGGCATCTAGGATTTCGTTGGGGGGTTAGTACTACTTGCAAGCTATTCCTGCTTTTTAGTTGGTATATGTAATAATTTTTCTAAAATTGATCTAGGTATTTAGACACAGCTCGAAAATGTTCTTCAGATTTGGTTTGAAGTTTGGTTTCGTGTATACTCCCTAAATAAGCGGAATAACATGAAAATTACCATCCCCGAAAAGCGCAACAATTTTGTTGACCAGGGCGTTAGAGCTTTTCTCCCTAATTTATGTAAATTAGTGGGGCTTTGGTTTCTTTTGGGTCTCTTGACCCAGTTCCTGCTGGTCATCCGTTAAAAGTGCAAATCTCTTGTTGTTAGATCTCCCCGGTTGATTGTTGTCTCTTTGGACACGGTTTATCTATGGCTTCTTACCGACCACGTTGTTTTGCGGGCTAAGCTTACGCTTAATTTGGATGTAGCGAGCCATGCCGGTCTGTATGGCCGGGCCCGCTTGTTGAATATTGGTGATATTGGCTTTGGAGCTAGCAGTTTTTAACCATTGTATTTGGCGCTACAGTCTATGACATCGCAGTCGTTTCCGCGATATTGGCCGTTGCTGTAGTTGTGGCCGTTGATTTTGTAGCCCATACTTTAGTTTTTGCTGTTGCCGAAAATTTACCACTGCTTGTTGTTGGTGCGTCATGCGTCGAATTCAATGGTGCGGGGGTCTTACACTGAGAACTCCATGATGTAGAAGTAGGAGTAGAGCGGGTGAGTAAGACCAAAGACCAATAAAATATATAAGATGCCGAACGGCCATGTGTTGCTTTTGGATATGGTGGCTTATTTTTACTTGCGACGAAAATCTCGCTCTCTTCGCTCTCAGCGCGGTCGCACAAAGCTAAGAACGTAATAATCTAAAAATAGAATGCGCTTGCTCGTGTGTGTAAAGGCAACGAAAAGCAAGTGCGAACGATTTTCGGACCAAAATCATATATATACATATTAATATAATTGACTTTTTTCAAAATTTCAGACAGGGTTTTTTTTATTTTTTGTGTATAGCTTTTTCGATGCAAATCGGCTTTTAAATTATTTAGTAAAATATTCTTTATTTAAAAAGATTTTTTTATTTAAAGGCGACTTTTCTTTTTCTTTCAAAGGTGAGCCGATTCAAAGGCAAGATTTCTAAAGTATAGGAAGAAATTTTTATAAGTGTACTTTTAAAGTTATTTAATGCCATTTTCTAGGAAATGTAATATGATATTATCTCTTATATAAAATAAAGTGGCAATTATTTGTCGTGTTATAACTCAAGAACGGGCTCATCTAGCTCAATCAAATTTTTAGGCTTTGATCGGACTACTTAGTAGATGGGTTTTGTGAAGTTTGCATTAAATTGATTTAGCGGTTCTTCAGTTATTACATTTTTTGCAATGTTTACGGGCAGCTTCTTTGATATTATTGTCAGGTGATTTTTGTCAAACATTTCCTGTCGATCGTATAAATAACGAGAAAGAAAGCTAACTTCGGTAAACCGAAGTTTGTATACCCTTGCAGTCTGCAATGGGATCATTGACAATCGATCCATTTTGGTAATGTTAAAAAAAAAATGTCAAATTATGTAAATTTTGTAAAATTTTACATTTCACATGTAGAATTTTACATTTTCATATAAATCGACCGATCCCTTCTATGGCAGCTATATGATATAGTTGTCCGATCTTAATGAAATTAAAACCGTAGTTCTAAAACTATAAAAACGACTATATCTCGAAATTTATAGAAATTCGTTGAAAAACAGAGAAGTTAAAATTGTTTTACATTAATTTCGCCATCATTTCTCAGCTATAGGATATAGTGGTCCGATTTCGGCCGTTCCGACATATATACTGCGTGCTAAAGAAATAAGATTATGCTGAAAATTTCAGCCCGATAGCTCAAAACTGAGAGACTAGTTCGCGTAGAAACCGACAGACGGACAGACAGACGGACAGACAGACGGACAGACAGACGGACAGACAGACAGACGGACATGCCTAGATCGACTCGGCTGGTGATGCTGATCAGAATATATATACTTTATGGGGTCTAAAGATGCCTTCGTTGCAAATATCAAAATTATAATACCCTCTGCAAGGTATAATGAGTTAAAATGTACTATATATTTGTGCGTGTACTTTCTCATTATACCCTTGCAGAGGGTATTATAATTTGCCATGATATTTGCAACGCAGGAAGGAGGCATCCGACCCCATAAAATATATATTCTTGATCAGCATCACCAGCCGAGGCGATCTAGCCATGTCCGTCTGTCCGTCTGTCTGTCTGTCTCTCTGTCTGTCCGTCTGTCGTCTGTCGGTTTCTACGCGAACTAGTCTCTCAGCGATATCGGGCTGAAATTTCTATAGTCTTATTTCTTTAGCACGCAGTATATGTCGAACGAAATCGGACCACTATATCCTATAGCTGCCATAGAATGATGGCGAAATTAATGTACTAAAATTTTAATTTCTCTGTTTTCAACGAATTTCTATAACTTCGAGATATAGTCGTTTTTATAGTTTTAATTTCATTAAGATCGGACAACTATATCATATAGCTGCCATAGAAGGATCGGTCGATTTATATGAAAATGTAAAATTTACATGTAAATGTAAAATTTACAAAATGTACATAATTTGACATTTTCACCGAAGTTAGCTTTCTTCTTGTTTTATATGAAGAATATATGTAGGGATGTGAAAATATATCAAAATATCGATACATCGATATTTTTCCTTAAAATAAATATTATCATCGCGATATTTTTGGGCAAAAAAGGCGATCTTCATATAGTTTTTATGATATTTCCGATTTTTTATGTTTGGTAATCAGCAATGGATTGCTGATTGATTGGATCAAATAGTTTGCGGAGAACAGGACATGGTCGCTTTAAGCGTACAGGAATCTTTTCTAGATCTGCACAACAGGACCATAGAACTCCGAGACTCTGCACTCAAGAGTTCCGAAAGAAAGGAAATGCAGCTTTTCTTTGGTATGCCATTTTGTAGTTGGGACACAAATCCTTTGGATTTCTAGATCTCACGAAAATCAACTATGCCAATGCTAGCGAAGGTGGCATTAAGTTGCCTGATCACGCCTGGTAGTTCGGTTTCAGCGGAACGGTTGGCTTTTGGCATAAAGTGTGTTGTTTGGGACTCCCGTAGTCGTATGACAGATCATGCAATCGAACGAGTTTTTCTAAAATCATTAAAAACAGATTTGTTTTCAAATTAATAATTAAAAGCAATAATGTAAGAAATCTGCGATCCCTTACAAAAAGCGCAAGAGAACGCAGGATCGATAGAAGAGAAAGTAGTATAAGAGATTGAGTGGAAGCGTAGAAAGGGAGAGAAAGCTTGCGGCAGAGCGGTTAGTCAGCGCATAGCGGGACCCAGATGCGCTGGGCAAGGAGTCTTGGCGGGAGAGCGTGCCGCTGAATTGTCGGCAGCAGCGCTGCCGAGGATCTGCGGAGCGAGGAGTTCTGACGGGAGAGCGGGCTGCTGAATCGGCAGCAGCAGCGCTGCAGGGGGGTATAAAAGCGCGAGGCAGGACTTGAGGCGGGGCAGTTAGTTGTGGAGTTTATATCGCAGTGGATTTGCGAGGGACCAGTGACCAGTGCTAGTGCTTGTGACAGTGACTTCTTGGAAAACGAGCCAAGGAGCAGTTCAGGGGACCGCAGAACAGGACAGTCATCAGCAGTAATCACGCAGTAAGCCTTTGGGAGGGATCTCCTTTGAACAAGCGAGTCCAGTTTTACCACTTCCTTCCACCTCGTACTTTGTAGGTGCCCAGGCGGACGGTGAGGTTGCCAGCGCGTCAGCTTAGCGGGAGCATCTGGAGCGTGCAGCACCAGAGTATCTAGCGGAGCGAAGCTTAGCGAGAGCATCCGGGTGCGGGTAGCACCGGAGTATCAAGCGGAGCGTAAGCAGACGGCGTTGGCCGGCGAGTCGGGCGTGCACTAATTGTTAGAGATAGGGCGTCTTGTGCCCCGCTTAAGACAGGTGTGGTGGAAAAGAGGTGAAAGTCCCAGTTAAAATATATATAATATTACTTAAATCTAAACCCCGGAGTTCTTATTTTGGCACCGCGCCCAACAAATATAAATTTGTTGCAGCGAATCCTGGACGAGACTGAGCTATCCCGCCCCGATCGTTACAATAAGTACAAATGTATTTCATGAATAAATAATTAATCAGTATCATTATAAATAAAATTGAACACAATGGGCTGTGCTCTATACCATATCTTCTATATATATAAAAATGGATTGCTGTTCGTTAGTCTCGCTAAAGCTCGAGAACGGCTGGACCGATTTGGCTAATTTTGGTCTTGAATTATTCGTGAAAGTCCAGGGAAGGTTTAAAAGTAAAAAAAATATGAGTATGCAGCCAATAGCCATTTCCAACAGCCATTTTCTTTTTCACATACATAACTAAAACGGCTGCTTTGATATTATTGTCAGGTAATTTTCGTCAAACATTTCCTGTCGTTTGTATAAATGGTGAGTCTAGAACTGCCCGCATGAGATTACATTTAAAATTTTTGTTTTTTCCACCTTTTTTAATTATTTGGTAATGGTTTAACCCACAGTATGAAAAAGCTTCGATTTCCCATTTTTCTCCATCCCTTAATGGCTACCACTAAACCTTTTGGCTTTAATTTAAAACCAAAATATTTTGGGGGGGCCATGATTCTGTTGTCAGGTGATTTTCGTCAGACTCTTCCAGTTATTCCCCGATCAACTGTTGCCGATGAACTGAACGCCTGCCTAAAATCATCAAATTTGTGGCGGTACGTAAAAACACTCCAATTAACAACTAACATGCGAGTGTTTTTGCAACAAGATGAAACTGCAAATGTGTTTGCGAAGCAGTTGTTAGATATTGGAAACAATAAAGTCGCAGCGGACCCCTCAACCGGACTCATCAAAATACCCACAGATTTCTGTCACATCACAGACTCAAAGAGGAGCTCATTCAGCGTGTTTTCCCAGATATAGCGCATCAATTCAATCAATTCAATCATAATTGGCTGGGTAAACGAGCAATATTAGCGGCGAAATATAAAGATGTCGAGAATCTTAATGCGACAATTCAAAATTTTCTTCCGGGACAGTTGGTTTCCTTTAAATCAGTCGACAACGTCATGAACCAGGATGACGAAGTCAACTATCCCACGGAGTTTTAATTTCACTGGAATTGCCAGGATTACCACCTCACAATTTGCAGTTAAAAGTAGGCTCAGTTGTCATCATGCTGCGTAACATTAACCAACCTCGACTGTGCAATGGAACAAGATTGGCTGTGAAAAGTTAATGAATAACGTCATTGAGGCAACAATCATAAAGGGAATATACAAAGGAGGATGTCTTGATTCCGCGTATACCAATGATTTCAACGGATCTACCATTTAATTTCTAGCGTTTGCAATTTCCAATACGTCCGGCCTTCGCTATGACCATAAATAAATCGCAAGGCCAGTCGTTGGAAGTTTGCGGAATCAACTTGGAGTTTCCCTGTTTCGCGCATGGACAATAATACGTCGCGTGTTCGCGCGTCGGAAAGCCGTCGTCTTTGTTTATATATGCACCACAAAATCAAACAAAAAACATAGTTTATCAAAAAGCTTTAAATTGATTAACAGACTGAAACATAACTGTGTGTGTCTGTCAATATCAAATTAAAACCTTATAAATAAGCATAAATATACTACTGTTTTTCGATAATTCTAAGTTGTACGAGAATGTTTATTTTTGTGCGTGATAGGTTCACCAATAGTCAATTGCTTGGTTGCGCTAATACAGGATTATTATTTTTTCAAATAGCGGACAGCCCAGCAAAGCGGGCGGGTACGGCTAGTCCTTAATAATTTTGTTATTATTTTTGTATTAAAGAACGTAAATAAGAGTTGCTTGAGAGTGGGTATAATATTTGTTTATTTAAAGTTCACTTTTAAAATATAAAATATTCTATTGTGTTTCAAATGTCTCTTATTTTCACCTCATGGTTGATGAAATCAAATATTCAGGCAGGCTCCGGTTTTCACTTTTTTTTTCGTTTTCGTTTTTGGGCGAAAACGTACGTTTTCGTTTTAGGTGCTCCGGTTTTCACAAACTTTTTGTCATCGTTTCGTTATCGGAATGTTTCATTTTCTCATCGTTATTATTATTATTATTTCATCTTGATAAGTCGACTTATGCTTCCCCCTGAAAACAATAGCTTTGCATTTAGTTTTAAATACACGAATTAAGTTGTTTTACTTACATTTTCAAAAGTTTAAATAAGCCTCCACCAGAAATCAGCTGTTTGACACAATAAAGGGCTGCCACCTTTTGCAGTTTAATTCCACTATTCTCAAAGACTTTTTACTGCACTTTTACCATTTAAGAAATTAAATTAAACATATTTATTTATAAAAACATTTAACTTTTTCTTTATAAATATTTTCTTCTTCGTTTTCATTTTATAAGTATTTTTAGGTGGTTGTTTCGTTTCAATACAAGTACGGCAGCATTGACGATAACTTCTGGCAATAGATTTATCGACCCTTAGAAAAACGAAAGTTGTTGTTGCCGACGGCAAATATTTATTTGCGAATTCGAGGTGGGGTCAGAAAATAATTATTTAAAAGTAATTACGAGCTAGATTGATCTACTGATGGTGTGAAATAAACATCAATAGACCAACGAGCCAACTATTTTTTTCCTTTTGCAATTAAGAACCGATTTGATGTAGAAAAAGGCATTTACTTTTCATTTCGACAAGACAAACTTGCCCGTTTTTGAAAACGAAAGAATCTTGTGAAAGTGAAAACGGGAGCACCGATTTCGAAAACGAAAACGAAAGAATCTTGTGAAAGTGAAAACCGGAGCCTGCCTGATTATAACTTTTTTTTGAATATACATATTCTTAGGCCTATAAAAGACCCAAATTCACAGCAACAGGAAACCTTTATTCAAATTTAGCTAAACATTAAAAAATATCAAAAAAGTCGATATATCGATATTTTTTTATGATATTTTTTAATATCATCGTGTGATATTTTTCAAACAGCAAATATCATCAATACGATATTTTTCAAAATCCAACAACCCTACCCTCCAGCCACAATGAAGCCTAGATAAGTCAAAGACTTAAAGCAAAGCTTTGACTTACCTAACCCTATTGTCAACCCTGCTGCTCTTAGGCACTCGGCAACTCGCCGCAGGTATCGGAAGTGGGTCTGGATGTCCGGTGCCAGAATCTGGAGATCGTTCAAGTAGACGAAGACATTCGATCGGATCTCGGTTGTGATTACTCGGTCCATGAGTCTCACCAACCCCTTCTCGTCCAACTCGATCTGCCAGAACGCGAACTTCAGATCCACAGTGGCAATGAAATGGGTTTGGTCGATCCTAGACAGAATTACGTCAATACTAGGCAACGGGTAAGCATCTTTCACAGTCACCTAGTTCAGCTTACGGGCATCTAAACAGAACCGATCTTTCCCAGGTTTCGAGACAACCGTCGTCCGATTGCTCCACGGGCTCTTGCTCTCCTCGATGACTCCTAGTGCTAGCATCTTGTCGATCCCATCCTAGACCACCATCTGCTTCGCTGGAGACATCGCATACGGTCGGTCCTTGAAGACTGGCTCCTTCAACCAGCTCGATCGTGTGCTTCTCCAAACTGGTGGTTCCCAAGCCATCCCTCTCGAAGGTGAGGAACCTCTGCTTGATCTCCTCCAGCTCACGGCTCTCCGCTTCAGATAGCGTCCAGGATTCGGGATCCGCCTTCTCCTCGTCGTCATCCTCCTGCTCGGCGTAGTGCTCCATCTCCCTGGCATGAATTTCTTCGGCTTTGCTCACTCCTTGGGCAGCAGCGTGACCCACCACCGTTGGAGCCAGACCGAAAACCTGCCAAAAATCCACTCCCAGGTATGCCGTCTGTTCCAGGTACGTGCACAAGTAGAATAATATGGGCTTAACTTGTCCCTTATATTCCACAGGAACTCTGACGCGCCCCATGATGGATCGATCCTGCCCAGCCGCCGTGCGCACAACGGAAAAATACTTTTCCACCGGCACCCCGAGCGAGTCCACCAATTCCCAAGCAAACTGACACTTGCTCCAGTGTCCAAAAGGGTCTTGGATCGCGAGTCCCGCCGCGTTTGACCGCCGCGACTACCATCCTCCGGTTTTCTCGTCGTCTCGGGTCTTATGGACCTTCCGAGACACCTTCCGCATCCCGCATAGCTGGTGGGTCTCAAAAATACGGCTTCGTGCCTCTAGATATCTACGCATCCTCTCTGCATAGGGCAAGTATCTTAAAATATGGTTACTATTACGACACTTAACATTTAACATACTCTTAGGACCTACTACTTCCTCGTGGGATTCCTCTCTGGGATCGCCCAGCCGAGCGTTTTCCGCTCAATCCGGGCATTTCGGAGCTACGGTGTCCGGTCGGCCACATCGGAAACAGAAAATCTTCCGCTCCGCTGCCCCGCAGTCTCGGAAACCGTGGTCCATGGCTCCGCAGTTCCAGCAGCCGGTCGTGAACAGGTTCCACCTCGCTCGGAGTTCAACCACCTCCACCCGCTGTACATCCTCTTCTGGCTCCGGAACGAACGCCTCGCTGACTCGGACAGAATAGGAAGTCCATCCCGGGGTGGCGTGTTGGCGGTGTGGGCTGTGCCCGACTCCTGCGTCCAAAACTGCGCCCGACTTCGGCGCTCTCCTGCCGCAACTCGTCCACGGTGAGCAGATATATCGCGTAAATGAATCTAGCGATTTCTTTTTTCATGCCCTTCTTTATCACCTTCACCAAATGCCGCTCGGGCATTGGTTTTTTCAGGCGTGCATGAAGCTGCGTGGCGTGCAAGTTATATGACACATTACTTAAGGGTTCTTACCCTACTTGTAAACAACTTTGAGCCGAGAGCTTATTTTCCATAGAATTCTGTCAAGACCCAAGATTAACCAGTGGTCAGCAAATTTCTTTCCCACCCAGATCAATTTCACGCCGTCCGAATCTAACGGATGCTATAAACATCCCAGCCGATATTGTAAACATCGGAGTCCGAAGCGAACCCTTGAGTCCGGCCAAGCCCGAATTGCAAAATCAATTAACTAATTGCATCATCCCATTTTCCGACTCTCTTGAGTCCATTCTCTTTATCAATTGAGAGTCATTCTCTTTGACAATATTTTGGGATATTAGGGACAGATCTCTTAAGCCGAGGTTTGATTATTAATCAATAACCCAGAGAGCGGCAGTCGATTTTTGAGATCCAATCGAAGCAGTTGATAAGTGAGAGTAAAATAAAAAGAGCAGTGAAGTTAAATACAACCTATTGTAATAGTGAATAAGAGTTTAATAAAAATAAAAAATAAATTTTTTTAAACGAGTCACTAACGGGATACTTAATTTGCACATAGTCGTCGATGCTCTCCTGTGGCTGCTGTTCCCTCTGCAGGAGCTGATGCATCCGGTCGAGCTCCGTTTGATGCCCCCGGAACCAATTAGCGCTCGGCGCAACTGTGCCCAGTTGTCTACCCGGGACTGGCGCACGTGAATCCAGTACCACTCCCGCGCTCTCTCCGAAAAAAGAATGTGGAAGTTCCGCAGTACTTCCTTCCATGGGCAATGGGTCTGTCGCTGGGGGTATTCCAGACGGAACACGAAGTCCTCCACCGAACTGCACTGCTCATCCCCGTCGAAGGACATGTTCCATCGCTCCACTCGGGTGTATGGCATGCTGATCGCCAAGTCAACGTTGGCATACACCCTGTGCTCGTCACGGAACTCACCAGCTCGCCGATCCTCCACTCGCCAGTGCCGGACCCCACCGTCACTCCGACGGGTATTGACTGCCTCCGGCGACCATCCTTGGCTGCTGCTGCCCATATCCGGCGAGATGTTCTCCTAGGTTGCTTCGGTGGGACTGTTGGAGGCACCCTGCTCCCGATCTTGCCGGGTGACTGCGTTTCTCTCGGCATCGCTCCTCGACTGTCCGGAAAAGGCAGTGGTAGTCGCTCTCCCGGCGGATTTGTACCTCCTGGTCGCTGCTGCCGGTTCGGCAGATTTCCTGCTGGTAGATGTAGCTGCTGTGCCTCCTGATCCGTCGGTATTAGCACCTCGTTCATCAGCTTTATCATCTCCAGGAAGCCACTCCGGATCTCGTCCAGCACTGATTCGCTGACTACACCGTCTTGCGCCTTTCGATGGGTCTCCGCCGCCTGGGCCAGCTCAAGATTCACCGCAGACTGAATAGTGGAGTCCTTCGGAGGCTCCTGGAACCTGACCGCTCTCGCCTTTGCAGCGGATGTTCAGCGGCGGAGCCAATCTCCTCAAAGTTCCGGTGATCCCCGGCCTCCGGCCGTCCCCCTCGTGGATTTGGTGGCGTCCTTAGCATTCCTGGTGCCGCCTCGATCCCTACAGCGCCCTCTGCATCCGTGGACCACAATATCTCCTCTTCCTCGGGTGAAATACCCCTAGATCGCAGCTGATAGTCGTGCCTATCACCTACGGTTCTATCCTCCGACATAGTACTAACACCTAGAACAACGCTAACACCTAACACTCAACGAACAGTATATAAAATAATAAGCCACGAAAATAATAATAAATAAACAATGATAATTAAATAACAATAAGACAAACCTAAATATGCAATAAATAAATAAATAATTAAACAATAAATAAAAATATATATATGGCTGCATAAAAATATCAGCGGAGCTGATAGTCGCCAGTTAAGGACATCTGCCTTCCCCAGGATTTCCTTCAATGTGTTAGAAATATTTGCTCAAATCGCGGTGATCGTGCAGCGCGCAGCCGAGCTACGGGTCACAATCACTCATTTAAGATTACACCAATATGATACAAAACCCACACACACCTAGGAAACCCATGGATCTGCATCTACTCTACAGTTTTACAGAAAACAAACAAAAAAAACCAAAAGCAAAAGTATGTACAACTAAATAATTTAGTTACTTTAATAAGTACTAATAAATAAATCCCATACTTTATATCACAGTTGGTTCCTTTTCGGGCTCAGTGCACCATTCGAACGAAGATGCAAATCCGTCGTCCTCTGCGCGGATGTCACCTCCTGGTCCTCTGGTGAACCACTGCTCGCTGTGCTCAGGAGCAATTGTCCCCTTTAAGGTACAAGCCTCCCGCCCTGACTACTGCAAGGGAAAACAAAAACTCTTCGACGGCCAGTCTCCCACTCCCGGGAGCAATTGCAGGCCAAAAATTTTTGCATCGCAAGTCACCTATTGTGGGGGCTTCGCCGCTAAAGGCATCCTTAATCAGGACGTCGTCGTCCCGAATATCATGATTTGTTTTGGATTGGGCGCCATATTGAAACGGAACTGTTTTTTTCCCGGAGGGCAGTGCTGGTTAGCTCCGGAATCCCAGGGACGAATTCCCCCCTCTGCCCGAGTTACAGTCTTGGGTCCGAGGGAGCAGAGGAGGCATCAGTCTTGGGTCCGAGGGAGCAGAGGAGGCATCCTGCGAGTATGACTTTAGAATATGCTGGAAAGGAGCTTGCAAATAAATCGACTGTATTGCTTGGAGTACCAAATGAGAGTGAGGATGACATTTATTACAAATGTATGTGTGTCTGTCAAATTACAAGGATGTGTGTGTTCGTCAGAGTTCTTGCATGTTGGCGATTTTTGTTGTTGCAGTTGCCTGGTCTGCGTTGTATGCTGGAGGTACGTTCATGCCGGGGAGATGGGGCATGTTAACTCCCGCAGTCCGCACAATCGATATATCCATAAAACGACGTCTCACTAACATAAATTCAACCACCACTAGCAACAATACGTAAACAACCGAAGTAAGTTAAATTGGACGACAATAAACGTAAGGAATTGGTGGCATCGATGGACTCGCCACTACGCACCCACCCAACCATGGATGCCTCTTGGGATTTGGAGAGGCATTACCCATCTCCGGCGGACCGGAGTCTATTCCGGGCGGTTTGGCGACCGGCTCATCTCCCCCAGGTAAATACTCTTACTCAATGTCCATAATTTTTTTCACGACATATAATTTTATGTACTTAAATATAGATATAAAAATAAATAATCAACATTTCAT
This sequence comes from Drosophila triauraria, assembly GCA_014170255.2. Taxonomy (NCBI): domain Eukaryota; kingdom Metazoa; phylum Arthropoda; class Insecta; order Diptera; family Drosophilidae; genus Drosophila; species Drosophila triauraria. The sequence continues at coordinate 2,358,373 of JABJVT010000007.1, forward strand.
TTCGTTTACAGAGCAATGGTCACTCTGCCGAGGTAAAACCACGACAAGGGAGAAGTTTATTAAATTCTAAGGCCACCAGCTGGGCTGACCCGATACTCTCTTTGTTCACCTACGGTCCCTACTAGAGCTCCAAAAAGCACAATTAGTGTGGGTAAAATACAAAATTTTGCTTTGAACTTCTACCTAACTAATCTCTATCTTTTTCAGGCCTGGGTTGCGCGAAAACCGGGCTCTGGTGCACGGAACTACGCAGACAAAATTAACATATGCACAAATATTAAATTTAATAATGTTTTTATATCTAACTAGCTGACCCGGCGAACTTCGTTTCACCACCAGATGGCTTCGTTTTATGTAACATTTCGTTTGGTGACTAAAAGATGAAAAAACATTTTTTTTGTTTGTTTGTTTTATATCTGAAAAGGAAAAGTGTTTTATGTAATATTTCGTTTGGTGATTAAAAGATGAAGAAACATTTTTTGTTTTGTTTTATATTTGAAAAGGAAAAGTTTTATTTCATTTCACAACAGTAATGAATTCATTTTTAATACAAAAGTGAAGTGTTATATAGTTGAACTTCTCTAAGTGAATGAAAGTGAATCCAAAGTAAATACTGAATCGAAGCGTTATACGTGTCCGCAAATTATCAGTTTCATTGAAGTTCTCTTTGGTAAGCCACATTTTTGTTTTGGTCTGACGTTAACACAAACAAATCGGATGGTTCCCCAACTCGTGAATACGCAACATATAACTGCCCATGTGAGAAACAATGATTTTCTAAATTTATCCCGCAAACACGCGAACTGGAAATTGCAATCGTTTTAAGTCAAACGGTAGATCAGTCGGAATTATTGGTATTCGATACATTTTAATATGCGTACTTTCCGTTAATAATGGATGCCTCAATTAAATTCCTGCGATCCGATGGCATTCGTTCTAATGCTGTTTTGAACATATTAACCACAGCATTATTAGTGTGAAAAAATGCTTGCAACTGTTCAATAATTCGTCTGTTTAACTGTTATGTTCCTGTATATTGCACCGCACATTCAGCTGATCCACCATTTACGAATTGAAATATATTTGCAGAAATTGATGCGGTTCATCTGGTGTTAGCACCATTGAACCATGTAAATGATATATTTTGTTGTTGTATCTTTAACCTTGCAAGTCGGCATGAAGCCGCCTTCTCGAATGATATTAGCTCCAAAGGAAGTCATGCGAAAGCAGTTATTGTATTCAAGGATATGTTGAAGATAATGGATGGAATCGGGATCACTTCCATCGAACAATGGTTTCAGTAGCTGTGGTGGTGTAAGTAATGGATCCAGCACAATCCAGCCGTTTTCTTTTGAACTTTAACGCATTGCAATATCGGCATATAGTCGTCATTGGCCCAGTATCTAAATTTGCATTATCACTGTAGTTCGCAGTGGGATCATATTGGAATTCCAAGCGATTGTATGATGCCAATGAACTTCGTGTCCTCGCGCGTTGTCCCAATAGGACATTTACTCTTATTATATTTTGACTTTCTTCGCCTAGGTTCTGTGAATACAATTGTTGCTGGCTTGCATGTCTTGTGCGGCGGCCGATGATCGCACGTCGTCTTCTAGGTATTTTGGGCTATGGACAGAGTGGTGAGTTTAACCTCAAATGCACGGTCCACATAATTTAAACAGTTCAACTTACCACTTTACAGACAAATGCCTTCTGTTGGTTGAAATTGAATAAAAATTTGGACAACTAACGTGATTGATTTGATGGTTTCCAATTGAAATGTTAGAAAACAAATAACTTATTTTTTAAATTATTTTTCACAATTTCACGGTGAACACAATACCGGTTTGTCACATAATATTAACTGAGCAGAGAACAATGAGTACATGTCAATGCTATGTATCAGAGATGGCACTATATGTAAAAAAGATTTTCCCCCTCGAGTCGCGGAGGTATCACGGAAGAATTGCGGAAGAGTAGCGGAAGTATCGCGGAAGAGTCGGGAAGTATCGTGGAATCCCGGAAGTATCGCGGAGGAGCGCGGAAGTATAGCGGAAGCATCGCGGAAGAATCGCGAAAGGATCGCTGAAATACGCGGAAGAATTGCGGAAGTATCGCGGAAAAATCGCGGAAGTATCACGGAAGAGTCGGGGAAGTATCGCGAAAGTATCGCGGAAGAGTCGAGGAAGTACCGCGGAAGTATCGCGGAAAAATCGCGGAAGAGTCGTGCAAGTATCACGAAAGTATTGCGGAAGTATCGCGGAAGTATCGCGAAAGTATCGCGGAAGAGTCGGGAAGTATCGCGGAAGAATCGCGGAGAGTGTCGGAAGTATCGCGGAAGTATCGCGGAAGAGTCGGGGAAGTATCGCGGAAGTATCGCGATAGTATCGCGAAAGTATTGCGGAAGAGTCGGGGAAGTATCGCGGAAGTATCGCGGAAATATCGCGGAAGTATCGCGAAAGAATCGCGGAAGAGTCGCGGAAGTATCGCGGAAGTATCACGAAAGTGTTGCGGAAGCATAGCGGAAGTATCGCTAAAGTATCGCGAAAGAGTCGCGGAAGAATCCCGGAAGAATCCCGGAAGTATCGCGGAGGAGCGCGGAAGTATCGCGGAAGCATCGCGGAAGAATCGCGAAAGGATTGCTGAAATACGCGGAAGAATTGCGGAAGTATCGCGGAAAATCGCGGAAGTATCACGGAAGAGTCGGGAAGTATCGCGAAAGTATCGCGGAAGAGTCGAGGAAGTACCGCGGAAGTATCGCGGAAAATCGCGGAAGAGTCGTGCAAGTATCACGAAAGTATTGCGGAAGTATCGCGGAAGTATCGCGAAAGTATCGCGAAAGTATCGCGGAAGTATCGCGGAAGAGTCGCGGAAGTATCGCGGAAGAGTCGTGGAAGTATCGTGGAAGAATCGGAAGAATCCCGGAAGTATCGCGGAGGAGCGCGGAAGTATAGCGGAAGCATCGCGGCAGAATCGCGGAAGAGTCGGGGAAGTATCGCGGAAGTATCGCGAAAGTATCGCGAAAGTATTGCGGAAGAGTCGGGGAAGTATCGCGGAAGTATCGCGGAAGAATCGCGGAAGAGTCGTGGAAGTATCGTGGAAGAATCCCGGAAGAACTCGGAAGAATCGCGGAAGTATCGCGGAGGAGCGCAGAAGTATCGCGGAAGAGTCGCGGAAGTATCGCGGAAGAGTCGTGGAAGTATCGTGGAAGAATCCCGGAAGTATCGCGGAAGTATCGCGGAAGAATCGCGGAAGAGTCGCGGAAGTATCGCGGAAGAGTCGCGGACATATTGCGTTCATCATTTCAATGTATCCGTACATTTATCATTTCAGCCAAAACAGCACGACGTATTCGTGATTTACTACAGGTACGGGGTCAACAGATTCATTTCGTGCATTACCTTCATCTGCACTCCGTGATCATCTTTGTGATACCCCATTTAAACTACGCGTTCGCCTTCCTATATTTGCTCGTATTGGTCTTGAGAAAATTAGGAAAGTACACGCACATATATATAGTAAACTTTAACAGTTCTAGACTCACCATTTATACAAACGAAAGAAAATGTTTGACGAAAATTACCTGACAATAATATCAAAGCAGCCGTTTTAGTTATGTATGTGAAAAAGAAAATTGCTGTTGAAAATGGCTATTGGCTGCATACTCATATTTTTTTTTACTTTTAAACCTTCCCTGGACTTGCACGAATAATTCAAGACCAAAATGAGCCAAATCGGTCCAGCCATTCTCGAGCTTTAGCGAGACTATCGAACAGCAATCCATTTTTATATGTATATATATAGATAGATTTCAGGCAATTATCACGGCGAGACACCCAAAAATAATGGCAACAGCAGATGGCAAGTGGCGGCGTCAAGGACAGGCCGGTACCGCCAGTTGTGGTCGAAATGGGAGCCGGAGCGAAGCATGGCCATCCGGAGCGGATTCGGCAACTGGCAGCAATTGCCCAAGCAGCAGGCGAGTTCACCATGCGCGGCAAACGGCTCGAAACAAAAAAGACACACGGCCGTGTCGCCGGTTGGTTTTGGGTCCAGAGCTATTCTGCAACTGGAACGAGCTCACCGGTTGTCCTCCACTGACACAGGCTAGTCAGGATTAGCCGGTCCGGGTCCACAACAAAAAATCTAAGGAAAATGGCGGCACTCGAGGTTTTCGGCAGCTTTTACAAATTTCCAGTGAGTTCACATAAATCCAAAATAAATATGTGTTGACCATTGTGACGTCTTAGAATCAATACTTGACATTAAATCTAATGCTACAGGTCTAGATGACATAAATCCAAAATTCGTTAAGATACTTCTCCTAAAATTATACGGTACATAACATATATTTTCAACAGCATATTCACTATGTCTAAATTCCCAAATCTGTGGAAGAGAGCAAAAATTTTGCCTATTCCGAAAACGGACAAGGAGTACCGGCCGATTTCAATATTGCCATATCTATCTAAAATTTTTGAAAATATAATGGCCAAACAAATAAACAAGTTTATGCTGTTGAACCAATTACTTTGTAATAAGCAGTCGGGATTCAGGGAAAAATACGAGCTGTACAACAGCAATCCTTAAAATTAGTGAAGATATTAGACAGCAGCAAGATAGCAATTATGTGACTTTTTAACTCTACTTGACTATAGCAAAGCTTTTGACACGGTTAACCACGAGATTTTATGTACAAAGTTAAGAAATATGTATTGTTTTTCGTCATCGGCTGTGAACCTTCTGACCTCCTATTTATGTAATAGATCTCAATCTGTAGTAACCATGTCTAAATCGTCGTCGTTATTGTATGTCAAACGTGGAGTTCCACAGGGTCAATTCTTGGTCCTCTGTTGTTCTTAATTTATGTAAATGATTTGTCCAAAAGTATCTCTGTATGTGATGTCCACTTATATGCTGATGATGTTCAAATGTATGTAAGTCGTCCTTTGCGTAGTATCGATAATTGTATTAGTATATGTAATAATGATCTGGACGCCGTAAATGAGTGGGCGAAGAGAAATGGGTTGCTTATAAATCCCACCAAGTCAAAATGTCTAATCATATATAAAAATCGTTAAATACGGCAGACCTTCCAAAACTTCGAATAGGCAATTCCTCCATTGAATATGTAAGCACTGCCAATAACCTAGGCTTTACATTTAACTCAGTTTTGAGCTGGAGTGATCATATTGCTAAAGCGGTTGGAAAAACATATGGTTTACTTAGTCAACTACAGAATTCAAAATACTTTTAACTCCTGAACTAAAATGCTTATTGCTAAAACCTATCTAATGCCTACCTTATTTTATGGAGTAGAGGTTTTGGAAACTGTGATGCAATAAGCAAGCAGAAATTAAAAGTAGCTTGTAATAGTGTGGCAAGGTATATATTTAACCTTAAAAGAACTGATCATGTATCTCCTTTTCGTATAAAATATTTAGTCTCAATTTTAATGACTGGACAAACGCAAGGGCTTTACTTTTGCTACACAAAATAATATTTACTAAAGAGCCATCATACCTGTTCGAAAAATTACGTTTCGCCACTTCTATAAGAAGAAGTGATATAGTTTGCTAAAGATTTAAACTCGCAAGTTCTGAAAGACACTTTTATATACACGCTGTTCGTCTTTGGAATCGACTTCCAAACCACATCAAGCAGATCAAAACGCAACGCAATTTAAAAACTCCTTTTCAACACCTAAAATAATAAACACAGAAGCAATTGGGAAAATATTATAATAAAAAAATTAATAAAATAAAATCAAAAAAATAAAATAATAAAAAAATTTATATAATAATAATAATTATAGTAATAATACTAACAATAATAAAAAAAAAAAAAATAGAAATATAAATAACAAGTGGGAAAGCTACAGTCGAGTGTGACCGACTGTAAGATACCCGATACCCAAAGCATTGCAGGTGAAATTAAACAGCACATAAACATATAAAAAGGAAATGTTGACAAATAGAGACAAATATTGCTAGAAACATGTTGAGCAACACTCAAAAGAGACAAATGTTGCTAGGAACATGCTGGGCAACTCTCAAAAGCGACAAATGTTGCAAGGAACATGCTGAGCAACACCCAACAAAGACAAATGTTGCTAGGAATATGTTGAGCAACACGCACGTGCGCTCTCTCTCTCAGAAATTTTATTGTTTAATAACTTCTATGTTTATCATCCGATTTTACTCAAATTTTCAGAACACGTCCACTATTGCCTACTTATTAAGCCTATCTATTTACTTTACGGCGAAAATCACGCATATGGTTATATACCGTTTTTATCATTTTCGGGGCGGAAGTGGGCGTGGCCAAATTTTAAAACAAACTTGATCTGCGTGCAACAGATTCCAATGTTGTCACCAAATTTGGTAACTCTAGCTCTTATAGTCTCTCAGATCTGTTGTTTCACACGGACAGACAGACGGACAGACGGACAGACGGACAGACGGACAGACGGACATGGCTAGATCGACTCGGCTAGTGACGCTGATCAAGAATATATATACTTTATAGGGTCGGAGATTTATCCTTCTGCCTGTTACATACATTCTCGGTTGGCACTAACTTATAATACCCTTGTACCCTATGGGTACCGGGTATAATTATAATACATAGATAAGTAAAATTTTTTATAAAATAAAACTACCCTCATAATATGTCACAAAACTTTTATGTTAATTTAATATTATACTTAAAATCAATTTGTTATTTATAAGAATTTCAATGTATAAAATCGATGTGACTAGTACTTTAAAGATAAGTTAATCTTGTTGTGCTAGGTTGTAAGTCAATAAATCAATCAATCAATCAAAAATCTCTCCGTGGCCAGTGCCAATCCAGTCACTGCCACAGTTACGTCGATGGTGTTGTTGTGCCTCAGTCCTTAGAGGACATAGGGTTGAGGAAGTGGCGGCCACCGGATAGCAGACACGATTTGTGCAGCTGAGCTCGCCGGATTTGGGGTGGGTTCTTTGGACGCCACTATTCTCTCCAAACGTAAGCAGAACATTTATTTACGTGCCTGAAAAATAGAAGAAATCGTTCGTCAGTATGTCTTTCTGTCCACATTGCCCCGCAAGCGGACTTGTGCTTGCTCTTGAAAAGAATCGGGCTATGTTTTGGCCGTTTTCCCTCCCCATTCGCAAACTTCGTTCGCCGTTGGAACGTCGCACTATGGGGCGAAAATGGCAAAACAGCGACTTAAATCAGCGGAGCCGTGAAGCAAAAAAAACTTGAATTAGATATTGTTAGAAGTAATAAAGTTAGTAAAAAAACATCATAAGATGAAATTATTTAGTGCAATTTTTTTTTTTTACACTAAAAAATATTTTATTTTTTATGTTTTTTTGCCATAACTAAATTATTTATTCTTAGATCATGTTCGAACTTTAACATTATTTTTTTTAGATTTAATTTTATTAAAAAAACTTCAAAATCGGTCGACTATATCTTATAGCTCCCATAGGAATGATCTAAAAATTCAAGGAAAAAAATTATAACTTCGTTGTTTTTCAACATATTTACATCAACTCCGAGACATAGCCATTTTTACTATTATAGAATTACGGTTTTAATTTTATTACGATCCGACAACTATATAATATAGCTGTCATAGGAATAATAGGGCGAAACTTCCATATTTCTAACTTTTTCAATAAAATTGTCTAAAATCTCGAATAGTTTTTAAAATTAAAATAATGTTTTAAGTTCTAGTTAAATTCTAGTTCATTTAGCCAATAATATAACCATATTATACACCTAACATTTTATATACATTTATTCATCATAATTATCTTCACTATCACTTTCCGAATAATCAAACATATTTTCATACTCGAGCTGTTCTTTAGGAGTATTTTTTAACAGATCAAGATCCGCCTTCGGCATTCTAAGTATTTGTTTTGAGGACTCTTAAACAAGTTTAAAATTAAAGGATCTGAGCTAATCAGCAATCTATTTAAACCATCCATATTTGAGTTCTGTCGACTGCACTTTCCTCAAAAATGTTTGAAGTCCTTGTTTCGTGCTTTCTGGACTATTGTTCAGTTGGTGGAAGTGCGACTTAAATTATTTCTGGGTCAAGAATAAAAATGTTATAAGAAAACTCAACCAAAAGCTCATGCCGCCAACTAAAACAAAGTTATTTGCAAACACCTCATTAGCCGCCTATACTAGGGATTCATATTGTAAGTGCAAGCTACGGAACCAGGGCTGACGAGAATTTAATTTTGTAAAATATCTTAGCTAACTAAAAGAGGAATTTCTCGAAAAAGGCACAAAAGGGCAGGCTAATTTTTTTATGACTTTAAGTTTAATATTTAAAGTTTTTTTTAAAAGTAGTTTAACAACGGAACTCGACGGCGTTCACTACTTTATGTCCAACAATAACAAAAAAACAGTATTTTTAGTAATTATTAAAAAAAAAAAAATAGATAATATAAAGCAATTCGGTTTTTATTTTTATAAACATATTAAGTAAGGTCCACTTTTATTTTGAATTAAACAATGCGTTAAAAAAAAAAACAATGTTAAAACGCCTTAGACTGTATTATTTCTATAGTTTTGCAAAAATGTATTCCAAAGCCTCTACTTTAAAAGCATGTTGTGGGAGAACTAATCAACGCATATTCGTTTTCTTTCAGATTTATATGCAGAATTTAATTATCTTTAAAGTGGCATTTACACAATTTTGAATATCTTAGAAAAAGAATTTCATTTTGTCGCGGTATTTGTTCTAGACGCCCCATAGTGCGTCGCGGGCCATGCAATACGATCCCCTGTTGTTCATGACGTTCGTCAAAAGTTATGTAATTTTTTTGACCCAGTCTTACATTCGTACCAATGCCCCCTTTTAATGGGTTTCTACCAATGCGTTTTTGTTGGTTTAAACTCACATTACAAGTTTATTATAAAGGTTGGTCAAGAGTTTATTGGACATGAACGTGTATTGAAATGTGGTTTTGTATAGTATGTGATATTCTGACTGAGGGTAAATAATATTTAATTGTTTACTTATGTTATGTTATGTATGTAAGTGTATCTTTGAAAGCTAATATTGTATTAGGTATGGTGAGTGTAATATCATTGGGCACGATATATATATATATATATATAAGACAATAATGGGCAAATGTCCCGTTAACTCACCCTCGGTTATTCCATCGTTAAGAGCTCTCGTTTCGGAGTTGAGGTTTTACTTGTTTCAAAAGTTAAGTAGAATTAAGCATATATATATATAATATCGTGCTATGGGTTTGGGGTAATTCATTCACTAAATTAAATGTTATAGGTGTTGGTGTTGAAAATGCGTTTACACATTTAGGAAATTGTTTATGTTTTGCGACTTTGCTTTTATATGATTGTTGTCAGATTATTGTGGCGTTGATGGTATTGGTTCGGCTTTTCATTATTGATGTAGAGTTCTTATTGGTGATGTCCAGAATCCAGGAAGTTACAGGATTTAGGCTACGCTTAGTGACACAGGAACATAGCCGGTTTATCGTTAGTTGTTTATTCTGTCACTTCTGACACGGCAAAGATCGTTCAGCATTCTCATTGCACTCGGCATTGTTCGACGTGACGTTATAAGCCGGTCGACAGTCCTAAGGATATTTGTTTCCTTAAAAGGACTGCATCAGCACCGTAAAATTACCGCGTTCAATATTGCGAAAGGCTATCCGCCTTTACACTTATGCGGTTTGCACGCATTCAAGTTGGTATTGATGGATTTTCAGACTCTCTGAATAGACTTTCAGTTCCTAACTCTGGTTTTGACTATATTCTGGTACTGCTAAACCGGGGTCTTTTATACCAAGGACTGTGCTATGGAACACAAAATGTTCCCAGCTAGTGTCATCAGTTCCCTCTTTTCACCTATTGGCTAAAGTTCGATTTGGGTCGTCTTTGTTCTAAGGTTTGATAGTTTTGCAAAATCAGCAGTGTTGGGTTGCTGGCGACTGCATGGCCTACTTTTGAATTTGGCGGTGTCATCTGATAGAGCGAAATTTGTGTGCAATCTTGCCAGTGATTCTCTAGGGAACTAGCTTATTGGCTACTCTTGATTCTCTTCCGTGTTACCCGAATGAATCTCGTCGCCCTAACCGGCGTACGTAACACCACGCTAAAAGCACACCACAAAAAAATTGTTTTTCAATTCGAATTAGTTTTGAATTAGTTTCCTCTTTTATTTGCCGCTCACGTTTTTCTTAATTTCTCAATTTTCACTACACTTTTTTTATTTGCTGGCTGCCGCTTCTCCGTATCTTTTCCTACTGCCTCTCCTCCAACGCATTTGCCTCCCTATATGGGTTCGTTTCGCTGACCGCGTTCCACCTTACGGGACTCTTTTAGCGCTTAGTGCAACGGCCCAGTTCAAGGACAACCTCAGAGAGAGCGATGTATGAGCGAGAAGGTGAGATAGCTTGCCCTTGCCACCAATTTAAAGCCTACCAATCGAAACTTTCCCCCCGACTATCACCTCTAACCTACTGGTCCATTTCAGCCGATTCCAACTCGAAATGCAACAAATTTTCCAGTTGCATCTGTCGAGTTCGGCCATAAGCAGTTCATATTCAATGTTCTTAAAGTCTCTAAACACTATCGATTCGTCATTGTATTGCAGGTCAAAGTTGTAGGTCAAATATAAAGGGTCATGTTTTGAAAACGAAGGCACGATGAGATGGTCTTACAAATATATTTTTTCAATGACAGTTACAAAGAAGACATTTAACATAGAGCTGCATGTTCTGCTGAAATGTGTTGGAAACACAAAGTTTTTTAATTTTAAACCTAATGTTTCTATTTCACTTTTGAAATGCGTTTCCCGCAACATGTTGCTATTGAGATTACCAGCTAAAAAAAATGTCTGCATTACTTAGTGAAATATCTGATAGCAGATTAATTACTTCGCTATAATTAATATTGCAACGTGGGCGGTAAATGCATCCGGTAAGAATTTTCTTTGCTGTAAATTGATTTATAATTTCAAGAAATAAACATTCAATTGGGTTATTATCGGGATGCTTACATATAAACATGCACATTAATTTTTTACTAAAAAATATAACCCGATTATTCCGCCCACATCATTGGTCAGCTCAGAAAGCTCGAGCGAGCTCCGTCGCTCAGCTTCACGTTGACCACTCCACGGCGTGTGAAAACAGGTGTAAGCTGCTTGTGCTTTTTGAGTAGCATTGCTTCTTCGAAGATCTCATAATTATATTTGGTCATCTGTTCGTTTAGATAAATCAGTGCTGGCGACTCAAACCCTATCAGCTGAAGGCTTAGTTGGGTTTTCTTATCTCGCCGGTATGCCCCTATTGCTTTCAGCAGCTCAGCCTTTCCGCGCACATTTTCTAATTTAATAATTATAATCGGGTCCACAAATTTCTGACCCGATTGTCGTGGTCGTACTCTATAAATGAATCGAACTACAGAAGGCTAAGTAAGTTGCAGCGAGAAGCAATGCTTGTGGAACAGTGTCTTCAGATTTTTGCCTTCGACTAGTGGGACACCATGCCAAAGCAAATTGCTGGCAACCGGAACATCCTCCTCCGCAATGCATTTGGTTTCTAGTCTGGCATCCAGGTCGACAACTTGCTGCTTCAGCTCATCTACCAGGCCAGTAGGAGGGCCTTGTGAAGCCAATTGGCCAGCCAATTCGTTGACCTGCTGTTGGAGCTCATCTACTTTCTTTACCTCATTCTCCAGTTGAGTGGCACGTTGAGTGAGGTTATGGATCTCTGTTGCCATCACCTGGAACTTCTCCTGGAGGTTGCAGAGAACGCGTGCCTCTCTTTCTCGCAGCTCCTTGGAAAGGGTCTTCTTCTGCTTATCAAACCTCTTATTGATGAGTTGGAGCATCTGGGTCGAAGATGCATCAGATGGCCGGCTCGCCTTCAAACCCGGGTTGGTTTTTCCCGCAAGCGCTTTACAGACGACATGTTTTTGTTGAGTGAAATTTTGAGTGTTTTTATGTCGAGCGTTTTGCGGTTATTGCTTTGTGTTTTGTTTGTGAATATGGCCAGTGCAATTCATCTGAGTGTTTTCTGCTGCTTTGCACTTTCCACAGTTGGCTTGTATTATCCGAAAACTTGGATTTGGTAGTTTATTCAAGATACACTGTCTTGAGCGCACTAAATCTTAGCTAAGCACAACTTTATGGATATATTTATTGCAATTTTTAAATTAATTTGCCAGTTTATCCGTGATTTGAAGTGTTTTTTTTGCGGAGCTCTTATTGTAACGACTTTCTTCTTTCTTTTTTTCTTCTTCTTCATGCCCAAATCAAACTAATTTTCAGTCCTAGTGTAAACGAAAGCTCCCTTCTTTTGGATCTTCAACGTGTCAAGCCGGTTTATTCGCCAGGTCCCGATGGAATACCTGGCTGTGTGCTTAAGTGTAGTAAAAACATTTGACTCCGTTAATTATTCCCTTCTTCTTAAAAAAACTTGAATTAATGGGGATTCCTGTTGATCTTCTAAGCCGGATCTTAATCTATCTGAAAGGCCGAATGCATTGGTCCTCTCTAAAAATAACTTGTCGAATGTTCTCCCGGTGACCTCTGGTGTCCCGCAAGGGACGCAAGGACGCACTTGTACCTTGGGTTGCGTGGCTAGCCCGCCAAGGTCAGGGCTCGTCACAGAAAATTTATATGTCCAGGCCTCTCTTTTGCTCCAACTCCCAAGAAAAGAGTCAAGGATAGGATAGGATAGGATAGGATAGGATAGGATAGGATAGGATAGGATAGGATAGGATAGGATAGGATAGGATGAACAGACCGCTCGACATTTGTCGAGTGCACCCAGGGACCGTTTGGTCCATTGTGATGTCTGTATAAACAGGAGGAGTAGCTAGGAATGGGAGAGGGTTGATAGGTAGGTGGTAGGAGGGTCGTGTACATTTGTCTGGCACCTACTGGCCAGCTCCGTTTGGTTCCGAGAGCCCCCGGAATCACCCGGATGAGTCTAGGAAGAGCTCCAGATCATCCAGGCTTACATCCGCCAGACTGCCCAGATCGTCGTAGAAGGGTTTACCCAGGAATTTGGTTCTCCTCCTAAGAAGTGCGGAGAAGTCACAGAGGAGGTGTTGGACGCTCCCTGTTTCTTCTTCATTCCCGCATCTGCGTCAGAAATCTTAGTGGGGTCCGCCGTACCGTTTTGCCATGCGGCCAATGGAGCAGTGCCCCGTTAAAACTCCTATAAGCAGCCTTATCCCGTTCTTTGTGAAGTGTAGGAGCTCGAAATGGCGCTTTGGGTTGTATCTTGACAACAGTGCTTTGGACACCTCGCAACCAGTTGCCGCTGTCCATTGTTCAGCGGCCGCAGTCCTTCTGGTACCCTCGAGGTTACCGCGAGACTTGTTGATGATGCTGAGCCGGATCTTGCGCACTCATCAGCCGCCTCGTTACCTGGGACACCCAGGTCCGGTACACAGACTAGTCTTATTAAGTGCGGTTGACATCAGTTCAATGGCATAACTGTTTCTCGGACTAGTTTGCTCATTACTGTATAAGATGCGAGAGCTTTTAAAGCTGCTTGGCTATCGACGTAGATCGAAACGTTCCTCGGGCTGTCGCCCTATACCCTGGGCGGTATAAAAGCTGAGTCACCGCAAGCAAGGTCACCAGACGTAGTGCCCGTTGCGCTAGGCTATGCAAGGATGCTAATGCAATCATTTTCTGCCATGTGCTTGAGAAAAACTTCAATTGTTTAAAGATTAAGTATCACATCAAGTCCTGCTTGGAGGGTAGAACGAATACATCCTTTTACACCCAGGCATGCCAGTCTTGTACTTTATGGAGGTTGTTTAGATGGGAATTGTTTCCACTCGCTTTCCACCATACCAGATCATCTAAGGTTAGTATAGGTCTGGCAATCCTCTACCAAACTGCTTTTTGCATACAAAGAAGGCTTGTAGTGCCTTTTTCATCCTTGAAATCTTGAAATCTGCAGTGGGGTTACAATTGTGCTGACTACCTCGTCTAAGGTACGTGTCCAAGGGTCGCTCCAGCGTTTTCAATAAAAACGATGAGAGACTAGTGGGCCTCAGGCTTAGGAATGAATGCAACTCTCATTTCTTTCCAGGTTTTTGGTATGTATCCCGTGAGAAGACATCCCCTGAAGATTTCTAGAAGCCATTGCGAAATGTGTTTGCACACCGTTTGTAACATGGCAGGTCTGATGTCATCCGGTCCAGTTGATTTGTAGGGGTGGAACGACTTAATAGTCCAGAGTATCTTTTCTTTATTTAAATATCTTCTTTAACGGCCTTACTCCCCGAGTCTACCTAAGCGATTCCTCGCTCCACAAAGCAAACCTGGTGTGGCAGGATCTTTCGCCAGCAGCCTCCGAAGTCTGGACGCTTCAGTGGTGCTGGTTAGGTCTTCGCAGAACGCAGTCCCTTAATCCTTTTGACCTTTCTACATTCTTTTTTTAATACTATGAAACTGAGGTGGTAGGCAACCCAGTCTACATGGCAGTTTCTGTCTTTTGCCCTGTTGTAGAGTCTTCTTGTTTTCTTTCTAATCTGACCGAGCTCCGATGGCCACTACTTGTTTCGATTCGATTTGGGAGCACAGGTGATAGGACAGGGTTTGATGAAGGCATTGCGTCTGTGATGGTTTGAGTCAATTTCTCTAGTTTGTCAGGGCTGTCCAACCTACTACCTTGGTGGTTTGGAAGGGACACCTTGATAAGTTGGGAAAATTTTACCCAGTTTGTTCTCTTCGGGTTCCTGAAGGTCATTTTAGCCTCTTGGGGCTTTCTAATTTCAAACACTATCCTGTTATGGTCCAAAAAGGAGTATTCCGTAGATACGTGCCAGTCTATTACCAAGAGGGAGTCGCTGTTGGCCGCTAGGGTTGCATCTGCTCGGTTCTTGTTGCGGAAGGTGGGATGGTAAGCCCGAATACACACATTCAGATTCGTTAGCAGTACAAAGTAAATCAGCGATTCCCTTCTCGTTTGTATCTTTGCTCCCTCACATAGTGTGGTGTGCGTTGGCATCGCACCCCAGAATCAGGTCAGAGCCCTTTTTCTGCTTTTGCTGAACTAGGGCTCGTACGCTCTCCGAGGGCAGATCCCTTTCTTCAAACGGGAGATATGCTGAAGCCGTATAGCTTGGGGCGTTCCACCGTCAAGTCCATGTTGTTGTAACGAGAAGAGAAAGGTACATTAAGTCCAGTTCTTACCATGATACAGGTTCTAGCCCTACCTACAGCTGTAGGGACAAGGAGATGGTAGCCGCGACAACTCAAGCCGCAAATCCGTTACCCTACGATCCAGGGTTCCTGGATGAGAGCCACGTCTACCCCCCCTTTGTCGAAGGGACTCTCCAGTGATGCAGATTAATCTGCACCACCCGAATTCTTTCCATTTGACCTAACATTTCAGCGCCCAGCGCCTCCAGGAATGATTGCCCGAAGGCAAGCCATTCCCACCTTTAGACGGCCTTGTCTGCGCAGGAGGTGGTACCCCAGAATCATGTCAGAGCCCTCTTTCAGGGTTTGCTGAACTAGGGCTCGTACGCTCTCCGAGGGCAGATCCCTTTCTTCAAACGGGAGATATGCTGAAGCCGTATAGCTTGGGGCGCTCCTCCGCTCGTATAACGCCACCGTCAAGTCCATGTTGTTGTAACGAGAAGAGAAAGGTACATTAAGTCCAGTTCTTACCACGATACAGGTTCTAGCCCTACCTATAGCTGTAGGGACAAGGGAATGGTAGCCGAGACTACTCAAGCCGCAAATCCGTTCGCCTACGATCCAGGGTTCCTGGATGAGAGCCACGTCTACCCCCTCTTTGACGAAGGGACTCTCGAGTGATGCAGATTAATCTGCACCACCCGAATTCTTTCCATTTGACCTAACATTTCAGCACCCAGAGCCTCCAGGAATGATTGCTCGAAGGCATCCCATTCCCACCTTCAGACGGCCTTGTCTGCGCAGGAGGTGGCTTTTGGACTATAGATCAATGCTGATCCAGAGACCCTGCCGTTTCCATTGTCGTGGGCTCCTCCTCCTACTCTTTATCGTTCAGTCTTCCGTGTTGCAGACCGCATTCTGGCTCTTGATCAGCAGAAAGGTGGTTTGATTCTCCATGATTGGAGGTGGGATCCAATCCGTGGGGACGACGTTGATCTTAGCACCTGTCCAAGGTGCGTCCAGTCTCAGCAGTGTGTCTTTGAGGAACCGCAGGGACTCCTCGTTGTACCAATTGAAACCATCAAACCACGAATGGGTTCTTCGGCCGAGTAATGGCATCAACAAGCGATTGTTTAATTAAACATTCCAGGATCAGCCAGTTCTCGTTCGAGAGTTTCCCTTCCCTCCTGTCGATGATGGCCACTTGTAGCTCCGGCTTCAAGCTTAAGCTGGCCAGGATTTCTCCTGGGCATTTCCGATTGCCCTCAAAAGCCTTCACTGAGTAATCAGACCGGTGCCGCTTGTTGGCAGATGCTGTCGTCTTCTCGTTCTGCTGGCTGGCCGGTCCCCCTTTTGCAGTGCGTTTGGCGTTGCAGTCTCGGCACCCTCGGGAAGGGTTAAGCCAGAGGATTTCCGCCAGCCACTCACTGCGTTGCAAACTTCTGATCAAAATTCTTCTTCTGATGTGCACGGGTATAAAAGTAAATAATGCTAGGGCTTTTGGAGAGGTTTTTAGGTATGTTGGGTTTTAAGTGTAGTTTAAAGTAAAGATATAGGAGCTGCCTACTTTCGTATTTGCTGTGACTCTCGTGATGGTAGCATAATATTGACTTGTAACGCCTTTGTGTCAATCAGGTTTGTCGATGATTGGTTTCGAAATTTTCAGGGGTGCTGTGTCCACCTGATGTGCATCTGAGTTCCAGCCCGATGAACAATTCCTATGCCGAATTCTCAATTCGGGGCATAAGCTCTTATTTTTCTATTGACGTTTTCAAAGCATTACAATGACCATACCATCAATATAATACATTCAAAATTATGTAAATGGCACTTTAAAGATAATAAGATTTTGCATTTAAATCTGAAATAAAACAAATATGCGTTGATTACTTCTCCCACAACATGCTTTGAAAGTAGAAGCTTTGGAGTAAATTTTTCAAAATCTTATATATAAAAATTAATTGCAAAATGTGTTGCTAAGCGCATAACTCAACAACGCCTGGACCAATTTGGCCAATTATTTTTTTAAAATGTTCGTTGAAGTCCAAGGATGGTTCTTAGAAAAATTCAAATAACTGCCGGGAAAACCCTAAAAACATCCCATTTTTCTTTTTCACATACAAACGTTTTCTAACTAAAACGCTGCTTTGGGATTATTGTTTGGTGATTTTCGTCAAACATTTTCTGTCGTTTGTATAAAAGTCTAGAACTGTTAAAGTGTACTATATATATGTGCGTGTACTTTTCTCATTTTCTCAAGACCAAGACGAGCAAATATAGGAAGGCGAACGCGTAGTACAAATGGGGTATAACAAAGACGATCACGGAGTGCAGATTAAGGTAATGCTCGAAATAGATCTGTTGACCCCGTACCTGTAGTGAATCTTTCAAGGTGATCACGAATAGGTCGTGCTGTTTTGGCTGAAATGATTAATGTACGGATACATTGAAATGATGGACGCAATATGTCCGCGACTCTTCCGCGATACTTCCGCGACTCGAGCGGGAAAATTTTTGTACATATAGTGCCATCTCTGATACATAGCATGCGGTGCGTGATACATTGTTTGACATCTACTCATTGTTCTCTCCTCAGTTAATATTATGTGACAACCCGGTACTGTGTTCACCGTGAAATTGTAAAAAAATAAGTTATTCGTTTCCTAACATTTCAATTGGAAACCAACAAATCAATCACGTATATTGTGCAAATTTGTATTTAGTTTCAACAGCAGGCATTTGTCTTTAGGGTCGTAAGTTAAACTATGTAAATTATGTGGATCGTGCATTTGAGGTTAAATTCACCACTCTGTCCATAGTTTAAAATGCCTAGAGGACGACGTGCAAACATCGGCCGCCGCACAAGACATGCAAGCCAGCAACAACTGTATTCACAGAACTTAAGCGAAGAAAGACAAAATATAATAAGAGAAAATGCCCGATTGGGACAACGCGTGAGGACACGAAGTTCATTGGCATCATACAATCTCTTGGCATTCTAATATAATCCCACTGCGAACTACAGTGATAATGCAAATTTAGATACTGGACCAATGACGACTATATGCCGATATTGCAATGCGTTAAAGTTCAAAAGAAAAACGGCTGGATTGTGCTGGATCCATTACTTACACCACCACAGCTACTGAAACCATTGTTCGATGGAAGTGATCCCGATTCCATCCACTATCTTCAATCCTTGAATACAATAACTGCTTTCGCATGACTTCCTTTGGAGCTAATATCATTCGAGAAGGCGGCTTCATGCCGACTTGCAAGGTTAAAGATACAACAACAAAATATATCACTTACATGGTTCTATGGTGCTAACACCAGATGAACCGCATCAATTTCTGCAAATATATTTCATTTCGTAAATATGTAAATATGTGCGGTGCAATATACAGGGAACACAACAGTTAAACAGACGAAGTATTGAACAGTTGCAAACATTTTTTCACGCTTATAATGCTGTGGTTAATATGTTTAAAACAGCATTAGAACGAATGCCATCGGATCGCAGGAACTTGATTAAGGCATCCATTATTTACGGAAAGTACGCATATGAAAATGTATGTATTTCTCAAATACCAATGATTCCGACTGATCTACCGTTTGACAAACGATTGCAATTTCCAGTTCGCCTTGCCCTAACAAGTCGCAAGGCAAATCACTTAGTGTTTGCGGGATAAATTTAGAAAATCATTGTTTCTCACATGGGCAGTTATATGTTGCGTATTCACGAGTTGGGAAACCATCCGCTTTGTTTGTGTTAACGTCAGACCAAAAAAAAAAAAAATTTGGTTTACCACAGAGCACTTCGATTCAGTATTTACTTTGGATTCACTCTCATTCACTTAGTGAAGTTCAACTAAATAAAACTTCATTTTTATAATCAAAATGAATTCATTACTGTTGTGAAATTAAATAAAACTTTTCCTTTTCAAATTTAAAACAAAGAAAAAAATGTTTCTTCATCTTTTAATCACCAAACGAAATATTACATAAAAAACTTTTAATTTTCAAATATAAAACAAAAAAAAATGTTTCTTCATCTTTTAATCACCAAACGAAATGTTACATAAAACGAAGCCATCTGGTGGCGAAACGGAGTTCGCCGGGTCAGCTAGTATATATATATAAGACAACATTTGGCAAATGTCCCGTCGACTCACCCTCGGTTATTCCATCGTTGAGAGCTCTCGTTTCGGAGTTGAGGTTTTACTTGTTTCAAAAGTTAAGTAGAATTAAGCATATATATATATAATATCGTGCTATGGGTTTGGGGTAATTCATTTACTAAATTAAATGTTATAGGTGTTGGTGTTGAAAAATGCGTTTACACATTTAGGAAATTGTTTATGTTTTTGCGACTTTGCTTTTATATGATTGTTGTCAGATTATTGTGGCGTTGATGGTATTGGTTCGGCTTTTCATTATTGATGTAGAGTTCTTATTGGTGATGTCCAGAATCCAGGAAGTTACAGGATTTAGGCTACGCTTAGTGACACAGGAACATAGCCGGTTTATCGTTAGTTGTTTATTCTGTCACTTCTGACACGGCAAAGATCGTTCAGCATTCTCATTGCACTCGGCATTGTTCGACGGGACGTTATAAGCCGGTCGACAGTCCTAAGGATATTTGTTTCCTTAAAAGGACTGCATCAGCACCGTAAAATTACCGCGTTCAATATTGCGAAAGGCTATCCGCCTTTACACTTATGCGGTTTGCACGCATTCAAGTTGGTATTGATGGATTTTCAGACTCTCTGAATAGACTTCCAGTTCCTAACTCTGGTTTTGACTATATTCTGGTACTGCTAAACCGGGGTCTTTTATACCAAAGACTGTGCTATGGAACACAAAAATGTTCCCAGCTAGTGTCATCAGTTCCCCTCTTTTCACCTATTGGCTAAAGTTCGATTTGGGTCGTCTTTGTTCTAAGGTTTGATAGTTCCGCAAAATCAGCAGTGTTGGGTTGCTGGCGACTGCATGGCCTACTTTTGAATTTGGCGGTGTCATCGGATAGAGCCAAATTTGTGTGCAATCTTGCCAGTGATTCTCTAGGGAACTAGCTTATTGGCTACTCTTGATTCTCTTCCGTGTTACCCGAATGAATCTCGTCGCCCTAACCGGCGTACGTAACCCCACGCTAAAAGCACACCACAAAAAATTGTTTTTCAATTCGAATTAGTTTTGAATTAGTTTCCTCTTTTATTTGCCGCTCACGTTTTTCTTAATTTCTCAATTTTCACTACACTTTTTTTATTTGCTGGCTGCCGCTCCTCCGTATCTTTTCCTACTGCCTCTCCTCCAACGCATTTGCCTCCCTATATGGGTTCGTTTCGCTGACCTTACGGGACTCTTTTAGCGCTTAGTGCAACCGCCCAGTTCAAGGACAACCTCAGAGAGAGCGATGTATGAGCGAGAAGGTGAGATAGCTTGCCCTTGCCACCAATTTAAAGCCTACCAATCGAAACTTTCCCCCCGACTATCACCTCTAACCTATGGGTCCATTTCAGCCGATTCCAACTCGAAGTGCAACAAATTTTCCAGTTGCATCTGTCGAGTTCGGCCATAAGCAGTTCATATTCAATGTTCTTAAAGTCTCTAAACACTATCGATTCGTCATTGTATTGCAGGTCAATTTTTGAAAAATCAAAAAAAAAAAAGTTTAATATATATCAATATTTTGGTTTTAATTGTTTGCAATTTTAATGACGAATCCAAAAATACACGGATTTTTACTATCACTCCATTTTTGCCTATAGAAGAAGCTGAAAAACACCTTAAATTTTCACAATATTTTTATTTTTTTTTAATGTGATAATTTTTAAAAAAAAACTTAGACAAAAATAGTTATAACTAAGCTAAAACAGCCTTAATTTCAATTCGGAAAACTGTTCTATCAGGCAGGCTCCGGTTTTCACTTTTATTTTTCGTTTTTGTTTTAGACCAAAATCGTACGTTTTCGTTTTTAGGTGCTCCGGTTTTCACAAACTTTTTGTCATCGTTTTGTTATCGAAATATTTAATTATTTTTATTGCTCAAACAGTTGACTTGGACGTTTTGAGAAGTAAACGGAATGTTTGAATGCCTTTACTTTTTTTAATTGTTTGTTTTAAACCCAGAAATTGTTTATTTATCGGTCCCAGAGCGCTGCCACTCTTTAAACAGGAAATTTTATACCTTTTTAAATGGTAAAAGTACCATTTAAACAATAAAATTAAACTGTTTTATTTATTAAAACCTTTCTTATCTTCTTTGAACATAATTAATGCCCTCGACCAGATTGTTTGGTTCCACCAACAGTACGGCAGCACTGGCAACCAAAACGAAAGTTGTCGTTGCCGACGGCAAATATTTTGTTTGCGAATTCGAGGTGGGGTCAGAAAATAATTCTTTAAAAAGTAATTACGAACTAGATTGATCCACTGATGGTGTGAAACAAACATCAATAGACCAACAAGTCAACTATTTTTTTCCTTTTACAATTAAGAACCGATTTGATGTAGAAAAAGGCATTTACTTTTCATTTCGACAAGACAAACTTGCCCGTTTTTGAAAACGAAAAAGTCTTGTGAAAGTGAAAACGGGAGCACCAATTTTCGTTTTCGAAAACGAAAGAATCTTGTGAAAGTGAAAACCGGAGCCTGCCTGTATATATATAAAAATGGAGCCCAAAAAATGTGTCGTAAAAAACTACTGGAGAACGGCTGGGCCGATTTGGTTCAAATTTTTTTTCAGTTGTAGGTAACTAACAGGAGAAGGTCAGAACGTAATAAAATTTTTAGAAAATCCTCCAGGGTAATGGTGAAAAACAGATAATTAAAATATCAAATTATATAAAACAGTAGTGTATCGAAATATATGTCAAAGTAAAAACAAATCGTTTCAATATTATTCGGTTTCTTATTCGTTTTTATCAGACGTCCGGATTTGTTTAATTTCTTCCTGTGATTTGTAGGAATAATTCCTGCTATAAGACGGCCAAACATTGGACGACGTACACGTCGAGCAACATATAGTCGGAATGTCCATGAAAGTCAAACGCAAGACGAACGTGCAGAAAGAAATGAATCGAGACGAACCCGTTTAGCACAGATTCGCTCTACACAAAGAGTACCAAGAACAGACTTGAATCGCGCTTCATTTGCATACAATTTCCCACTATCCACAGTACGCAGGGACTCGAAGGATGTAGGGCCTCTTATGTTCACCAAAAGCAAGCGAATATAAAAGCATTCGTCTTGGCGTGGATGAACTGTCGAATAGATATCAGCGAAACCATCAACAGCATCGCCTCTTTTTCGGCGTTGAAACTTTTTCGATGCAGCGTTCCATGTATAATAGCGTGGCATTTCCGAATAGAGTAAAGTCCTTGCGAACGGATCGCTTTCGCATGTAGAAAAGAAATTTGTCAAAGTTGTCGCTGGTGGCCGTTCTGCTCTTTGCGCTGCATTCGCGTCCGTAAAGTAGACACGCTGGCCGTTTTCCAAGTGAACAGATAAGTGTACGACCGTCGGATGACGTTCATGAATCGGAAATGAAAACAGACGCCAAATGGCCTCGTTACAACTTACGTAACGTCCAAGTTGAAATTTCGTCACCTCGTCGTTTGCATTCGTATCAGCAATGCCAAACACCGCCATGTCGCTCCCTTTGTTCACATATTTGCAAATGTATTTGATTGATTTATAGAGTTGCAGTACTCAACATTGCAGTGCGTTGAAAACGTTTTCGACAAAAGCGGACAATATGGAACGATCCAGCGGTTATCGACGATGACTTTGTTATTTTTACCATCATTTCGATCCATCTGCCGTTGTCATCTGGAGAACGACGCCTATACAATGGATATCCATCGTTTCCACTGATTGTTTCAGTCACCAACGGACGGGGAAATCGTTTTGTGCAATTTCCGTTTCCATGCATGGTGATTCTGGGTTGTGGACTCCGCAAGGGCCATGGATCATACTCGTTTCACAACGGAATGCAGCTCCGGATCAGTTTCTGGATCTGGTATTTCGGCAGAAATAATCGAATCAATATGTTCTGGTCGGATCTTGTCGAACATCCAAAGCAAAATGTGCGCATGTGGTAAGCCACGCTTCTGCCATTCAACCGAGTACATCCAACAACGAACTACGCCAAAACCTTCTGCTTAACGATGTAATCCATAAGAATTTTTACCTTTAGCTTGAATACTCGTGCAGTGATGTCATGTCGATCGCTGGATGTTTGTCCTTGGTGCAACAAATTCGTAATTTCGGGCCATTTCGGATTGCATGTAAACGTGATAAATAAATCAGGTCGTCCGTAATTCCGCACGTACGTCATCGCATCTTTAGCGTACTCATGCATATGGCGCGGGCTCCCAACATAAGTAGCTGGCAGAATGGTCAAACAACCAATGTTTGTCGCGTGTCCATCAGTAGCGATGGCGTCACGCAAGTGGATGTACTCGTCAGATCATAACTTTGACTGATTGAAACGAATGAAATTGAGACGCTCCGTTTCTACTTTTACATACATGTCGACACAGTACTGCTGAAACAAACGGCGGTATCTCAACAGATGATTGTCAACATCTAGTCGAATCATCAATCGATATGCATAAAAATTCATTGAGCTGACTTTCTTATTCGTTTCTTCTCCTGTAATATGAATTCGAATTTACGTGCAGAATGTAAAAAGAAGTGTTTAAACAAACCTGTCGTTGGATTGACCATCTTTATGTTGAAGTGATAGCCATCTTCTCCACGACAGAACATCAACGGATATTGAAGTGCATCATATGACCGATGAGTCTCATAAACGCGTTGCAATTGTCCATCATCCCGACGCTTGAGAACAATATCGCGTGATTCCACATTCTCGCCAACAATCACCACTGCGACTTCATTGATAGTGGGCGCATTGAATTGTCTTGAATGGCTTCCTGCTGGTCTTTTATCTGCTCTGATAATGATTTTGTGGTGGTCATGAATGCATTGTATCCAAAGCTGTTTTGAACAATCTGACCAATTCATTACACTCATGAAGAAGATTTTGCAATTGTTGTATTATTTCACGTTTAGTTGCAGTGAAAATTGCACAACGCTGATTAAGTTCAACTGCCGAATCACCAACGAAATATCTGAAGGAATTTATGATCTTTGTTTGGTGGTGGTAACAAAGCGCCCGCTCGATGGTGAATTTGCCCTTGAATCTAGAATTTCCCTGTTTTTCGCACGGCCAGCTGTACGTTGCATGTTCGAGTGTTAGTAAGCCGTCTTCATTGTTTGTTTTTGCGCCGGAAAATAAAACAAAAAACATAGTATATCATATCGCTCTATACTAAATAAAGAAATGCAGTGTTTGACTATTACCCTGGGGTTATATAATGGCGTCGAATTAGGGCGAGACAAAGTTCGCCGGGTCCGCTAGTGTTACATAAAACGAAGCCATCTGGTGGCGAAACGGAGTTCGCCGCGTCAGCTAGTAGAATATATAAATTTTTGTGCATTTTAAAAAATGTTTTCTTAAAAATGCACTGGTAAATTAAAAGTAAAGTGATTAAAACTATAGGATTGGAACTTTTTAAATTTTTTTATAAATTTTTTATAAAAATAAACAAATAACAACAAATAACATGTAATAAATCCTAAAAAACAGTTTTTTTTTTTGTGTTATTGGAAAGTAGTAAGTAGGAACCGCCGTCGATTTCCGTTGTTAAACTACTGTTTAAAAAATAAAATTAAGTGTTAAACTTATAGACGTAAAAAATAAGCCTGCACTGATGTGCCTTTTCTGAGAAAATCCTCCTTTAGTTAGCGAAGATACTTTGCACATCTTATATCTCGTCAGCCCTCTTTCTGTAGCGCGCACTTACAATATCAATCCATAGTACAGGCGGCTAATGAAGTGTTTTTAAATAATTTTGTTTTGGTTGGCGGCTTTTTGGTTTTTCAGTTTATTATCAAATTTTTAGTTCTTGGACCAGAAATAATTTATACGCACTTCCACCAACTGAACAATAGACCGAGGAAGTCCAGAAAGGACTCAAAAAAGCATATTTTAAATAGATTGCTGATTTGTTGGGATGTTTGTTGGGTGTTGGGTGTTTAATATTCTTTTATTATTGGCAAAATTACCTAGAATTTTAATAGAACTTAAAACATTCTCCTAATATTGCAAACTTTTCGAGACTCCAGACAATTTTTTGATAAATTATGGCAGTTTATTCCTAATGTTCCTATGACAACTATATTATATTGTTGTCCTATCCAAATAAAATTGAAACCGTTATTCTAAAATAGTAAAAATGGCAATATTTCGAGATGATGCAAATATGTTGAAAAACAACGAAGTTACAGATTTTTTCTTTGAATTTTTTTATCATTCCTAGGGGAGCTATAGGATATAGTCGTCCGATATATAAGATTTTTGATACCTGGTACCCATAAGGTACAAGTGTATTATAAGTTAGTACCAACCGAGAATATATGTACCAGGCAGAAGGAGAAATCTCGGACCCCAGAAAGTATATATTTTCTTGATCAGCGTCACCAGCCGAGTCGATTTAGCCATGTCCGTCTGTCCATCCGTCCGTGTGAAACAACAGATCTCAGAGACTATAAGAGGTAATGTTACCAAATTTGGTGACAACATTGGAATCTGTTGCACGCAGATCAAGTTTGATTTAAAATTTGGCCACGCCCACTTCCGCCCCGAAAATTCATAAGAGACGGTATATTAGCTATATGCGTGATTTTTAGCTTGAAGTAAATAAATAAACTTAATAAATAGGCATTCGCGGACGTGTTCTGAAAATTTGAAAAATCGGATGATAAAAATAAAAGTTATATAACAATAAAATTTCTATGTAATTGTAATAATTATATTTCTTCTGGACAGAGAGAGAGAGAGAGAGAACGCCCGTGCGTGTTGCTGAACATGTTCCTAGCAACATTTGTCTGTGTTGGGTGTTGCTCAAGCAACATTTGTCACATACACATATGTAAATGTGGCAATATACACATGTGTGCGTATATGGATAAATTTGTCAGGCGTCTGTCAGGCGGGTGACTAGCGCGGATTATGATGAATAAAACGTTTTGTCGTATTTAGAAAATACTTTTATTAATTGATTGAACGTTAAGAAATACTAAGTTTATTATTATACCCGGTACCCATAGGGTACAAGGGTATTATAAGTTAGTGCCAATCGAGAATGTATGTAACAGGCAGAAGGAGAAATCTCCGACCCTATAAAGGATATATATTCTTGATCATCGACACCAGCCGAGTCGATCTAGCCATGTCCGTCTATCCGTCTGTTCATCTGTCCGTCTGTCCGTCTGTCCGTCCGTGTGAAACGACAGATCTCAGAGACTATAAGAGCTAGAGTTACCAAATTTGGTGACAACATTGGAATCTGTTGCACGCAGATCAAGTTTGTTTTAAAATTTTGCCACGCCCAATTCCGCCCCCGAAAATCATAAAAAAACAAAATATAAGCTATACTCGTCATTCTCGGCTTAAAGGAAATGTATATATTTAATAAGTAGGTACTCGCGGACGTGTTTTGAAAATTTGAGTAAAATCTGATGATAAACATGGAAGTTATTAAACAATAATGTTTCTGTCGCTCTATTGCACTGCTTACGAACAATTTCGCGTGTCTGAGCACTCAGCTTTTGAAAGAGAACAGAGTGCCAGCGCGTGTTGCCTAACATTTCCTTAGCAACATTTGTCTTTTTTGGGTGTCGCTCAACAAGTTTTCAGCAACATTTGTCTTCTTTTGTCAACATTTTCTTTTTTCCATGTTTATGTGCTATTTAATTTCACCCACAATGCTTTGGGTACTGGGTATCTCACAGTCGGTCACACTCGACTGTACTTTTCCCACTTGTTTAATAATGGTTTTGGGTGTAGAACGTTATTTTAAAGTAGACGCGTTCTCATTGTTGCCGTTCGTTGCAGCCGCAGTCTGCTCTCTTCGTTAGTTCCAGTTCCGGCTCAGGAATACTAGAACACCACGGTTTCATCTTGTCGGAGGAGAACACAGAACAGTATTTGAGTCCTGTAATCTGCATTCCAGGAATATCTTCGATGACATAGCGATCGTTTCCAAGGACCTTGACAGCTTGGTAGGGACCTCGGTAACGTGGTTCTAGCTTGCGGGTCTCGCCTGTTGCAGCCGGTTAATTTTCAATGACTACAAGATCACCTGTGGAATAGATAAAAGGATAAGAATGTTTAGAGTCGAATCTTTGCTTCCATTTGGCTCGTTTACAAGCGATGTTAGCGACAGCTTTTTTTCGATTGTCAATGACAGAGTTCTTCCTGTCATCATGACCCAGATCTGCTTGTATGGCTGCCGTTCTGCACGACATCGACAGCATTGAAGTTGAAGACGAGATCAATGGGACTAAATCCTGACGTGTCATTCTTTTGTGAGTTTACACTCCATTAAAGATTGGGCAATTTTAAATACCAATCCTTCGGGTTGTCATTCATGGTTTGTAGATAGTTAAGGATGGTTTGGTTTGCTCGCTCTACTTGACCATTTGCAAGAGGCATTCCTAATATGTTGAATATAGTTAAGTTTACAGTAATCTTTAAACTGTTTTGAGGTAAACGCTGTTCCGCGGTCAGATATAATAACATAAGTATTTCCTCGTTTGCTGCGAATGAAGGGTTCCAGGTGGTCCACGTGAAGTCTGCGAAATGGTATTGGATCGGTGTAATTTGTAATGCATACATCCTTCCGGTTTTCCTCCTTTTGACTTGTAATAGCAGCATTCAATACAGGATGATATATAATGTTTTACATAATTTCGCATTTTTTGGAAACCAGAAACGTTGTTTAATTCGTCCGATTGTCTTTTCTAAGCCAAAATGTCGTGACATGTCCTTACTATGCGCCACTGCCTTTGGCACGATAAAGGCTTTCCCATTTTCGACCGTACGATATAAGCGGTGATTTTCAATGACGTTATAAGCTTGAAGCTGTTATATTGAATCTGTATGAATTTGGCCTTTCAAAACTGCGATAATCTCGGCGAGGTCTTTGTCCTGTAGTTGCATAGTTAAAAGCCAGTCGTCAATATCAGTTATTATGGTGCGTACTCATCTCTCATCTAAGGGTGTTTGTGTAGGTAACGTGAGACATTTTGCTGCCATCCCGATGAATAAATTCACAGTCGTTGTCAAAAATCTTGATCCACCAACGTGCTACTTGCGGTATTAACTCTTTGTTTACTTTAACCTTGGCAATGGCAGAGCATTTCCTAGAATGTACACTCTGAATCTTTGAAGCGTCTCAATTACGGCTAATGTCTCGAGTTCGTAGCTGTGGTATTTACTTTCAGCTGGTTTACAATGCCGACTAAAATAGCATACAGGTCGCCAATCCTTTTTATCGGAAGACTGTAAAGGAACTCCTGCTATGCCCACAGCACTGGCGTCGGTGTGGACCTCGTGGTACTCTGAAAAATCGTATAATACGAGAACTGGTACGGAACACAATTCTTCGATAAGTTCGTTGAAGGCTACTTGTTGAACGTTTGTCCAGTTAAGGGTTGCTTGTTCGGTTTTACGCAAGATAACGGTAAGAGGCCTAGAATTTAGGGAATAATTTTCTACACATTTTCAAAAGAATCCCGTGACGCCTAAAAATCGCTTGACCTCTTTTACATTTGTCGGAACCTTAAAATTACGAATGGCACTAACTTTATTTTCCCAGGAGTTATTTTGTTTTTATTTATGATGTGACCAAGGAAAGTTATCTACGATTGAAGAAACTTACATTTTTCAAACATTATTACATCATCCAAATAGGTGAGTACTTCACCTGGTTCCATATGCTTGATGATTTTATTCATAACAGCTTGAGAGACTGCTGGAGCATTGACCAGACCAAATGGCATTCTGTTGTACTCGTAGTGGCCATCAGAAGTAACGAATGCAGTGTACTGCTTGGACAATTCACTTCCCTCGATTAGATGGTACCCCATGCGTAAATCCATTTGCGTGAAGTATGCGTTTCCTGCTAGCTGGGCAAACTGTTCTTCTAAGTTTGGCATAGGAAATGAAATTTTAAGCGTGATACGGTTAAGGTGGCGGTAGTCAACGCAAAGACGATGTTAGATTAGATGATACTCCATGCGTAAATCCAATTGCGTGAAGTTTCAGATTTTTCACAGTCTTGCATTCCAGACACGACTGGATAACAAAATCAATATCTCTGCCCAGTGGATCGCAAGCGTGGTACACTGACGGGTCGAGACTAGAAAACGGTGACACCGGGGCTGATATTTTCGGACCAAGGTTCAACAAGTCCAAAGCCACGGAAACGTCTTCAACCATTTTCCAGGCAGAGACATATGCGTATTCCTGCCTTCGCAGGAATATGCAAGGCGCAAGGATTTACATCTTTTCTGACAGTCAGGCGGCCCTAATAGCGCTGAGATCCTTCACGATCTCCTCCAGACTTGTAGAGAACTGTTTTTAGCAGCGTAACGCACTTGCCTCCAAAAACATCTTAACGGTGTGCTGGGTGCCAGGGCATGAAGGCCATATAGGAAACGAGGTGGCAGACTCTCTAGCTAAACGCGGGGCGATGACACCACTAATCGGCCCTGAACAGTTCTGTGGACTTTCGAAAGGACAAAAAAGGGAACTGTTCAAGAAATGGGAGGAAAAGGAGATAAGTCGTCACTGGACCGACAGTGCAGGGCTGAGACAAGCCAAACAATTTCTCGTCCCCCAGATGTCGCGATCCAAACGCATCATCAATATAAAAAAGAGTGAGATTCGCACTCTAGCAGGCTACCTAACAGGTCACTGCAACCTAAGGTACCACCTTAAGAAATTAAAACTTTCAGAAATCGACACATGCAGATTCTGTGAGCTGGAGACAGAAACATCAGAGCATGTTCTATGTGAATGGCCCTGGCTAATCAGACGTCGATTTCAACAACTAGGAGGTGAACTTATCCCGCCCCCCCCCACAGCATTTGCGAACAGATAGACCCCGCCAAAGTGCTCTCCTTTATCAGAAGCCTGGGAATATAGGCTCTACCTTAGTCCTATAGGCGGGCACAAAAGACCTAATATCTGGTCGCGGTGCAACAAGGCCCATGTAATAATAAGAATAATAATATCCCACTTCTGAGAATGTCAACGTTAAGAAATACAAAGTTGATTATTTAATAATGATTTTGGGTGTATAACGTTATTTTAAAGTAGACGCGTTCTCGTTTTTGCCGTTTGTTGCAACCGCAGTCTGCTCTCTTCGTTAGTTCGCTCTCGACTTCGTTTTTCGCACTCTCCCATGACTCTAATCATTTGTGTAAGAAGGATGCCACCGGGTTGAGCTTTTGCAAGAGAGAATTACGAACTGGTTCGTGACACATTTGTCTGTGTTGGGTGTTGCTCACGTGTTCCTAGCAACATTTGACTCTTTTGAGTGTTGCTCAACATGTTTCTAGCAACATTTGTCTTCATTTGTCAACATTCCATGTTCAATGCTTTGGATACCGGGTATCTCACAGTCGGTCACACTCGACTGTAGCTTTCCCACTTGTTTTTAAATGTAATTAAATAAATTAATTATGACAAATAGAAATATTTTGAATCTAAAAAAAAAAATTGTGCACTGAACAATTTCATCTTATGATGTTTTTTATTAACAATATTACTTATAACAATATCTTATACAAGTTTTTTGCTTCAGGGCTCCGCTAATTTAAGTCGCTGTTTTGCCATTTTCGCCCCATAGTGCGACGGCTAAAGATTCTTGAGTTCGTAACTGTGGTAATTCTTTTCAGGTTTTGATGTTGCTCGGCTAAAGTAAGGAATTGGCTTTAGTTGATCTTCATCTTCTTACAGCAGCAGTCCAGTTAGACCAATGGGACTGGCATTCGTATATATTTAATGTTTAGCATCTAGGCCGTAGCTGGTCTCGACATCAAAAACTATAATGTAAGTTGAGAACGCATCCTGATGTGGATGTTTCCACTTGAATTTCCGGCAACAAACTTACAAAAATAGCCGCTGAGACCCAGAAATTGTTGCACTTCGGTAACATTGGTCGGCACCGGGTACAACACAATGGCATTGGTCTTAGATTCTCCTGGCCAATTTCCATCTGCGTGTATCTGATGACCAACAAATTTAATTCCTTGCTTTACAATTCATATATGTTTCCAATTAAGAGTCAATCCGCAACACTTGAAGAACTCTCTTAAGTTTCTGATACATCTCGTCAAACGTCATGCTGATAATTAGGATGTCAATCATTAAGCATTCTTTCGCCTTTCTGCACTCGCTTCCGCAGTTCTGCCATGGATCGCTTAAAAACATCAGGTGCATTCTGTATCCAAAACGGAAGTCGCTTGAACTCATACAGTCCATCGATTTTCTGGTGCTATTTTAATCGGATAAAAGTTTTTAAAACGTTTTGCTTTCTGCTGACGCTCCTCGATATTTGGAACTAGGAAATTTTCCTTCTTGATCAGCTTGTTCCATTTTGCTCAAAACTTCCTTCTTTGGCTCAGAAGCTCGGTATAGCGCTTGAGAAATAATTTCGCCACTCTCGACAATAATATTGGCTTGGATGATGTTGGATTTTCCTATACCTTGCAGTAAAGAAAACATTAGCGAAATCCTCTAGCAAATTGCGCATTCGACTTTTTACCTACTCGAGCTTAAAATTAACAAGAAGTTTATGAGTTATGTGGTTATGTGGTTTACAAGTGATACCGGCTGCTGAGCTGCGTGCTTGACTTCAGCGTCGTTAGGCTCAAACTTTCGTTACGTCTTGACCCAACAAAAAGTCATCCTGCAGTAAATTATCGTCTGCTACGTGTTCTTTAGCTTTAACGATTTCTCCATCGATGCCCATGTTCACAAACATTGCTTCTAAAAGGTCACATGAGCCTCAAAAAATGCCTTTGATTTTCATAGAGCACCTGTGGCGGTCGGCGTGGATTTCTTGGGAAACTACTTGATAAATGATTTGAGGCTCACATATGCATCACATTTGCAGCTTGGTTAATTTCACTTATGCAAATTTATTGCATTGGCTATAGCGCGATTTCTTTTTCTCCTTTGGGCACGAATTATCAAAGTGTCCCAGTTCTCCGCAATTGTAGCACTTCTGAATCTCCTTTGGCTTGGTTGGCTTGATATCGATGTCCTGCTTTTGCTTGAAGCTGCTGTTTTTCTTAATATAGCTCCTTCTTATATAGCCAGCTTGAAGTGAAACTCAGCCTCATCTGGCTGCTCCATGAGGTGTGTAGAACAGGCGAGAAATCGATCCACATTTAAGGTTCGTACAAATGGCAGATTATACAAATATCTTATCCCATTGGTAAGAACCAACCATTTTGTTGACACGATCAATGAACTGGTTAGCAGATATGACGTTATCGTCGCTCAGGTCGAACTCCTTTAATGTGGTTGGTATCTCTTTTGACAATGTTTGCTTGAAGTTGTTGGTAGTCGGGCCACTAGGATTACTGTCTTGAAATATATCTTCCGAAACTTACCGCCGAGTTTTTGTTGCTGGTTAGCGGTTTCTATTGCCTCTGATGGTGCTGCTCTTGCTGTTGCATCTGCGGCTAATGTTGCTGTTCCTGTTGCGTTTTGCGTTTGGGTGTAATTGTTAATATTGTTCTTCAGCTCAGATACTTGAACTTTTAACTGTGGAATTGTTGCTGTTGTGACGTCTGCGTCTCCTTACTGATTCCTGCAAAGGAGATAGCTGATATGTATTTTACAACGCCGACTCGCTGAAATCGTGAATTTCACCACGATGCTACATATACATACACGCGACCTTTGTATGTATTTTTTCAGGTTCCCACAGATTCCTGATGCAGTTTCTTCTCTCAGTATCCTCTCTCCCATAGACACCTTGAGACACCTTCTATAGAAAATGAGCACATCCGTAATTTTCAATTTTCTTTGTCCCACAGACCCTCGGGAACACATCCCATCGCAAATTTTCGACGCCGACGATTCTGCTGGTTTCTTAAGACTCTATATATATGCTTTCACTCCACAATTACCAACTCTGATAACCCCACTTCAGAACTGTAATGAAATGGCTTTTTGAGAGGTTTTTATCTGGTATGTTGGATATAAAGTAGAGTTTACAGTACAGATATGAGAGCTGCGCCTTTTCATACTCGCTTTGACTTATTCAGTGATGGTCCCTAGTGGTGGAAGCATAGTTTTGTGGTATGAATGGTGACGTACTCTCAAGCGCACAACAGAACTGGATGTTAATCAACTGCCCGTTATACTCATTTCAGTCCAAAAAATCTTACTGAAAATTTCTTTTTCTTTATTGTGCAATTTCTAAAAACATTTGGGGAACATTTATGAAAACTGAATGAAGCCGGGCACAAGTTTCCTTTTCAGGAAGGAAGTATTATCCAAAAGATTTTTCCAACTGATTGACTTGACATAGACAGATGTTTCCTATCGCAAGGACCCGCAATATGTACTCGCCAATTGAAAAACGGGCGAAATTGAAGACGATAAGATATCCTCCTTGATCAATTTAAAGATCTTTTGGAAGAACATCTTTTTTTAACACGGTAATTATACCTAAAAGTGCTAGGCAAAAAATTGGGCTTGCTTTGTGGAAGTCCACCTGCAAACTAAAATGGCAGTCTCTTCCCAGGTTTTCCCTTAATAAAAGCGATGTTACTTGGGCTCACAGCGATTCCGCAATTCCACAGGCGATCTGGAGAGACGTTTTACTCCATTTGATTTTGGGCCAGAGGGCCCAGATAACTATCTCTTAGTTTAGGCTCTCCTTTGGTTCTTCGGTTGCTGTACGTTCTGTGTATCAAGATGAGTAACTGTTACGTACGCCGGTTAGGGCGACGTGATTCATACGGGTAACACGGAAGAAAATCAAGAATAGCCAATGCAAGAGTTTTGCTCTGGCAAATGACACCGCCAAACTCGCCAAATTAGGCCATGCAATCAACGGCAATCCAACACCACTAATTTTGCTAAACTGTCAAACGGTAGAACAATGACGACCCAAATCGAACTCTAGCCAATAGGTGAAAAGAGGGGAGTTGATGACATTAGCTGGGAACACTTTTGTGTTCCAATCCGGTGATCCATAGCACAGTCTTTGGTTTAAAAGACCCCGCTTTAGCAGTACCAGAAGATAGTCAAAGTCAGAGTTAGTTATTCAGAGAGTCTGAAAATCCAACAGTACCAACTTGACTGCGTGCAAACCGCTTAAGTGTAAAAGTCGGATAGCCTCACGCGTTTTTGACCGCGGTAAATTTATGGTGCCGATGCAGTCCTTTTAAAGAAGCAAATATGCTTAAGACTGTCGACCGGCTTACAACGTCCCGTCGAACAATGCCGAGTGCAATGTGAATCCGGAAAGACAAGTGTTCCTAATACCACGCGTAAAACAATCCTGCCGATCTTTGCCGTGTCAAAAGTGACAGTATAAAAGTACAGAATAAACCGTGCAACTAACGATAAACAGGCTATCTTCCCGTGTCACTAGGCGTAGCCTAAATCCGGCAACGACAACCCCGAGGCACATATCAGCTCCAAGCACTTCCAGGATTCTGGACATCACCATCAACCAATACCATCAACGCCACGTTAATCTGACAACAATCATATAAAAGCAAAGTCGCAAAACCATAAACAATTTACTCAATGTATAAACGCATTTTTCAAGACCAACTCCTATAACATTTAATTTAGTAAATGAATTTATTACCCCAAACCCAGAGCACGATTTTATATATATATGCTTAATTCTACTTAACTTTTGTAAAACCTCAACTCCGAAACGAGAGCTCTCTACGATGGAAAACCGAGGGTGATTCAACGGGACATTTGCCCAATATTGTCTTATATATATATATATATACGATCGTGCCCCATGACATTACACATACCATACCTAATACAATATTAGCTTTCAAAGATACACTTACATACATAAGATAGTATAAGTACACAATTAAATATTATTTACACTCATTCAGAATATCACTTACTATACAAAACCACATTTCAATACACGTTCATGCCCAATAAACTCTTGACCAACCTTTATAATAAACTTGTAATGTGAACTTAAGCCTTCAAAAAAGTATTGCACGGCCCGCGACGATTC
This sequence comes from Drosophila triauraria, assembly GCA_014170255.2. Lineage (NCBI taxonomy): Eukaryota > Metazoa > Arthropoda > Insecta > Diptera > Drosophilidae > Drosophila > Drosophila triauraria. The sequence continues at coordinate 2,393,688 of JABJVT010000007.1, forward strand.
AACGGCGCACGAAGTTTGCGAATGGGGAGGGAAAACGGCCAAAACATAGCCCGATTGTTTTCATGATCAAGCATAAATCCGCTTGCGGGGCAGAAAGACAAACTGACGAACGGTTTCTTCTATTTTTCAGGCACGTAAATAATTATTCTGATTACGTTTGGAGAGGATAGTGGCGTCCAAAGAACCCACCCCAAATCCGGCGAGCTATCCGGGTGGCCACTTCCTCAGCCCTATGTCCTCCAAGGACTGAGGCACAACGACACCACCGACTTAACATAACGTGATCATATCAAGGAACTGGTTCCCACTAAAGCTCCTGGCATGGATGCAATTGATGATCTTTTATTCCACAGCACTGCCTTCTCTTTGATGCTTCCCTTATGCTTGGCCATTTTCCATCCCGTTGGAAATGTGCGCTAGTCACAATGATCCATGAAAAAGGAATAGACAAGAGCTCACCAGCGCTTGTCACAATGATCCATGAAAAAGGAAGCAAGTGCTCACCAGAAACGTACAGACCGATAAATCTCCTGCCCATTTTCTCGAAGATATTCCAGCGGATCGTGCTTGCTCAGCTGCTGAACATTGACGCCTTTATGGACGTTTTACCTGGCCACCAATTTGACTTTCGAAGTCGCTATTGAGCAGGTTTACAAAGTTCTTAAAGTCTGGGTCCTTTAGAAGGTCGCAAAAACTGTTCATCCATATTTCTTCAGCATGTCTTTGACTGGGTTTGGCATGAAGTCTGAGCCCGCGGGACTCTGAAAGCTTATTGTGTCATTTTTGGATAACAGGAAGTTCGCCGCAGAGATCCGTGGACATCGTTCTGAACTGCGCCCAATTCGCGCTAGTGTATCGACCTTAGACCGCTACTGTAAACAATTTATAGATCCGATCTTCCAAACCCAAGTGCTCGTGGTACTCTCCTAGCCACCTATGCTTTTCTAGCTGCTGGCAGCACCCTCTCATCGGCCTCCAGTCTTGTTCAGACATTCTTGGAGTATTTTGAATGTGGGGTATCTCGATGGAATACAGCGCTTAACATTAAAAAGACGCAGTACGCCACTTTCGCACATCGGTCTGGTCGCTCATTACTGGGAAGAGGCTAGAACACGAGGTAGAACACGAACCTTGAAGTAACCCTAGACCACCGACTTTGCTGGAAGGGTAGATTGACCTAGTCTTTGGATCAGCAAGAACGAAGCTGGAAAAAATGGATTGGCAGCTTCAATCAGGTAGCGGTCTATCTCTCCAGGCCAGGGTGCGGCTCTTTGAAGCCATTGTCCTTCCGACACTGAACTGGGGAATTTAATGCTGAGGCACCGCTAGTGATTTTTCGCAAAAAAGGTGCAAACATGCATAACAAAGCTTATGAGCAGGTTGCTGGGAGAGAAGTGGCACCACTACGTACAAAATCTTATGTTGTTTCAAGACACGGGAATACCTACAGTGACAGAGACAATTGCAGAATACAAACCAACATCTTGCCATCTTGCCACATTGTTTGGTATTAGACATATTTTGGGCTGAATATGCGATCGTCACTTGTATCTTACTTAGTTAAGCGGTACCCAAAACATTATGGGTGAAATTAAATAGCACATCAAGTCAAGTTCGAAGCTTATATGTTCTTGCAGATAATAATTTAAATAAAATAAGGAATCGTATATATCGTTTTAATCCGAAATCTTTAAAAACACAACAAAGCGGCTAATTTGACCCGATCATTTCTATAGCAGCTATAAGATATAGTGGTCCGATTTGAATGACATTTTAAATGTATAGCTATCACTTAAATTAGAAGGCCATTTACTAAGTTTTTACTAATCGGTCAATTTGACCCGATCGTTCCTATGGCAGCTATAGGATATAGTGGTCCGACTTGAATGAAACCTTATGTGTATGGCTAGATTTAAATTAAAACGCCATTTACTCCGATCCGATTTGGATAAAATTTAAATGTATAGCTATAATATAATTAAAAGATCATATATTTAATTTGAGGACAATTTCTTCAAAAATGTCGAAAATATGACATTTTGGTCCTGTCTTTCCTATGGCAGCTATAAGATATAGTAGACCGATTCCGGCTGTTCCTACATACATATTTACTAGCTGCAATAGAAAGAAGACTATCTACAAAGTTTCATTCAGAAACTTCTGAGACTAGTTTGCGCAGCAACGGACAGACGGAAAGACGGACAGACGGACGAAAATGCTTTCTTCACTGCGTTGCAAACTTGTGATCTAAATTATAATACACTCTGCAAGGGTATAATAAGGGACAACTTGCCCAAAAATCGCTCGCATTAAATAAAATGCATTTACGACAATCGGTCTGCTTACACTCTGGTCTGCTTACACTCTGGCCCTCCAACATTAGCAGAGCCGAAAATTAATAACGCAAAAGTGGCCGCTGCGATTCTCAAGACTGGATTAAGTGACGCGCTTGTTTAAATAGGCGCTAATGCTGGGAGCTGTTCGTACAGCAAAGTTCACTGATGATGATTGAAGTGGTATCGATCGAAACATGTCCGGACAACCCGCTGTACACCAAGAACTGTGTGTCATCTTGGCAAATAATCGAGATCTTGATTTACGTAAGAGAAATTAAGCCGGTTAGACCTCAAGTTAGCTTCACCTTCTAATAACAAAACATAGGTCGCCTAATGTACAAACATAATACGTTTTAAATTTCATGCAAATCGGACCGCTATATCTTATAGCTGCCAAAGGAACGTCCGCCCCGAAAAAGTTGATTTTCGTTTTTTTTTAAGATGTCGGACTAAAACTTAGTAAGGCCGTCAGCCAATCGGGCATACAGGGGGATCAACAGGCGACCGAGTCACCTTCCGTAACTGTGTGCACCATTGATGTGCGACTATACTCTCCTCGCGAGGGCGAGGAAGCAGGTTCTTGGTCAAATTGACCGAGGATGCTGACGAATGGTAGTCGGGCGGTACCTGAGCAAGTCTTAATAACAGGGACAGTAATCATTATAAGTTTTAAAATTAAAATTACATCATAATGATTAAATTTTGAATTTTTACTTTTAAGTTATCGATAATCATTAAATTTAAGTGATTTTTTAAAACTTAGACCAAAATTATTATTTTTGATAAAAAAAAATCAAAATCATAAATAATGGTTATTATTAATTTATATTTTATTTTCGCTCAAAATAAAACTAAACTCTATTTTTCTCATTCTGTGCTTGAGATTTCACCGATATTATTTCATATCCTTGAAAACGGATAGTCCTCGAAAACCAATTCTTTTTTTAAATTATTTTATTAGTTTATTTATTTATTAATGATTTTTATTTTATTCGCTTAAAATATAACTTAACTGTAAATTTCTCATTCTGTGCTATAGATTTCACCGATATTACTTCATATCCTTGAAAACGCATCGCAAGGCAACAACATGCGCTAAAAATTTGTCCTCGAAAACCATCTGGTGGATGAACTCCATGACGCTAGACGCCTGCTTGCAGAGAAGTGGGAGGAAATAGAGGCCAAGATGGCCGACATGGTAACCGACAGGTTGGTTGCCATGCCGGGTGGCCCTGTACCCTCCTTCGACTCTTTAGACATGGTCAGAGGGCACCGCGTAACCAGGAGCGACGATGGCTATTCAAGGAGCTTCCTGGCGGCATGCGTTACGAAGTCTAGAGCCTTAAGATAAAGCTAGTCCACATCTGGTCTAGTCCGCATCTGGTTGCCAAAGGGGCAAACTGATCACGCAAGGGTAATCCAGTGTCTTCGAGCGTAGAACCCGCATGTCCATACGGAGGGCTGGGCCGTACTCAAAGCGAAAAAGGAGATGAGGTCTAGCCACCCGTTCTCACAAATCAGCGCTGCCTGCCGCAGCTGGAAGCAATGGACCACAAAGACCGGTACATCATAAGAAAAGCGATGATAAGTGTCTTCCTTGCCGAACCGGACGAGATTTTGGAAGTGGTTGATGACACCAAAAAGCTGTTGCACGATATGGTCATCGACGATAAATCCCCCGACGCAACCCCAGTTAACATCGATGTCGAGAATCTCACGATATCGACATCGCCCTCATACAAAAGCCGTGGACGAGAGACAAGCAGGTCTCTGGTGTGAAGCTCCCCGGATATACACTTCTGTAGTCGAACTCGACGGGAAGGACGAAAATAGGTATAGTAATTAAGAATCATTTTAATGCTCTTCTCTGTTCCAATCTCAGCACATCGGATATGGCAGTCGCTAGATTCGTGACAGCAGATGGGACCGGGATCGTTATCGCATCGGCGTACATGGCCCACGACATGCCGGCTCCGCCTAAGCCGGTCATCAAGCTGATGCAGTGGGCTGAAGATGCGAACGCGATTATTTGTGGCAACGTTAATATATGTAACAAAGGTAACATACCAACCTTTATTTATCTCAGTATGGAGGAATTTCAGGGCAGGGAGGAGGTTAAGTAAGGTCTTACTAAAGTAGTTGAAAATAGTCAGTCAGTGTCGCTACAAAATTCCTCTTCAGACCGTAGGTATATTTTTTTCGAGCTTTCGGTACCTATAGGCAAACAGGTACCGATGCGTAACCCCCGCAACACAAACTGGGACACATTCAGCGAAATTGTCCACTCTAAGGTCAGGAATAGGAGGATCAAGGAAGCCCCGAGGGCACTCGACAAGGAAGTCGAGGACCTAACCAACATACTTTATAGCGCCTTCAACGAGACATGTAAACTTTCATTCTCGAAGAAGAAGTTCACCATGGACTAAGGACTTTATCGAACTCAGGAAGAGAGCGCGTAAGTCCTTTAACACAAGCTATGGTACCAAGAAATGGGCACCATATAATCAAGCACAAAAAGCATACAAGAAGGCAGTATACGAAGCCAAGAAGAAGTCTTGGAAGTGCTACTGCGAGAAAATAGAGGGTATAAAGGCTACTGCAAGTTTGAGCAAGATCCTTGCAAAAGGGCACGCAAGCCCAACCCTTATTAACAAGCCAGACGGCACAGCAACAATGACAGTCGAGGAATCACTGGAGAAACTGGTGGATATACACTTCCCGGGTAACCTACGAGAGTACTCGGAACCCGAAGAACATAGGACCGAACTCGCGCAAATAACATGTGGAGCATCGTCACCATCGAAAGGATTCAATGGGCGATTGACTCCTTTGAAAGATACAAAATCCCGGTCCCGGATGGAATAATACCGGCAATGCTACAATCAGCTAAGACAAGCATTAGTGGGTGACTTAAGGCCGTCTTCGAGACTTGCATCAAGCTGACGCACATACCGCTCCTATGGGGAAGCTAAAGTTATATTCGTACCCAAACCGGGAAGGAGGGCATATCCCAGCAAAGGATTATAGGCCGATAAGCCAAACCTCCTTTCTCCTGAAGACAATGGAAATTCTTCTGGATGTTTTCATCCGGGAAAGTCAGAGAGAAATAATTTTTCAAACGCGCAGCTTGCATACCGGAAAGGAGATCTACGGAGACAGCATAACATTAAGTGGTGAGTTCTGTAGGAGATCTCTAGAATACAAGCAGTGCACGATGCCCATAAACACGAGCAACATATTGAAAGAACTCAATATGGGAGTAGTCAAAGTAGTAGCATTCGCAGACGACGTAGTGCTGTTAGTATCAGGACCATACCCCGACGTTGTCAGTCTAATAATGACAGGTGCTCTAGACCGTCTAAACAAGTTGGCGAAGTCCTGTTGATAAGCCCCCCCAGCAAAACAGAACTAATGCTCTTCACAAGAAGAACAACATGCCCAAGATTGACGGCATTGAGCTACAACTATCAGAGCAGGCGAAGTATCTAGGAGTGACTATAAGCTCTCATAAAAGCTAAACGTTGCAGATGGAGTTAAAAAGCAAGCATTGCTTTCTACTCGTGCAGAAAAATGTTTGGAAACAACTGGACTTCACTCAAAATCTATAATTTGGCTCTACACTGCAGTGGTACGACCAATATTGACATACGGAGCCCTAGTGTGGTGGCAGGCACTAACTAGGGAATACAACATTACAAAGCTAACAAGGAAACAAAGATCAGCATGAGCAGGAGCGACGCTGGCAACGAGTTCGTGCAGCTGCCCTTAATGTTATCCTAGATACAGTGCCGATAGAACTGTTCAGCAAGGACACTGCTGCGCAGAGTGTTGTGAGACCGAAGGCAAGCAACTGCTGGAAGGAACCCCGCATAGGGCATGGCAGGATGCTTGAAGGAATAGAGCCGCGAGCAGAAGAACGCACGGACTACATGACCACGGATCTAGGATTCGGTAACGGATTTACGGCCTTATACTCAACAAGGGAAGACTAGATTAGCGACAGAGTAACCGAACAGGATGCGATATAGCTCTACACCGAGGGCTCAAAGATTGAAGCTGCCTTCACTGTCCTATATTCAGCAACGGTTGTTCAGACTGAGGTGCTTGCTGTATTAGAGGCAGCCAGTCTCTTTATACAGCGGGACCTCAGGGATACCAAGGTTCGGATCTACTCGGATAGCCAGGCTGCAATTAAATCACTCACAGCCGTGAGAACGATCTGCCAGTTAGTGGCACAGTGCAAGGGAACCCTGAATACCCTTGCCGAGCACAACGACGTATAACATAGTGATATCCCAGGCAACAAGAAAGCAGATGAGCTGGTTCGAGCAGGCTCAGCTGGAAGTACAGAATCCAGAAGTATACCAATCTCGCTAAACTCGATGCAGTCAAGGATCCATGACCATTTCAGAAGGACAGAAAACAATGAATGGTCAAGGAAGAGTGAGCACAAGAGATCAAAGCAATGTTGCCTGATCCCTGACAGCAGTCGGACGAAGGAACTGATATCAAACAGCAAAAGGGATATCAGTAGGATCACAGCAGTCTCTACAGGTTGGAACGCATGCAATGATGGTGGGACTGCCCAACAACACAAGCTGCAGAAGCTTCAAAGAAGAAATGGAACAAGAGACACCGGAGCAACTGCTCTGCAAGTGTCCAGCAAAAACAGGATCAGAACAAGCCACTTTGATGCCTACCAGCTATCCTAGAGTTTCTAAACGATTCAGAGTGGAGCTAAGGTTGACGCAGCTAGCATTGACAATCAGAGGGTGTGGATCAAAAGGAGCTCAGCTCTACTTGGAGGCTCTAGCTATGCTTCACCACTTCCACCTAACTTGTATGCCGTTTAAAAATATAGTACAGACGCAAAAAAAAGTTCTGTAATAAACGGTTTAGAATCTAACCTAATATAATCTTACATATCTTTAGATTTTCAAAAAAAAAAAATTTTTTAGCCAAATGAGGTTTTATAAATTTTTGAAAAATATCCAAAATTAAAAAAGGATTAGTTAATTCACCAAAAAATAATATTCATTGGGTAAACGGTAAAGTTATAGTTAGTTCATATTTTGCAGTCAAATAAAGGCGCGATTCCGCAAAACAATAGATATGTATGAGTATATCTACATATTTGTATGCAAATGTGTGTATTTTTTATCTTTTCTTTACCTACGCGTGCGGCGGCATCGCACCAAGCGATCGCATGTTATTTCGCTTTTACTCGTGGTGCACAAAGAGCCATAGAATTGAAAATCTGCAGCGACAGTCCTATTAAAACTATTTATATCTTGATCAGAAGGTATTTAAGCTTTAAATACGCATCGAACGACACCGTAAATAACCCGAGCCGATACTCATTTTAAAAGATATTCAATAACAAGATTTTAACGGCCTTTCCGAAATGAAAACGTTTGTCCTGGCGTTTGTCTATCTATCTGTCTCTTTGTCGGTCTGAATGACATCTTTGTTTCAGAGTCCTGAAATCACTTTTTATTAAACAGCTTAAGCTGTTTTGTTCTACCACTTTATGGTTTTCCAGCTAGTTTGGCTGGAAAACATATAAAAATCTAGTTTTCGCGCGCCCATAACTTCTAAACGACTAAACTTACAACAAAACGTACTATATGTCGTTGGAACGGTAATTTGCAAATCACTGTAAAATTTATAAAAAATGTATTTTCTTTTAAGATCTTGCAATTTTTCAACATTTGCTCTAACGATTTTGCTAGTCACTCGAGGCCACATTATAAAAATAAATTTTCACCATTACTTTATGATTTTTAAACTTTCTTAAAGAAGGATTATTTTGAGGATTTTTACAAAAACAGGTCGTAATCATTAAAGCTGAGCAAAAAAATAAAAATCGAATAGCCTTGTTCCACTGCTCCGTTATTTCAAAAATGGACCGTCGGTTGTTCCACAGCTCCATCTACATTCTCCGGCGACATGTGAATGGGACGAACAGCTAAAAGAGATATATATTTTCTTTCGTTTACTTGAAGTTTCCAAGGATCCGATGGACTTGTTGAAAATATATACTCCAGTGGTAGCCTGCTCATTGACTTCATTCTTGTACATTCTGGTCAGGTTGTAGTTTTTCGTCATAACGTCTTTCCACTCCACTTCTTCTAGGCCGGCTTCAACCAGCCTTTCGACCATCCTTTGGTATATATGGTTGTTCTTCTGTGGCGACCGCATTGGAAACGTGTTTTCCATCCACAATACAAGCGGATTATGATGCGGCGCCCAAGTAATGGAGCGTTTGCGCTTCTATCCACTCATCTTTATGCAAAACAAATTAATATTTAACAAGTGGGAAAGCTACAGTCGAGTGTGACCGACTGTAAGATACCCGGTACCCAAAGCATTGTGGGTAAAATTAAACAGCACATGAACATAAAAAAAGGAAATTTTGACAACTGAAGACAAATATTGCTATAAAATGTTGAGCAACAAAAGAGACAAATGTTGCTAGGAACATGTTGGGCAACTCTCAAAAGCGACAAATGTTGCTAGGAACATGCTGAGCAACACCCAACAAAGACAAATGCTGCTAGAAACATGTTGAGCAACACGCACGTGAGCTCTCTCTCTCAGAAACTTTATTGTTTAATAACTTCTATGTTTTTCATTAGATTTTACTCAAATTTTCAGAACACGTCCACGATTGCATCATTGTTAAGACTGTCTATTTACGTTACGCCGAAAATCACGCATATGGCTTATATACCGTTTTTTACTATTTTCGGGGGCAGAAGTGGGCGTGGCCAATTTTAAAACAAACTTGATCTGAGTGCAACAGATTCCAATGTTGTCACCAAATTTGGTAACTCTAGCTCTTATAGTCTCTGAGATCTGTTGTTTCACACGGACGGACGGACAGACGGACAGACGGACAGACGGACAGACGGACATGGCTAAATCGACTCGGCTGGTGATGCTGATCAAGAATATATATACTTTATGGGGTCGGAAATGCCTCCTTCTGCCTGTTACATACATTCTCGGTTGGCACTAACTTATAATACCCTTGTACCTACGGGTACCGGGTATAAAAACAATAATAGCATTATGACACTGTATTAAAAATTTATTAATTGGCGCACTAATTAGAGGCTTCACAGCAACTATAGGGTTTTGCCTAAGTGCGAGCAAGACGACTATACGGCACTTTCAATTAGAGATTAATACATAAATTCTCATTAATTTCGATGCAGGCGGGTTCTGCTTTAAACCCGAGTCAAGCCTCTTGTCAGATGATTTGGGTGCAGCCTTGTACTGGTTGGCGAAAGTTTTAGATGTACCGTAGTTGTGCGTTTTCAGCGTCCAGGACAAGCTGTTCAATTTGTTGATTAGCTTTGAATTTTGGGCTATACGTCCTTGTGGTGTTGAAATAGTGGCTGCTGCAGTGAGTACGTCTTCAGGAGCATCAGTAGAGCAGTCGATATCAGCTTCGATGTTAAGATGTGGGGTTAGTTCAATGTAGGAACTTACATATTTCTTCTATTTAAGCCAGTTAGTTCTGTGCGACGTCAGCCTGTGGGGATGACTGGTAATTTCTGGGCTTTGAAGAAGAGTAATGATTGCAATATATAATTGCCCATCTTTGGTGGTCACGAGACGCGATCCCCAGTGCGTATGCTTGGCATTATAGTCTCCTGCAGCAATAAGGCGATATCCAAGTGAGTTGTAAAAATCCATGAATTGACCTTCAGAAATTATAAAGCGAGGCGGGCAGTTATTGTGTTATTTCAAGTTTATGCCGTGAGACGCCATTGGCGTTCCACATGGTTATTCGTAGACTAGACATCAGTTATTTGGACTGCTGAGCTACAAGCAACGGTATTTCCATGTTCTGGTTTTGAACAAGTGTTTGCATGGTCGTTTTCATGAAGGACATTAATTCCGTCAAACTTTGTTGCAGGGTAACCATCATAGCGTACATTGTGCTGTGGCTGTCCTGGGGCTTGTTGAACGTTTACTAGATTCGACTGAGTGGGTTTTCCATTCCTGTTCGAAGTGCATCGGCGTAGGAGAAGCCCTTCTTCTGAGCGTTCAGCGGACCAAATGAGGATCTTGCGGCCTTGGCGAAAATACGTCCGGCGTCGTTTCTGAATAAGTGAACACGTTTCGTGTATTCTGATGACGAGTTGCTGTCACTCGTCATGCGATTCTTCAGCGCCTTGTAGACCATACAGCCCCTGTAGTTTGCCGTATGGTTTCCACCGCAGTTTCCATATTTCTTCTTCTGGGAGTCTTCCCTGTTAGCAGGGCAGTTTGCGGAATTGTGAAAGTCTCCGCAAACTTCACAAACTGATCGAAGTGTGCAGTATGTCCTGGTATGTCCATACTCCTGGCAACTTGTGCACTGCACTGGGCTGTTCTTTTATTTGGCTCTTCCACCGTAATTCTTCGGTGCAATAGGAATTGCAGGTTATAAATGGGGTGCCCTTCGTTTTTCTTCAAGGCTCTGCTGTCAGGCTCCAGCTCGACCTTAAAGAGTGGTTTCGGCTTTTATACCCTTGCAGAGGGTATTATAATTTTGTCATGATATTTGCAACGCAGTGAAGGAGGCATCTCCGACCCCATAAAGTATATATATTCTTGAACAGTATCACCAGCCGAGTCGATCTAGCCATGTCCGTCTGTCTGTC
>JABJVT010000007.1:2405180-2571270 GCA_014170255.2 Drosophila triauraria
TGCTCACTCAATAAAATCAAAAATGGCACTCAAAAAGACGAGAGTGGCCAGAACTATAAAAGTTTTGCAACTTTTGATCGAACGAAGCTCGAAAAACCCAAGTAAATGACCACAGTGGGTACATTAAATTATTATACATTTTCTCTTTATTTTACTGTCTTTTGTGATACCGCATTAATGGTTAATATTTTTAGAGTTTAATATTTGGACTGAATAATCGGGGAAAATTTGGTGACCGATGGACTGGTTGCGTGTTATGACACCTATGTATAAAGTAAATTATAAAATAGCTAATGGATAGTCATCAAATGATTTAATCTGAACTGGGTGTTATAATGACGTCGTGCTATAATTTAATAAATTTTATTTTTATTTATATTTATTTTAAAAGCATTTTTAAGACCCAAAACTTGAATTATTAATAATTAAAACAAAAACTATCAATTGCATGAGACGTTCAATTAAAATTAAATATCATCTTGTCGGGTATTTAACTAATGCAAATTTGACGAGCTTAACCAAATCTCAGTCTACTTCCAACCAATTTCGTTATTGCCTTTCTCCCAGCATGTGCCCTCTTTCCAATATATATTTCCTCGGAAACCATCGATCAAAAGTCCCCAATCAGTCCCCATCAGTCAGTCGGTCATTTACCCAGTCAGTTGAGTGAAGTTTTGGCTTTTGCCCGGGACATTAGTCAAAATGTTAACTAAATATGGCTTCAATTGTTTAATTGCTACTGACAGCGGTTAGTGATGGCAAAAGGGACAAGGAAGCGACTTCATGATTGAATTTTGTTAAAAGAAAAAGGCAACACGAAATGTTTATAAATCATCGGATTAAAATATAAACAAGTGAGAAAGCTACAGTCGAGTGACCGACTGTGAGATACCAGTACCCAAAGTATTGCCCGTGAAATTAAATAGCACGGACATGGAAAACAAAAAGTTGACAAATAAAGTCAAATGTTACTAAAACATATTGAGCAACGTTCAAAAAAGACTAATTCTGCACCTGTACGCAGCTGCATTTCGAATTAATACTGCGCTCGAAAGCACGCAACACTTTTTTTCGCTACTGCCACCCAAAAGCTAAGTGCTCAGACACGCGAAATTATTCCTAAGCAGTGCGATAGAGCGAGAGAGCATGAAAGCATTAAATGTTTAATAACTTTTAAGTTTATCATCCGATTTTACTCAAATTTGCAGAACACGTCCGCAATCGCCTACTTATTAAGTTTAGCTATTTACTTTAAGTCAAAAATCACGCTGTCACCAAATTTGGTAACTCTAGCTCTTATAGTCTCTGAGATCTGTTGTTTCACACGGACGGACAGACGGACGGACGGACGGACGGACAGACGGACAGACGGACATGGCTAAATCGACTCGGCTGGTGACGCTGATCAAGAATATATATACTTTAATGGGGGTCGGAGATGCCTCCTTCTGCCTGTTACATACATTCTCGATTGGCACTAACTTATAATACCCTTGTACCCTATGGGTACCGGGTATAAAAAGCAACGATCGAGAGTAAATAAAGGAGCAGCTTACATTTATTGGCATTGGCCCGCAAAGTTGTCGACATCTTCTGAAATTGAAGTCATTAATCTTAGTTAGCCATTGCGCCTGGCTCCACCCAGATCCCTATACCTATGTATAAATCTATAACAATTCACAGAGAAATGTGGAAAAATATGATACCTATTTGGCAATGTGTATGGGAAAATAAAACAGAAAAGCGTATTTTTATACCCTTGCAGTGAAGCCATGTACTAGCCAAACCTTAGGTAGCTCAGAACTCAGAAAATTGATCTTTCTAGTTCAATATAGAAAAGAATAATCAATGAGACGCCTCTGGTTCATTAGTTAAAGCATTTTACAAACATGATTTTGTCACAAATTTTGAATATTAAGGAAAAACCCTGTTTTTAAACAAATTTTCAAAGTTATTTTAAACCTTTGAGACCAAATTCCATTGTTGCAGAAGTGCCTACAAATAATTTAAACTAAAAGCTTAAAACGATATACAGAATTAATAATGTATTACACCATTATTGTTATTATTATTAATAATTGATATTTTCTCAGTGAGCCTCCTGCCAGCTGACCTTTGCCCCTGGTTGCCGGGGTTGGGACCTCACTCAGCTCTACACAATGTTAATGCATTTTAATTTGTTGCCGTTTATCTTTGTGAGTGAGCATTGGCTTTGTCACCCCTGAGCCAGCTTTCTGGCCTCCTTGTTCCTGGTTATTCACAGTCTTGCAGGAGTCTCCTCCTTCTGAGTGTCCTTCGCTCTTTAAGTTGGTTTAAGCAGTTAGCTTTACTTTACGACTCGCACCCTCCCTTACCGACATCCGCCAAGTTAATGAGAGCAGAGTAAGGTAGTCGGGGAAAAATAAAAGTTCGTAAAACATTCACGAAGTGATTTCTTGGCTGGCTGCTGATTATATCAATCAGAAGATTTTAAGAGGGAAGAAATCGTATTTTCTGCACTCCAAAGAAATGAGTTTTTTCGTAGGGAAAATTAACAATGAAAATGTGAAAATAAGTTAAATCCGACAGAAACTAAATAAATGTTTGAAGGAAACACAGTAAAGGGCAGTGTCCTCTCCCTAAACTAGACTAAGTAATTGATATTTGTGTGTTGCTGGCACGTGTCGTGCTCATGTTGTTCATCAATCAAACCATCAAAGAGGTCAATAAATTGAAGCTGACCAAAGCCAAGGACTGACAATAAAGAAGGATAAAAATGCCATTAAAAGCAACCAAATTTTCTAGTTCGCTCAACACAATGATTTCAATCATTTTGGGAGTTGTATTCTGAAAATAATGGCGCAATAGAGATACTACTGTTGTTTAGTAGACCTACTTTTGCTATTGTTTTGCAGTGCGTATAACTTTATCACTAAATTGGATACCATAATCGCCTCTACGCTTGCTAAGTCTGGTTATATTTTGCTTTTCTTTTTATTTTGTTTGCAAACTTTGGGCAATTTTCCAATTAGGTTTCTGGGTTGCACTTTCTTTATTTCATTTTATTTTATATGATTTCATTCCTGCTTCTTGTTTATTGCCAGGGCTTATCAGAGAGCGAATGAGAAGGAAAATAGTGTCTGTGAAAAAGGATGGCCATTGCCATTTTATATATTTTATCTTATTTTTTAATTATCTGTGGTCAGCTTTTTGTCTCTGTCCCCCAGAGTAAGTCCCTTTTCTTTGTGCCTCCCCTTAACCCCCTCGTATCGCTTTCATACTATTTCACTACATTGGCCATTTATTTTCTATTTTAAGACTTTGTTTTTATGTCCACCTTAATATACTCTAGGATAGTGAGATGGGTATATGAGGCGGAGTAAAATTGTAAACTCATTATCTAGCTAGTTATTTGAGATTTAACTAGTCATTGCATACTCGTAGACATCTCTAAACATGTAATCAAAACTCTCAAACTAATTTCAACTGCACCCAAGATATATGAGACATTTTAAAGTAATTATAGAAATAAAGAGGATATTTTATGTCAAACAAAAACAATTACCATATATCTACGGTTCTTTTAATTTAGGTTTATCGAATGGAGGTCATCTGAGAAGTCGATCCGCCTCCGCATGGCCTTCGTTGACTTTTCATCCCGTCGGTGTCGGCATTAGCAGCACATATGTATGCTCTCCACATATCGGAGTCCTTGCCCCTTTCCTCTCTTGGATACTTGTGTTTTATGGTTATATTCGCATATTGGAAGCCATAAAAATGGGAACCACGGAAACTAAGCCAGCAGAGAGATTGGCGTGGGCTGGAGGGTCATTTATATTCAATTTTAGCTTAGTTTGTTGCGACAAATTAAAGGAAAGCAAGGATCGAGGCAGGGATGGCTAAGCTATATTAATCCGAGACACAGTTCATGTTCAATTGGAGGCCACTTCTCCCCAACGACGACGACTGCTCATTTTGCCCTTCGATGTATAATTTGAGGGGTAATCCCACCTATACCCTCCATCCTCTGGGATCCTGGTCCAACTCATTTATCCACACACATCGAAGGCTCGTCACACCCACTTCAGTGGCTCAAGTGCCACTTGGAGCAAAAAGGCGAATCGAAATAAAAGGAGAGTGGATCGAAGTAGAGGCAGAATCAGGGACTGTAGTTAGAGTTGGCAGAGGAGCTAACATATCCTTTATAAAGAAAGCAGCTGGAAAACAATTCGAAATTATTAAAAGTTTAGTAGAATTCAAATGTAATATTGATACATTTAGTGATAAGAGTTCACATAGAAAAAATTCAGCTTTAAGCTCGAACATGTCGAGTATTTTGGGGATTTATTTTGTGCAGCACTGACAGGACATGCGGCCAAGAAGGCACCCTTTTCTACCCCATTCGATTTTTGGCCAATTACATCTCCCTCAGCTCATCAGTAATATATAGGAACGGACGGCAGACAGTTTGATTATTCAAATATATATACATATATAAAGACATTGGAAGATTCGATTAGTCCCGACCACAGTCTCTGCACAAAATGAGAACATAAAAATAATGAAAGCAACATCGAGGTAGGGCTTGATTTTTGGGCTCCACACGTTTTGGGATGACATATGCTGTTGACACCTTGATACCTTGGTGTATTGAATGGGCCATAAAATCTGGAACGTAGTTCGATAGGAATTTAATTTCAGTTGAACCCAAGAACAAACCTTGCGTCTTGCTAGGGTTTAATTATAATGTCCAAGAACTTGAGACTTCAACATAAAAATATAAAAGGGCCTTTGATCCACTTCCACTATAATTAATTTAAATAAATTTGTAAATTTTAAATTTTAAAATAATTAAATATAAGTTTCATACTTAAATAAAGCCGTACAGAAAATATATACAGCTTTCAATATTTTGTCCTCCAACGTTTTTGTTTGTCCCACTTTGGCTTTTTCCTTTGTCAAAATTTGTATTGCCAATTGCATATTGTCCCTTTTATCAAACTCAAATATTTTCTTGAATATATTAAATGTCGCATCGCTTGGAGAAGGGCGAAAAGTGAAAGTAAATGGAGGAGGTGGGGTGCAAGGATGCGACTTCCAAGTGAGCAAACAAAGTCGGAGCCATTTTATGAATGTTAGAGGAGGAGCCGGATGACTGGCATAAAACTTTACTTCCCAACACAAAGACAAAATGCACAATTTCTTTAAGACTTCCGATTATTATATAAGAATTTATTATGGAAAGTAAAACTAAAATTGCATTTAACAACTTAATTTAAATATAAATAATTGTAGGTCATAGCTAATTTGTATTTTACAAATTTAAAATCGCTCAAACAAGTTAAACCTTTAACTACCTTAAATATTTTAAAATATTTTATCCGTAAAATTTACCTCAAGCTCTATAAAATAATATTATTTAATATTATTTTTCTCCAACTGCAAAAATTAATCTTTGGGAGAATTTATTATTGTCCGGCCTGTCTCGGACTTAACTTCAACCATTTGGCCGGTACGTGCACTCGTATATCACAGCTGCCTCATTTTATTTGAATCATAATAAGAGGTTTCCTCGGGTTCTGGAGGGACCAGGGATAATTCACAGAACGCCAGAACGACGTGTGCGGTCCGAGTGCCAAGTGCAATTCATGTGAGGAAATTTTTCGCATTTAGGGCTTCGCCTACTTTTCCATTTCTTTTATTAGTTTTAAGAGGCTTTTGCATGCCGGAAGATTGTGCATTATGGATTGGCTGACTCTAATTGAAGCAACTACTTAGCCAGCTCTCATACCACCTACTAATGTTTCGAACACAGATGTATAGTCGCCTCCAGCACTTTGCCATTCCATTTGTATGCGTTGATAGCATTTTGCGGTTGCAACCAGGCTGCTTAGCTTTCATTCTAATGAGCTGCACAATTGTTGCCATGGCCACAAAATGTGACCCAGACTGTTGCCATCCATATACAAATGTGTATATAAACACGTGTGCGAATGAAACCCACGACAAGAACGTCAGTAATTTGTGGTTTCGCTTTTTATTTAGCTTAATTCGCTTTCAATCCCTTGAGGTCGCCCCCAACATCTGCAAATGCTTGCGCATTTCATAATAATATTATATGTTATTGTGGCTGCGTTTTAATGGCAAAAACCACACTGGAACTCACGAGGCGATCTTAAGATATTTTAGGTGCTTAGCAATAGTTTCTAAAGTGTTCACCACTATACATGATGTATATGTCATTATTTCTCAATATGTAGGGTTAGATTTTACAAATCAGTTCGTATTTATTATTTAAAAGGGAAAAATATAAGCTTCATAATTTCTATCGCTCATAAAAATTAGTTTGAGATGGCGGCATTAACAAATTGCTGTCATAATTGTAAATAAGAACGTTGTTTAAACAAAAGCAGAATAGATAACAACTTGCAAATTGCAACATATAAAAACAAAATTAACAAACAAACAATGGCAAAGAAAAATAGTTTACGATAATATGCTCCAAGAACAAGAAGGTAATCCACTGTCAAGAATCATAAAATATATTATTAAATTGTCTGCCTAACTGTGATTTCTTTTATAGCGTATAGGAAGGAGGTTAAAGAAAAAGACCTTAAATGGAACTTTAGCTAAAAGAAAAATTTCAGCTAAGAAAATGTTTGTTCATGAATTATTAATTTAAATATCAGTATTAGAATCAAACATTTCGTAATCACTGTCAAATTCAAGGGTTTAATTGAACAAACTGTCAAAATAATTGATCTATGGCAATATATATATTAGCCCACAGTCGACTAATCACTCATTTACCATTTCCTTCCCTTTTCCGTTTATTCCGAATACGAAATCATTTTCCATCAATTTTGTACTTTGGATTATACATATATATACATTGCTACGTGAAATTTAAGTGAAATACAATATTCTTAGAATTTTCCATCAAGGGTTTTATTAAATAAATTGCTATAGTTGTAAAAATTGTTCCATTTTTCGATTGCAGATACTGACCGGCAAACGTTTCTAATAAGAAGGGTAGCGACAGAAACCAGAATATCAAATTCCGAACTCACAGGTATGTGCCATGGGTACGAAACTAAACTCATTTGGTTAGAAAGTTTCCACAGCTGGCGGGAATTCCATTGTTGGTTCAGTTGCTCATTTAACAAGGCTGAAACAAGGCAATTGCCAGAAGAGCGTGTGGAAAAAGCCGAGCTGAGGACCTAGATGATATGAGGACAAAGCCATGAGCCATTTTATGGGTATCCAGCCTCCTGTCGCCGATTAAATTAATGTCCTAACTAAGGACACGGCGGGTTAGAAGGGGAAGTTATCAAAGAAGGATGGGGAAAATTCAGCAACTGACACCATTTGCTGTTTGTTAATAAAGCGACATTGGGGCCCATGAAAATATCATTAAAAAAACAAGCTGCAATGGCCAAGTTCAGGCAGCTAATATTTGATAACTTTTACAAAGAGCCTTTATAAATATGACAAAGTCATACGATCGGCGTTAACTCAGACTCCTGTTTGACAAACTAACATTTGAGGTTTAATTTGCGTAGCTGATTTATTGTTGCGCATTTCTCCGATGGATATATGTATATATAAATATTAAGTAGGGTAAAGTCCAACCTTCGAGATAGGTACCAAGCGATGCCATTGACACCTGTGACCTCCCACGAGATGAAGGTAGAGGCAGACATGGCATCATCGTTTAGACATGGACACCATGTGCACCATGTAATCACAATAAATGACAAGGGCCAAATGACCCTTACACTCCTCCTCATTATTTAAGAATGTAAGCAGATATTTTCTTTAAGCGTACCCAAGGACGTTGACCCCATTTGGGCGGGTTCTAAGGAAGAAATCCAAAAAAAGTGACACATTTAAACTTTTGGACCTTTAGACCCGTTACAACAGCAAAATGCAATGTAGATTTAATAAATTAGAACAAAGCCTTTCATAATTTAATGAAAATAACAAATGCATGTGATTTCCGTTTATTCAATTAGAGCACAACTATGTATTTTTATTATTCCATTAAAACCCTTACCTATCGGAGATAATTTAATTAATTGTAATTTTCGTTGAGCATCGTTGTCATAAAACAGCTCTCAATTCTCGCAGATCCGTCAAATAGAAGTATCAAAACAAATTGCATATGGCGCAAACCACAGAAATTGCAATTAACACTGGAATTGCACAAAATGGTGACCTTTCGCCATGCTCTTTCACATCCCAACCCAATTTCCCCATGCACATTTTCACAACGACAGATTTTCACATCTTTTGGGATGTTGCGGTTGTCTTTTATTATTTTGCGTTGCAAGCATTTAAAGCCAAAATAAAAGCCAAAATTGTGTTGGATCGAGTTTTAATCTTTCTAAAAACAGGTATGGCGGTAACTTTATCTTTAGGAAATACTCAGAGGTTCATATATACTGACAGAGAAACTGAAAATAAAAATACTTTAGATGTTTCTTAAGCAAATTTTGTGTATAAATATAAAAGTGTGATGCTTAAGTTACTATTATCTTTATATACCCGGTACCCATAGGGTACAAGGGTATTATAAGTTAGTGCCAACCGAGAATGTATGTAATAGGCAGAAGGATAAATCTCCGACCCTAAAATATATATATTCTTGATCAGCGTCACTAGACGAGTCGATTTAGCCATGTCCGTCTGTCCGTCCGTCCGTGTGAAACAACAGATCTCAGAGACTATAAGAGCTAGAGCTAACAAATTTGGTGACATCATTTGAATCTGTTGCACGCAAATCAAGTTTGTTTTAATAAAACACGCCCAGTTTCGCCCCCGAAAATCATAAAATACGGTATAAGCTATAGGCGTGATTTGCGCTTAAAAGTAAAATGATAGACTTAATAAGTAAGCAATCGTGGACGTGTTCTGAAAATTTGAGTAAAATCAGATGATAAACATACGAGTTATTAAACAATTAAGTTTCTGTGTAAACTTGAGAAAGAGAGAGTGAGAGAGAGAGCGTACGTGCAGTGTTGCTCAAAATGTTCCTAGCAACATTTGTCTTCGTTGTGTTGCTCAACATGTTCCTAGCAACATTTGTCGCTTTTGAGAGTTTCCCAACATTTGTCTCTTGTGAGTGTTGTTCAACATGTTCTAGCAATATTTGTATTCATTTGTCGACATTTTCTTTTCCAGGTTCATGTGCTATTTAATTTCTCCCACAATGCTTTGGGTACCGGTATCTCACAGTCGGTCACACTCGACTGTAGCTTTCCTAATTTGTTATACCCTTGCAGAGGGTATTATAATTTTGCCATGATATTTGCAACGCAGGAAGAGGCATCTCAGACCCCATAAAGTATATATATTCTTGATCAGCATCACCAGCCGAGTCGATCTAGCCATGTCCGTCTGTCTGTCTGTCCGTCTGTCTGTCTGTCTGTCCGTCTGTCTGTCCGTCTGTCTGTCTGTCGGTTTCTACGCGAACTAGTCTCTCAGTTTTTGAGCTATCGGGCTGAAATTTTCAGCATAGTCTTATTTCTTTAGCACGCAGTATATATAACGGAACGCCGAAATCGGACCACTATATCCGATAGCTGCCATAGGAATGATGGCGAAATTAATGTACAAAAATTTTAATTTCTCTGTTTTTCAACGAATTTCTATAAATTTCGAGATATAGTCGTTTTTATAGTTCTAGAATTACGGTTTTAATTTAATTAAGATCGGACAACTATATCATATAGCTGCTAGAAGGGATCGGTCGATTTTATGAAAATGTAAAATTTATATGTAAAATGTAAAATTTACAAAATTTACATAATTTGACATTTTTTACATTACCAAATTGGATCGATTTTCAATGATCCAATTGTTGACTGCATGGTATATAAACTTCGGTTTACCGAAGTTAGCTTTCTTTCTCGTTTTTTTTACATTCATACAAATAATTAGCTTATATAATATTGCTTTTTTGTACTTTTCTGCAAAGAACAAACTAAGTTGCAAAAGTATTTTGAGAACTTTTCCCACCCAGCCTCTACTCATTTTTCCTCTCGCGTTTTTCGCCCAGCAGACGCATTCAATGCCAGGGTCGGAGCTTTTCAGCGCGGATTACGGAATATAAATAGACGAAATGAAAAGGAAATGTACATATTTTCCGCTTGAAGAAGGATTTAGCTCACATTCTTTGAATGGATACTAATATTAGATGTAACAAATATTCAAATAAATCTCACCAAAGCTTTTCCTGGATATATGAAAATATTTGCGAACAAGGCGGACAAGTTGTGTGTGGGTGGATTTGCCATAAATTCCACATCATCCCTTCAACATTGGCGCTTAATTAAAACTCAATTTAATATAAGTATACGTACATAAACTTGTGGCACAGCTATGTTCATGATAGAAGCGAAGACTTATTGAGATAACCACAGAAGTTTCTTGTTATTTTTAAACTGGATAATACCCTTTATACAACTATGTAAAAGTATATATAAATAATCGCAAACAACAACAAATAATGCGAATAACAATTACCTTTTATGTATTAGCATGGATGTATTTCCATTTATCAACATCACCAAATTAATCAATCTAGCCATATCCGTCGCTCAGTGTATTTCTAGGCAAACTAGTCTGTCCGATTTTAGGCTCCTTTGCTTCGTTGCAATAGTTTTGTTGGGTATAATTATGTACAGCCTTTGTATAATTTCGTAAAAGAAAAATAGACACGTATATTTAGTTCTAATTCGAGTTCTTTAAAATAGCTCAAAAATTGAGACTAGTTTGCGTAGAAACCGACAGACGAACAGTAATACGGATATGGTTAGATCAACTCGACTGGTGATGCTGATCAAGAATATATATATATTTATGGGGAGATGCCTCCCTTACTGCCTTGCAAATGACAAATGACAAAATTTAATACTCTGCAAGGGTATACAAAAAGGATTTAATAAGACATCGTATTTGGTTTGCTACTCAGTTCCTATTCGCTTGAACAGGATCGTATGTAAAGCAGGGCGTGTGACTAGAATTCCCCAATCTAAACCAAAATTGTTCTCTCCTGGATTTCGGATATAGAAATTTCGTTCTGCTGCCAACCTATTTATTTAAACTTGGCCGCCGATGGGAATAGACAAGACTTGTTTACGGCGGAGGACGACGTCGGTCCATCCTATTGGTCTGAACCAAACCTCTTGACCATTTCAGCGTTTGCTGCTATTTAATGAAAGCATGTAAAAATTAAATAATAATACCCTGGATGTGCGACAAGTGGCCATGAGGAGCGGAGAAAATACTGGCTATAACGGAAAGCCAATAGCACGGAGCGAGATGCGAAAACGGAAGGAGTTTTCCTGTAGGAAAACATTTAGTTCCTCCTCTTAAATATGCAAATGGATACTGCAAAACTATTTTATTATTCACACACGCACATCCCACTTTCTGAAAGATCTGAAAGTTTTATTTTTCTATATTTTTGCCCAGACCCGCCCCAGCAGGCTCTTTAGTGTAATGTGCTGTTTACGAGGCCATCAAGAAAAGCAACGAGTAGCGGGAGCAGGGCAAACGATGAAGAAGCACCCAACAGCTTCCACAAAATAAGGTCTCTAAAGTTAGCTTATAGAAAGTTAACTTATGGAGAGCTTATAGAAAAAATTAGCGCAATTTTATGATGAGTATAAAAACCTATTGAATGCCTACGGGAGTAATTTATTAACATAGGTTTTATAAAATATAAATTTTGAACATAGAAATGACTAGAATTTGTATAAATAAGACTCAGAAATAAGACCCAGATAGGTAATCAAATTAATATTATATTTTCACCATAAATATATACTTTCCAGCACTATTTGCCACCGCTAATCTGAGCCCCATGTAGTTGACCCTCGTGTCAGGCTCTCGATAATTGCTGAAACTCCAAAACAGATTTCCTGCTTTCAAATATTTGCCCAAAGGACGGCTGTGAGGCAGGGGACTGACCGTCTGACAGTGAACGAAGCATAAGCCTTTGTACAGCAAAAAAGAAAGGGACAACATCCTCCGTCCACGTAGACAGGACAACCCTCGAGCATGGACATTCCATATGAACACCATCGACATCATCGACAAGCTTCTGACCAATAAGCCCCCTAGACTGGGACAAACCGTAACTGAACCCGGCTCAAATCATGTCAACTTAGGCTACCATCGCAGCAGCTGCCCACGAGTTGGGCATATTAGGGCTTCTCAATTGCTTTTCACTTTTAAAATTTTTTTAAATTTTCGAAATTTATTTATTTGTTTTTGCCACCTATTTTCTTTTTTAATGTATTTTAGCTTTAAAATGGATAAAAAAGTACATTCAACTGTGCAAATAGTTATAATGGACAAAACAGTTCCATAACAGCAAACAACAATTAGAATTTATAAAGTCTTCGAAAGAAAGAATATTTTGTAAATTATTGTGTAATTTATTACTATTTTAAAGCTTGAACAATAAAGACCATATTTCAGAGGAGTTACTTATTATCCTGAGGATCCATTTAAGTAGAGTTTTAATTATTCAAGCAATGTTTTAGTTCATGTTCATAAAATCTCAGAATTTAAATTTTTAAGTTTTTATTTATTTTCCTAAATAATTAGAATAAAAGTTAATTAAAAAAAAAAAAAAATAAAACCCATGCTATACTATGCTATTCGTCAGTCAAGGTATCGAAACAGACGGTTCAGTGTTGTTCCACAATCCTTTTACCCCACAACCTCTCACTGCGCCATTCTTGCAGAGGAAACGGAAGACGGAAACTGTTACGTCCTGTCTGGCCCGGGGATGTAATCAGTATTGGGGTGGGAATGGGAATGTGGGTCTGGGGCTATAAGGTCGTGGGTCCTGCATTCTGGAGCATTTGTGGGCATTTGTGTTCTACTTGTGTCGCATTCGAGCAACAAAATTACAACAGTTTACAGGAAATCTCTGTCAGAAAATTAGAAAAGTTTTCCAGTTGTGGCCAACTATTAATACTACGTTTTCAAACAAATGCAAGCTCGACACAATTTGAGTTGGTAAGAAACCAAAAAGAAATTTCTATTAATAGTTTAAAGCTCTCCTTTACCGAAAATTGCGTCAGAAACTTAAGAGCATCTAAGCTGTAAAATAGTGATTCATGTCTTTTTATAA
Source organism: Drosophila triauraria (assembly GCA_014170255.2). Classification (NCBI taxonomy): domain Eukaryota; kingdom Metazoa; phylum Arthropoda; class Insecta; order Diptera; family Drosophilidae; genus Drosophila; species Drosophila triauraria. The sequence continues at coordinate 2,418,310 of JABJVT010000007.1, forward strand.
TTTGTATTATATTTTTGGTTTTAGACCAGCGCTACAACAAGCTTATATTGTTATTTTTATGTATAATTACAAATTATTTTGAGTATTATTATTTGATATACAACTATAATGATTTCAAATATTCTTTAATTTTATATAAAAAAAGTTAACTTATTTTCCTTGTCAAAAGTTCCATGACCTTCTTCTGCTTAATTTGTTTTAAAAAGAGAACATGCTCTTTATTTATTTATTATTTTTGCTTCGGTTTCCTGTTTTATTCATTCTTTTATGGTAATTGGATAAATATGTTAAATTCCACTGATTTATTCAATGAAATTAATTCAATGTATTGAACCAGAATTAAGCTGAATGGAATGCTTGACCAAAGCTGAAATTAAATTGATATTTCTGCATATTCAAAGGAACTCAAAGCATTGGGAAGAAGCAAATTAATTAAATTGGATTGGTTACGTTTGCTTCTCTACAAGTATTCAGTCATTATAAATACATATATTATTTTTAAGCGCTTTTTCGCTTTTGTTTAATTTTTATTTTGGAATTTCATTTCAAAAGGGAAAATTCAAGTAAAGCAAAAGGCGACTCTGAATTCTGTCCATACTTTCTTCCTGCCTTTAATGTTTTCCTTCGGCTTCTGTTTGTTTTATTGATGACACAAATGGGTCATTGGTTTCTTACTTCTGCTATCTTTCCCACCGCTTCCATTTTGTGAGGCTTAAAAGGGATGTATGGGTCATTGCAGGGCCATAATGATAACGTGTCCTGTGTGGGAAAGTAAGGAGCAAAATTAAACATTGAATGCGGCCAAGCAAGAGCAGAGTCGCAGTTAAGCCAGGACAGAAAAAGCCATTCAGACCAAGCCACAAATCCAATTGATCCATGAAAAGTACATAATAATACATATATACAGATATTGCCTGTAAATATATGAAGCACAGACAGAAATGGGGCTCTTTATACCCAGCAACCAAACAAAATGTATGGAATAGGCAGAAGGAGGCATGTCGGACCTTTAAAGTATATATAGAAAGCGAGTTTTTAAAGCTGAAGCCTTGAATTTGATAGAAAGTAAGTAAATATATTTATTATAAATTAACAATATCTTTCCATACACAAGTCTAAAAAACTTATCTGTGTCGGAACCTGTGGGCAGCAGCCTTATGAAAAGAAGCTTTCAGCAAGAAAAGGAGAAAAATAAGCCGAAAATTGAAAATAAGCCGAAATCGAGCTGATGATGCTCCCGTAATTTTCCAATGAATGGAAGTGTGAAATTGTGCCGTTATTTATTATACACATCAAGAGATATACATTTATACAGGCAGGCCAGACGCTCATTTAAGCACACGGACCTATGTGTATCCATACACCAAGAAGGCGGCTCTTTGGGCCTCAGTTTACCCCGCCTCGGCTATTGTAAAAATTTAAATTGAAAACAAACACGCAGACCGTCACGGCAATGTTCCAAAATTATGAAAAAAAAACTGGTTATACCATAATAGTTATCCAATTCAAGGCTACATAAAACTAATAAAAAATCAGATGATCCTGAATACACTTTTCTTCTCGGTATTTAGTTGTAAAATGGGTCACACAGTTGGAGGGAAGCCACTACAGCAGCAGGGGACAAATAGTTCTGCAAAACCAAACTTTTGTTTTATAAAATAGTTTTTGGACATATTTCACATATTTCCCAGAGAAAATTAAGGCAGCAAGGTGTATGTATGAAGTGATTTCACAAGCCCTATATATTATATAAAATACAATATATTCCGGACCATCTTGTATTTAACCTTTAGAAAATAATCAAAAGTTCCTATCCCCTTACCACATCACATATTTTTATTGCATTTTTCATATTTCCCTCACACATTTCCTTCTTATCTTTCTTAAACTTGCAATACGTAATGAACGAAGCATAAGAGGTTGATGACACCAAAAAGCTGTGCACGATATGGTCATCGACGATAAATCCCCGACGCAACCCCAGTTAACATCGATGTCGAGAATCTCACGATATCGACATCGCCCTCATACAAAAGCCGATGAGACAAGCAGGTCTCTGGTGTGAAGCTCCCGGATATACACTTTCTAGTCGAACTCGACGGGAAGGACGAAATAGGTATAGTAATTAAGAATCATTTTAATGCTCTTCTCTGTTCCAATCTCAGCACATCGGATATGGCAGTCGCTAGATTCGTGACAGCAGATACCGGGATCGTTATCGCATCGGCGTACATGGCCCACGACATGCCGGCTCCGCCTAATAGGTCATCAAGCTGATGCAGTGGGCTGAAGATGCGAACGCGATTATTTGTGGCAACGTTAATATATGTAACAAAGGTAACATACCAACCTTTATTTATCTCAGTATGGAGGAATTTCAGGGCAGGGAGGAGGTTTAAGTAAGGTCTTACTAAAGTAGTTGAAAATAGTCAGTCAGTGTCGCTGCAAAATTCTCTTCAGACCGTGGTATATTTTTTTTCGAGCTTTCGGTACCTATAGGCAAACAGGTACCGATGCGTAACCCCCGCAACACACAAACTGGGACACATTCAGCGAAATTGTCCACTCTAAGGTCAGGAATAGGAGGATCAAGGAAGCCCCGAGGGCACTCCGACAAGGAAGTCGAGGACCTAACCAACATACTTTATAGCGCCTTCAACGAGACATGTAAACTTTCATTCGAAGAAGAAATTCACCATGGACTAAGGACTTTTAGCGAACTCAGGAAGAGAGCGCGTAAGTCCTTCACCGCTATGGTACCAAGAAATGGGCACCATAATCAAGCACAAAAGCATACAAGAAGGCAGTATACGAAGCCAAGAAGAAGTCTTGGAAGTGCTACTGCGAGAAAATAGAGGGTATAAAAGGCTACTGCAAGTTTGGAGCAAGATCCTTGCAAAAGGGCACGCAAGCCCAACCCTTATTAACAAGCCAGACGGCACAGCAACAATGACAGTCGAGGAATCACTGGAGAAACTGGTGGATATACACTTCCCGGGTAACCTACGAGAGTACTCGGAACCCGAAGAACATAGGACCGAACTCGCGCAAATAACATGTGGAGACATCGTCACCATCGAAAGGATTCAATGGGCGATTGACTCCTTTGAAAGATACAAAATCCCGGTCCCGGATGGAATAATACCGGCAATGCTACAATCAGCTAAGACAAGCATTAGTGGGTGACTTAAGGCCGTCTCGAGACTTGCATCAACTGACGCACATACCGCTCCTATGGGGGGAAGCTAAAGTTATATTCGTACCAAACCGGGAAGGAGGGGCATATCAGCAAAGGATTATAGGCCGATAAGCCAAACCTCCTTTCTCCTGAAGACAATGGAAATTCTTCTGGATGTTTTCATCCGGGAAAGTCAGAGAGAAATAATTTTCAAATGCGCAGCATGCATACCGGAAAGGGAGATCTATGGAGACAGCATAACATTAAGTGGTGAGTTCTGTAGGAGATCTCTAGAATACAAGCAGTGCACGATGCCCATAAACACGAGCAACATATTGAAAGAACTCAATATGGGAGTAGTCAAAGTAGTAGCATTCGCAGACGACGTAGTGCTGTTAGTATCAGGACCATACCCCGACGTTGCTCGGTCTAATAATGACAGGTGCTCTAGACCGTCTAAACAAGTTGGCGAAGTCCTGTTGATAAGCCCCAAACAGAACTAATGCTCTTTTCACAAGAAGAACAACATGCCCAAGATTGACGGCATTGAGCTGCTACAACTTATCAGAGCAGGCGAAGTATCTAGGAGTGACTATAAGCTCTCATAAAAGCTAAACGTTGCAGATGGAGTTAAAAAGCAAGCATTGCTTTCACTCGTGCAGAAAAAATGTTTGGAAACAACTGGACTTCACCTCAAAATCTATAATTTGGCTCTACACTGCAGTGGTACGACCAATATGATGACATGAGCCCTAGTGTGGTGGCAGGCACCAACTAGGGAATACAACATTACAAAGCTAACAAGGAAACAAAGATCAGCATGAGCAGGAGCGACGCTGGCAACGAGTTCCGTGCAGCTGCCCTTATGTTATCCTAGATACAGTGCCGATAGAACTGTTCAGCAAGGACACTGCTGCGCAGAGTGTTGTGAGACCGAAGGCAAGCAACTGCTGGAAGGAACCCCATAGGGCATGGCAGGATGCTTGAAGGAATAGAGCCGCGAGCAGAAGAACGCACGGACTACATGACCACGGATCTAGGATTCGGTAACGGATTTTACGGCCTTATACTCAACAAGGGAAGACTAGATTAGCGACAGAGTAACCGAACAGGATGCGATATAGCTCTACACCGAGGGCTCAAAGATTGAAGCTGCCTTCACTGTCCTATATTCAGCAACGGTTGTTCAGACTGAGGTGCTTGCTGTATTAGAGGCAGCCAGTCTCTTTATACAGCGGGACCTCAGGATACCGTTGAATCTACTCGGATAGCCAGGCTGCAATTAAATCACTCACAGCCGTGAGAACGATCTGCCAGTTAGTGGCACAGTGCAAGGGAACCCTGAATACCCTTGCCGAGCACAACGACGTATAACTCATCTGGGTGCCGGGATATAGTGATATCCCAGGCAATAAGAAAGCAGATGAGCTGGTTCGAGCAGGCTCAGCTGGAAGTACAGAATCCAGAAGTATACCGATCTCGCTAAACTCGATGCAGTCAAGGATCCATGACCATTTCAGAAGGACAGAAAACAATGAATGGTCAAGGAAGAGTGAGCACAAGAGATCAAAGCAATGTTGCCTGATCCCTGACAGCAGTCGGACGAAGAACTGATATCAAACAGCAAAAGGGATATCAGTAGGATCACAGCGGTCTCTACAGGTTGGAACGCATGCAATGATGGTGGGACTGCCCAACAACACAAGCTGCAGAAGCCCAAAGAAGAAATGGAACAAGAGACACCGGAGCAACTGCTCTGCAAGTGTCCAGCAAAAACAGGATCAGAACAAGCCACTTTGATGCCTACCAGCTATCCTAGAGTTTCTAAACGATTCAGAGTGGAGCTAAGGTTGACGCAGCTAGCATTGACAATCAGAGGGTGTGGATCAAAAAGGAGCTCAGCTCTACTTGGAGGCTCTAGCTATGCTTCACCACTTCCACCTAACTTGTATGCCGTTTAAAAATATAGTACAGACGCAAAAAAAAAAAGTTCATAATAAACGGTTTAGAATCTAACCCATAATCTTACATATCTTTAGATTTTCCAAAAAAAAAAAAATTTTTAGCCAAATGAGGTTTTATAAATTTTTGAAAAATATCCTAAATTAAAAAAGGATTAGTTAATTCACCAAAAAAATAATATTCATTGGGTAAACGGTAAAGGTTAGTTCATATTTTGCAGTCAAATAAAGGCGCGATTCCGCAAAACAATAGATATGTATGAGTATATCCATATTTGTATGCAATGTGTGTATTTTTTTTATCTTTCTTTACCTACGTAAGTGGCGGCATCGCACCCAAGCGATCGCATGTTATTTCGCTTTTACTCGTGGTGCACAAAGAGCCATAGAATTGAAAATCTGCAGCGACAGTCCTATTAAAACTATTTATATCTTGATCAGAAGGTATTTAAGCTTTAAATACGCATCGAACGACACCGTAAATAACCTGAGCCGATACTCATTTTAAAAGATATTCAATAACAAGATTTTAACGGCCTTTCCGAAATGAAAACGTTTGTCCCGGCGTTTGTCTATCTATCTGTCTCTTTGTCGGTCTGAATGACATCTTTGTTTCAGAGTCCTGAAATCACTTTTTATTAAACAGCTTAAGCTGTTTGTTCTACCACTTTATGGTTTTCCAGCTAGTTTGGCTGGAAAACATATAAAAAATCTAGTTTTCGCGCCCATAACTTCTAAACGACTAAACTTACAACAAAACGTACTATATGTCGTTGGAACGGTAATTGCAAATCACTGTAAAAATTTATAAAAAATGTATTTTCTTTAAGATCTTTGTTTTTCAACATTTGCTCTAACGATTTTGCTAGTCACTCGAGGCCACATTATAAAAATAAATTTTCACAATTACTTTATGATTTTTAAACTTTCTTAAAGAAGGATTATTTTTGAGGATTTTACAAAAACAGGTCGTAATCATTAAAGCTGAGCAAAAAAAAATAAAATCGAATAGCCTTGTTCCACTGCTCCGTTATTTCAAAAATGGACCGTCGGTTGTTCCACAGCTCCATCTACATTCTCCGGCGACATGTGAATGGGACGAACAGCTAAAAGAGATATATTTTCTTTCGTTTACTTGAAGTTTCCAAGGATCCGATGGACTTGTTGAAAATATATACTCCAGTGGTAGCCTGCTCATTGACTTCATTCTTGTACATTCTGGTCAGGTTGTCGTTTTTCGTCATAACGTCCTTCCACTCCACTTCTTCTAGGCCGGCTTCAACCAGCTTCTCGGCCATCCTTTGTATATATGGTTGTTCTTCTGTGGCGACCGCATTGAAACGTGTTTTCCATCCACATATCCAATACGAGCGCATTATGATGCGGCGCCCAAGTAATGGAGCGTTTCCGCTTCTATCCACTCATCTTTATGCAAAACAAATTATTTAACAAGTGGGAAAGCTACAGTCGAGTGTGACCGACTGTAAGATACCCGGTACCCAAAGCATTGTGGGTAAAATTAAACAGCACATGAACATGAAAAAGGAAATTTTGACAACTGAAGACAAATATTGCTATAAAAATGCTAGGAACATGTTGGGCAACTCTCAAAAGCGACAAATGTTGCTAGGAACATGCTGAGCAACACCCAACAAAGACAAATGCTGCTAGAAACATGTTGAGCAACACGCACGTGAGCTCTCTCTCTCTCTCTCTCTCTCTCTCTCTCTCTCAGAAACTTTATTGTTTAATAACTTCTATGTTTTTCATTAGATTTTACTCAAATTTTCAGAACACGTCCACGATTGCATCATTGTTAAGACTGTCTATTTACTTTACGCCGAAAATCACGCATATGGCTTATATACCGTTTTTTACTATTTTCGGGGACAGAAGTGGGCGTGGCCAATTTTTTAAACAAACTTGATCTAAGTGCAACAGATTCCAATGTTGTCACCAAATTTGGTAACTCCAGCTCTTATAGTCTCTGAGATCTGTTGTTTCACACGGACGGACGGACAGACGGACAGACGGACAGACGGACAGACGGACATGGCTAAATCGACTCGGCTGGTGATGCTGATCAAGAATATATATACTCCTTTGAAAGATACAAAATCCCGGTCCCGGATGGAATAATACCGGCAATGCTACAATCAGCTAAGACAAGCATTAGTGGGTGACTTAAGGCCGTCTTCGAGACTTGCATCAACTGACGCACATACCGCTCCTATGGGGAAGCTAAAGTTATATTCGTACCCAAACCGGGAAGGAGGGGCATATCCCAGCAAAGGATTATAGGCCGATAAGCCAAACCTCCTTTCTCCTGAAGACAATGGAAATTCTTCTGGATGTTTTCATCCGGGAAAGTCAGAGAGAAATAATTTTTCAAATGCGCAGCATGCATACCGGAAAGGGAGATCTACGGAGACAGCATAACATTAAGTGGTGAGTTCTGTAGGAGATCTCTAGAATACAAGCAGTGCACGATGCCCATAAACACGAGCAACATATTGAAAGAACTCAATATGGGAGTAGTCAAAGTAGTAGCATTCGCAGACGACGTAGTGCTGTTAGTATCAGGACCATACCCCGACGTTGTCAGTCTAATAATGACGGTGCTCTAGACCGTCTAAACAAGTTGGCGAAGTCCTGTTGATAAGCCCCAGCAAAACAGAACTAATGCTCTTCACAAGAAGAACAACATGCCCAAGATTGACGGCATTGAGCTACAACTATCAGAGCAGGCGAAGTATCTAGGAGTGACTATAAGCTCTCATAAAAGCTAAACGTTGCAGATGGAGTTAAAAAGCAAGCATTGCTTTCTACTCGTGCAGAAAAATGTTTGGAAACAACTGGGGACTTCACTCAAAATCTATAATTTGGCTCTACACTGCAGTGGTACGACCAATATTGACATACGGAGCCCTAGTGTGGTGGCAGGCACTAACTAGGGAATACAACATTACAAAGCTAACAAGGAAACAAAGATCAGCATGAGCAGGAGCGACGCTGGCAACGAGTTCGTGCAGCTGCCCTTAATGTTATCCTAGATACAGTGCCGATAGAACTGTTCAGCAAGGACACTGCTGCGCAGAGTGTTGTGAGACCGAAGGCAAGCAACTGCTGGAAGGAACCCCGCATAGGGCATGGCAGGATGCTTGAAGGAATAGAGCCGCGAGCAGAAGAACGCACGGACTACATGACCACGGATCTAGGATTCGGTAACGGATTTACGGCCTTATACTCAACAAGGGAAGACTAGATTAGCGACAGAGTAACCGAACAGGATGCGATATAGCTCTACACCGAGGGCTCAAAGATTGAAGCTGCCTTCACTGTCCTATATTCAGCAACGGTTGTTCAGACTGAGGTGCTTGCTGTATTAGAGGCAGCCAGTCTCTTTATACAGCGGGACCTCAGGGATACCAAGGTTCGGATCTACTCGGATAGCCAGGCTGCAATTAAATCACTCACAGCCGTGAGAACGATCTGCCAGTTAGTGGCACAGTGCAAGGGAACCCTGAATACCCTTGCCGAGCACAACGACGTATAACTCATCGGGTGCGGGACATGATATCCCAGGCAATAAGAAAGCAGATGAGCTGGTTCGAGCAGGCTCAGCTGGAAGTACAGAATCCAGAAGTATACCGATCTCGCTAAACTCGATGCAGTCAAGGATCCATGACCATTTCAGAAGGACAGAAAACAATGAATGGTCAAGGAAGAGTGAGCACAAGAGATCAAAGCAATGTTGCCTGATCCCTGACAGCAGTCGGACGAAGGAACTGATATCAAACAGCAAAAGGGATATCAGTAGGATCACAGCAGTCTCTACAGGTTGGAACGCATGCAATGATGGTGGGACTGCCCAACAACACAAGCTGCAGAAGCTTCAAAGAAGAAATGGAACAAGAGACACCGGAGCAACTGCTCTGCAAGTGTCCAGCAAAAACAGGATCAGAACAAGCCACTTTGATGCCTACCAGCTATCCTAGAGTTTCTAAACGATTCAGAGTGGAGCTAAGGTTGACGCAGCTAGCATTGACAATCAGAGGGTGTGGATCAAAAGGAGCTCAGCTCTACTTGGAGGCTCTAGCTATGCTTCACCACTTCCACCTAACTTGTATGCCGTTTAAAAATATAGTACAGACGCAAAAAAAAGTTCTGTAATAAACGGTTTAGAATCTAACCTAATATAATCTTACATATCTTTAGATTTTCCAAAAAAAAAATTTTTTAGCCAAATGAGGTTTTATAAATTTTTGAAAAATATCCAAAATTAAAAAGGATTAGTTAATTCACCAAAAATAATATTCATTGGGTAAACGGTAAAGTTATAGTTAGTTCATATTTTGCAGTCAAATAAAGGCGCGATTCCGCAAAACAATAGATATGTATGAGTATATCTACATATTTGTATGCAAATGTGTGTATTTTTTTATCTTTTCTTTACCTACGTGCGGCGGCATCGCACCAAGCGATCGCATGTTATTTCGCTTTTACTCGTGGTGCACAAAGAGCCATAGAATTGAAAATCTGCAGCGACAGTCCTATTAAAACTATTTATATCTTGATCAGAAGGTATTTAAGCTTTAAATACGCATCGAACGACACCGTAAATAACCCGAGCCGATACTCATTTTAAAAGATATTCAATAACAAGATTTTAACGGCCTTTCCGAAATGAAAACGTTTGTCCCGGCGTTTGTCTATCTATCTGTCTCTTTGTCGGTCTGAATGACATCTTTGTTTCAGAGTCCTGAAATCACTTTTTATTAAACAGCTTAAGCTGTTTTGTTCTACCACTTTATGGTTTTCCAGCTAGTTTGGCTGGAAAACATATAAAAATCTAGTTTTCGCGCCCATAACTTCTAAACGACTAAACTTACAACAAAACGTACTATATGTCGTTGGAACGGTAATTTGCAAATCACTGTAAAAATTTATAAAAAATGTATTTTCTTTTAAGATCTTGCAATTTTTCAACATTTGCTCTAACGATTTTGCTAGTCACTCGAGGCCACATTATAAAATAAATTTTCACAATTACTTTATGATTTTTAAACTTTCTTAAAAGAAGGATTATTTTTGAGGATTTTACAAAAACAGGTCGTAATCATTAAAGCTGAGCAAAAAAAAATAAAAATCGAATAGCCTTGTTCCACTGCTCCGTTATTTCAAAAATGGACCGTCGGTTGTTCCACAGCTCCATCTACATTCTCCGGCGACATGTGAATGGGACGAACAGCTAAAGAGATATATATTTTCTTTCGTTTACTTGAAGTTTCCAAGGATCCGATGGACTTGTTGAAAATATATACTCCAGTGGTAGCCTGCTCATTGACTTCATTCTTGTACATTCTGGTCAGGTTGTCGTTTTTCGTCATAACGTCCTTCCACTCCACTTCTTCTAGGCCGGCTTCAACCAGCTTCTCGGCCATCCTTTGGTATATATGGTTGTTCTTCTGTGGCGACCGCATTGGAAACGTGTTTTCCATCCACATATCCAATACGAGCGCATTATGATGCGGCGCCCAAGTAATGGAGCGTTTCCGCTTCTATCCACTCATCTTTATGCAAAACAAATTAATATTTAACAAGTGGAAAGCTACAGTCGAGTGTGACCGACTGTAAGATACCAGTACCCAAAGCATTGTGGGTAAAATTAAACAGCACATGAACATGAAAAAGGAAATTTTGACAACTGAAGACAAATATTGCTATAAAATGCTAGGAACATGTTGGGCAACTCTCAAAAGCGACAAATGTTGCTAGGAACATGCTGAGCAACACCCAACAAAGACAAATGCTGCTAGAAACATGTTGAGCAACACGCACGTGAGCTCTCTCTCTCTCAGAAACTTTATTGTTTAATAACTTCTATGTTTTCATTAGATTTTACTCAAATTTTCAGAACACGTCCACGATTGCATCATTGTTAAGACTGTCTATTTATTTTACGCCGAAAATCACGCATATGGCTTATATACCGTTTTTACTATTTTCGGGGGACAGAAGTGGCGTGGCCAATTTTAAAACAAACTTGATCTAAGTGCAACAGATTCCAATGTTGTCACCAAATTTGGTAACTCCAGCTCTTATAGTCTCTGAGATCTGTTGTTTCACACGGACGGACGGACAGACGGACAGACGGACAGACGGACAGACGGACATGGCTAAATCGACTCGGCTGGTGATGCTGATCAAGAATATATATACTTTATGGGGTCGGAAATGCCTCCTTCTGCCTGTTACATACATTCTCGGTTGGCACTAACTTATAATACCCTTGTACCCTACGGGTACCGGGTATAAAAACAATAATAGCATTATGACACTGTATTAAAACTTTATTAATTGGCGCATTAATTAGAGGCTTCACAGCAACTATAGGGTTTTGCCTAAGTGCGAGCAAGACGACTATACGGCACTTTCAATGAGAGATTAATACATAAATTCTCATTAATTTCGATGCAGGCGGGTTCTGCTTTAAACCCGAGTCAAGCCTCTTGTCAGATGATTTGGGTGCAGCCTTGTACTGGTTGGCGAAAGTTTTTAGATGTACCGTAGTTGTGCGTTTTCAGCGTCCAGGACAAGCTGTTCAATTTGTTGATTAGCTTTAAATTTTTTGGGCTATACGTCCTTCCCTTGTGGTGTTGAAATAGTGGCTGCTGCAGTGAGTACGTCTTCAGGAGCATCAGTAGAGCAGTCGATATCAGCTTCGATGTTAAGCTGTGGGGTTAGTTCAATGTGGGAACTTACATATTTCTTCTTTTTAAGCCAGTTAGTTCTGTGCGACGTCAGCCTGTGGGGATGACTGGTAATTTCTGGGCTTTGAAGAAGAGTAATGATTGCAATATATAATTGCCCATCTTTGGTGGTCACGAGACGCGATCCCCAGTGCGTATGCTTGGCATTATAGTCTCCTGCAGCAATAAGGCGATATCCAAGTGAGTTGTAAAAATCCATGAATTGACCTTCAGAAATTATAAAGCGAGGCGGGCAGTAGACAGCGGCTATGGAAAGGTTGCCGCTTCCTTACTGCACTTTAATAGACGTAGCTTGAAAGTAATTAGTTGAATACCTTTGGTGAAAATGGTGCTTGATGCGTTCTCTGATTAGGACGCCGGTTCCGCCGTGGGCTTTACCATCTGGATGATCTGTGCTGTAGAAGGCGTAACCTTTTATTTGAAAGTTGTATTTGCTTGTGAGGTGCGTATCTCCAAGCAGCATAGCGTCGATATAATGTTCATTCAGGAACTGTGTTATTTCAAGTTTATGCCGTGAGACGCCATTGGCGTTCCACATGGTTATTCGTAGACTAGACATCAGTTATTTGGACTGCTGAGCTACAAGCAACGGTATTTCCATGTTCTGGTTTTGAACAAGTGTTTGCATGGTCGTTTTCATGAAGGACATTAATTCCGTCAAACTTTGTTGCAGGGTAACCATCATAGCGTACATTGTGCTTTGTGGCTGTCCTGGGGCTTGTTGAACGTTTACTTGATTCGACTGGAGTGGGTTTTCCATTCCTGTTCGAAGTGCATCGGCGTAGGAGAAGCCCTTCTGAGCGTTCAGCGGACCAAATGAGGATCTTGCGGCCTTGGCGAAAAATACGTCCGGCGTCGTTTCTGAATTAGTGAACACGTTTCGTGTATTCTGATGACGAGTTGCTGTCACTCGTCGCATGCGATTCTTCAGCTCCTTGTAGACCATACAGCCCTGTAGTTTGCCGTATGGTTTCCACCGCAGTTTCCATATTTCTTCTTCTGGGAGTCTTCCCTGTTAGCAGGGCAGTTTGCGGAATTGTGAAAGTCTCCGCCAACTTCACAAACTGATCGAAGTGTGCATTATGTCCTGGTATGTCCATACTCCTGGCAACTTGTGCACTGCACTGGGCTGTTCTTTTATTTGGCTCTTCCACCGTAATTCTTCGGTGCAATAGGAATTGCAGGTTATAAATGGGGTGCCCTTCGTTTTTCTTCAAGGCTCTGCTGTCAGGCTCCAGCTCGACCTTAAAGAGTGGTTTCGGCTTTTTATACCCTTGCAGAGGGTATTATAATTTTGTCATGATATTTGCAACGCAGTGAAGGAGGCATCTCCGACCCCATAAAGTATATATATTCTTGAACAGTATCACCAGCCGAGTCGATCTAGCTATGTCCGTCTGTCTGTCCGTCTGTCTGTCGGTTTTTACGCGAACTAGTCTCTCAGTTTTTGAGCTATCGGGCTAAAACTTTCAGCATAGTCTTATTTCTTTAGCACGCAGTATATATGTCGGAACGGCCGAAATCGGACCACTATATCCTATAGCTGCCATAGGAATGATGCCGAAATTAATGTAAAACAAATTGTAACTTCTCTGTTTTTCATCGAATTTCTATAAATTTCGAGATATAGTCGTTTTATAGTTCTAGAATTACGGTTTTAGTTTCATTAAGATCGGACAACTATATCATATAGCTGACATAGAAGGGATCGGTCGATTTATGTGAAAATGTAAAATTCTATATGTAAAATGTTAAATTTACAAAATTTACATAATTTGACATTTTTTTTTACATTACCAAAATGGATAGATTTTCAATGATCCAATTGCTGACTGCAAGGGTATACAAACTTCGGTTTACCGAAGTTAGCTTTCTTTCTCGTTATTTTTGTTTTTAGTGTTGCTAACGTTCTTTGCTGAAAACCCCTTTTCTTTACGGGCATCTATTTCGTTCGGAGTTACGTCGGGCTCGATTCCTTTTAATACTACTTGCAAGCACTTGCTGCTTTTTAATTAGTACGTGAAATAATTTTTCTTAGCTTTATGCAGGTATTTGGATACTGCTCGGAAATGTTCTTCAGATTTGGTTTGAAGTTTAGTTTCCCTTTAGTAAGCGGAACAACATGAAAATTTCCATCCCCGATCAGCGCAACAATTTTGTTGACCAGGGCGTTCGAGCTTTTCTCCTTAATGTAAATTGGTGGGGCTTCGGTTTCTTTTGGGTCTCTTGACCCAGGTCCGGTTGTTCATTCGCTAAAAGGGCAAATCTCTTGTTGTTAGATCTCCCGGGTTGATCGTTGTTTCTTTGGACACGGTTTATTTTTGGCTTACTACCGAAATTAAAAAAAAATAGTTTATTTACTAAAAAAATCATATTTTTTGGGTAAACGGATTAAGTTGGAGTTGATTCTTATTTAACAAAGTGCGATTCCGCAAAACAGTAGAAGTGTATGAAAGTATGTACATATTTGTATGCAAATGTATATATGTATGTATATCTTCTTTTTACTGACGCGTGCCTTCGGCATGCGATCGGAGGACTTAATAATCAGCGCTGACTCCATTTTGACGGGACTTAGCTTTTTCTAGCGGTAAAGTTTAAGAAAACTAACAATACTTAAACCTTTATTCAACAAGCAAAATCATCATTGTTTATAATATTTAACTAATTTACAATACATCTCTTATAAAAAATAAAGTGGCAATTCTTTGTCGGGTTTTTAACTCAAGAACGGGCTTATCTAGCTAAATCAAATGTTTAGGCCTTGATCGGTCTACTAAGTAGATGGGTTTTGTGAGGTTTGCATAAAATAGGATTAGCGATTCTTCAGTTATTACATTTTTGCAATGTTTTCGGGCAGCTACTTTGATATAATTGTCAGGTTATTTTCGTCAAACATTTTCTGTCGTTCGTATAAATGGTGAGTCTAGAATTGTTAAAATGTACGGTATATGTATATGTTTTTCTCATTTTCTCTTTTTATATAAAGAAACAATGCCACGACCTAGACGAGCAAATATAGGTAGGCGAAACCGTAGTACAAATGCGTTATTACAAAGACGATCACGGACTGCAAATGAAGTTAATGCACAAAATAGATCTGTAGACCCCGTACCTGTACTGAATCTTTCACAGCGATCACGAATACGTCGTGCTGTTTTGGCTGAAATGATGAATGCTGCTTTAATTATAACAGTTACATTGTATAGTATGTACGTATACAATGGAATGATGGACGGAATATGTCCGAGACTCTTCCGCGATACTTCCGCGACTCTTCCGCGATACTTCCGCGACTCTTCCGCGACTCTTCCGCGATACTTCCGCGATACTTCTGCGATACTTCCGCGATACTTCCGCGACTCTTCCGCGATACTTCAGCGAATCTTCCACGATACTTCCGCGATACTTCCGGGACTCTTCCGCGGCTCTTCCGCGATTCTTTCGCTATACTTATGCGATACTTCCGCGACTCTTCTGCCATACTTTCGCGACTCTTCCGCGATACTTCCGCTACT
Source organism: Drosophila triauraria (assembly GCA_014170255.2). Lineage (NCBI taxonomy): Eukaryota > Metazoa > Arthropoda > Insecta > Diptera > Drosophilidae > Drosophila > Drosophila triauraria. The sequence continues at coordinate 2,433,740 of JABJVT010000007.1, forward strand.
CTTCCGCAATACTTCCGCGCTTCTTCCGCGATACTTCCCCGACTCTTCCGCGATACTTCCGCGACTCTTCCGCGACTCTTCCGCGATACTTCCGCGATACTTCTGCGATACTTCCGCGATACTTCCGCGACTCTTCCGCGATACTTCAGCGAATCTTCCACGATACTTCCGCGATACTTCGGGACTCTTCCGCGGCTCTTCCGCGGCTCTTCCGCGATTCTTTCGCTATACTTATGCGATACTTCCGCGACTCTTCTGCGATACTTTCGCGACTCTTCCGCGATACTTCCGCGCTTCTTCCGCGATACTTCCGCAACTCTTCCGCGATACTTCAGCGACTCTTCCGCTATACTTCTGCAATATTTCCGCGACTCTTCCGCGACTCCTCCGTGATTCTTCCGCGATACTTCCGCGATACTTCTGCGATACTTCAGCGATTCTTCCGCGACCGACTGTGAGATACCCGGTACCCAAAACATTGTTGAGCAACACCCAAAAAGACTAATGTTGCTAGGATCGGATTGTGCAATACCCAAGAAAGACAAATGTTGCTAGGAACATGTTGAGCAACAAGCATTGGTGGTCTCAAATACTGCCAATCACTTAAAGGAATCAAATACACGAAGTCAGTGGATACCCACTTCCCAAGAAACCAAAAGAAGAACCCACAACAACGGTAAGCCAGATAGCAGACCAACAGCAACAACTCGAAGAAATCGTAACTATGGAATGAGTCCACTGGACTATTGACTTTTTAACATATAAGAAAGTCCGGTCCAGATGAACATAGAAGGAGCATTCAACAACGTAAACGCAGACTCCATCTTGAGCTCCCTCAAAAGATAGGAGTTGAAGGAAACATCACAGCATGGATCGGCGACAAGCAAACATTACAGCATGAATCGGGGCCATGCTAACGAGCAGAAGGATAATAGCCGAACTGACTTGCACTCATCAGACAAGATTTGTCAAGATTGGCCCACCTCAGGGGAGTTCTGTCTCCGCTGCTCTTGCTGATAAATATGGACGATATTTTGAGAGTACTCAATAGCGAAGGTGTAAAATAGTAGCAAACGCAGACGACGTAGTTCTACTCGTATCAGGACCATACCCCAAGGTTTAGGGAATAACCCTAGCAAAACTGAGCTTATGCTTATTTCAAAGAAAACCAAGACCCCAAGATTTACTAGACCACAGATAGATGGCATAAAACTGGAGCTATCGAAACCAGCGAAGTATCTAGGAGTGATACTAGATCCAAAGCTATCGTGAAAAATAACATCATTGAAAGCGTCAAGAAGGCGAGCGTAGCCTTCTACTCTTGCAGGAAAATGTTCGGGAAAAACTGGGGTACACAAATAATAATATGGCTTTACACACTAACATACGGAGCACTGGTATGGGGCCAGCGCTAATTAAGGCTTACACCATTAAAGAAACTAACAAGGATATAAAGAGCGGCAAGCGCATGATCCACGGAGCATTAAGATCATGCCCTGCGGTAGCGTTAAGTGCCATTCTAAACATAATCCCGAACAAACACTTGTTCAAGGATACAGCAGCACAAAAGCGGTAAGACTAAAGGCAAGCCACAGCTAGAAGAATTACCACACTGGGCACTGTAAGATCCTGAAAGGACTGAAGTGTCGGGTAAGGGAAGAATGGAAGAGAGAAAGTGTAACCGAACCATGATGTATCACTTTACACCGACGGCTCAAAGAAAAGCTGCAGTGTAGGGGCCGGAATCTTCGCCGAAAACTGGGGCGTGGAAAAGTCTTTCCATCACTCAGAGTCAGCGACGCAATACTGAAAGCAGTCGAACTCTTAATAGAACGAGATCACCGGAATACCATCGTTAGGCCATCAAACCTCTAGTTGCAGCAAGGACAACCTCGACACTAGTGGCCAAATGAAAAGTGGCACTAAAATCTAGCCACTAAACAAACACAACCGAGTATAAATAGCTGCGGTACCCGGACACAATGACATACCAGGAAATGAAAAAGCCGACAAGCTGGCCTAAAAGGGGTCAGGGGAAAGAACAGACACAGCAAACATCCTATTTTCTCTGAACTCAGTCCAGACAGGAATTCATGACCATTTTAGGAGCTAGCCAGCTGGGAGTGGTCAAGGAAGAATGAGCTCAAAAGATCGAAACTATGCTGGCCAGAATACGATAGAAGAAGAACGAGAGAGTTGATCTCCTAAAGTAAAAATAAAAAGATTCACAAATCCAACGAGTGATGTCTTCCAAAAGCGATGTCTGACAGGTCGTCGTCGTCCTCTATTAGTTCCTTCAAACTTCGGCTTTTGTAACCTCGTCTCCTTGTATGTTAGTTAACATTGTCTTCTTCGATACACTCTTAGCTAATCAATGACGCCAGATGTATCGATTGCAGTGCTCATCTTGAAAGATTAGAGATGGTAACTCCTTCCCCTGGAGTTAAGTGTGTCCCAGAGTGATGACCTTATTAAATGGTACAAACAAAGAAACTCCCTTGGAATGTGCCCTCTTAATTTAATCGTTTAGTCTAAGATATTCGTTGTGGTTAGCATAGGCAGTTAGTTCTATGGATATAAATATGTAATTATAAGTAAATTGTAACGGAAAATGTAAGTGTTACAAGTCTTATTTTATTCTTCTTTTATCTTGGATTTGTGAATCTTTTTATTTTTATACCCTTGCAAAGGGTATTATAATTTTGCCATAATATTTGCAATGCAGTGAAGGAGGCGTCTCCGACCCCATAAAGTATATATTATATATTTTTGATCACCATGACCAGCCGAGTCGATCTGGCCATGTCCATCTGTCTGTCTGTCTGTCGGTTTCTACGCGAACTAGTCTCTCAGTTTTTGAGCTATCGGGCTGATAGTCTTATTTCTTTAGCACGCAGTATATATGTCGGACCGGCCGAAATCGGACCACTATATCCTATAGCTGCCATAGGAATGATGGCGAAATTAATGTACAAAAATTTTTAATTTCTCAGTTTTTCAACGAATTTCTGTAAATTTCGACATATAGTCGTTTTTTATAGTTCTAGAATTACGGTTTTAATTTCATTAAGATCGGACAACTATATCATATAGCTGCCATAGAAGGGATCGGTCGATTTATATGAAAATGTAAAATTCTACATGTAAAATGTAACATTTACAAAATTTACATAATTTGACATTTTTTTTTTAACATTACCAAAATGGACCGATTTTTAATGATCCAATTTCAGACTGCAAGGGTATACAAACTTCGGTTTACCGAAGTTAGCTTTCTTTCTCGTTTTTGTTTGTCTTTAAATCATCCACTTTTTATAATTTTTCCGGAGCTTGCGAGAAACACGTCCGCTCTATACCGAAGTACGAAATTGACTGCACGCATAGTTATCTACATTTATCTATGCACAACCTCGGCCTTTGCCCTAAGCACCGCCTATTTTGCCGAAGCTATCGGTCGGTTGTCTTTCGATCGTTCAATACGAGAGATCATTTCGGGCGCAGCATAGTTGTTGTTCGCTTATCTTACTTATCGAGCGCAGCATATTTGTTGTATGCTTATCTTACTTATCGGGAGCAGCATTGTTGTTGTTCGCTTACTCATTAATTCGAACGCAGCCAATATTGCTGTTCGCTAATCTTGCATGTACATAACTTCACATATTGCCCTGCGGGCCAAATAAACCTATTAAAATTGATGAAACAATAGCGTTTGTTTTCCAATTAAGTTAGTGAAAAGCTCACTAGCTCAACATTTGGTGACCCCGACGTGAATAACATTATCTTTAAACAAATAATTCGTCTTAAATAGTTAATGCTTGTCCCCTTGCATTGCCTCGAGTTTCGGTACATATATACGTGAGCCCAATACATAACTCTATTCGCGATCATCGACCGCCGCTGTCTTCGGTGGTAAATAAATGCACAGTGAATATCAAACTATCACAGAGAAGAGGCGTTTAATTGCGGATTCCCTTCTGGCTTATATATAAACTGCAAACATTTGATATTAAAATGTCGCTTGATCCATTGATTTACAAGCTGAAGGCTTTAGCGTTGCTCAATCGCATTGAAGGCCTCCGCACCCAGCTCACCAGGAAGTAAAATGAGTTATATTCATAGTCTGGAGTTAGAAATTCGTTTGGAAATGGTTGAGAAATTAAAGGCATTGTTTTCGTTGGCACATGATAAGTTGGAGGAGCTGGACTACGACGAGCACGACGAGATTGGCAGCAAAACTCGGGAAGATTTTGATGAGGTTCTGGTGGAACTGCTGACTGATTTACACCGTGAAATTGGAAGGAGACAGGAACAGACCCCAGCCCTACCGGAGTCCAAGCTGCAGTGTTGCCAACTTTTCCTTGAAAAAAAAGCTGTTTTTGACGGAAAGAACGATCAAAAAAAGCCAAATAAATTTGGAAAAAAGCTATTAAAAAAGCCAGTTGTCCAACAAGTTTATTTGTTGCTTCTAACTAACAGAGAAGAAGAAATAAGTCGTAGTTTTGTTGTTATTGTTATTATTAATAATATGTAAATCATTTCATCAATACTTGGAGCTTCTTTCTGATTTTCATACGATTTTTACGTATACGTTATAAATGTATATATACGTATTTTATAAGAATTCGTCACAAAACGACCAAAGTCAGAAATGAGGTATTTTATTTAAAAATATGCGGATAAAGTAATCTTAAAAGTAACGATGTAACGATCCCTTTTAACGCTGTCTTAAGTCCTACTATCGACAAAATCAGTAATAATTGTATAATTTTTTGAGCATACGTTTTGTTATGTGGGCATACATGGGAAAACAGCATTTAACAAAAATAAAAAGCCAGAATTCCCGCTGCCCACTCTTTCCAAATATTTCTAGTAAATGGTCTTTAAAAAAAGCCAGATTTGACGGGAAAAAAGCGACTCTGGCAACACTGCCAAGCTGCAAGAATTCATCGGAGGCTGCACGGAATTAGGCAGTAGTATGTCAACAGTATCAACTATAATCGACCAGGCGCACAGTGGGTCCAATGGCTCCGCTAGCAGAATTAAATTAATAACTTTAGTAAATTAATAGATATTTTAATGAAACTTTGTACTTACAGTTTTTAATTCATTTTACGTATATTCTGCAAATTTCAATGTCCTTCGTTAGGTATTTCTCATAGCTCCCATACAAATGTTAAAAAACCATATTCAACAATATAAATGTTCACATTTTTTTTTTAAACTCTTAAGTGTTTTGTTTTTTAATTTACATTTTAACTAATGAGTTTGTTTTCTATATATTATTCGCTACTATTATTCGGAATCTGAAGATTCAGAATCATTATTTAAATGTGGGACATTTATTAGAAGACCAGCAACAACTTTATCAAATTTAATAGATTTAACCGAATTTGTTGACATTTTAGACAATGATGTTATTAGTGGATCAGAAGACACGAGTATTGCGTGCATAACATCTTCCATTGTATTAGATCTATTGTTCTTTCGAGAATGATTCTTCCGTATATTCCGGCAATCCTTATTCCTGGCTTCCAGGGCTTCTTCAGACATGATGCCAATAGGAAGACCCACATGCTTTATGTTGTAATGGCAATCCTTCCATTTCACTGCAAGCCTGCTGACAAAATTAGCCAATTTTTTATTAATTTCTTTAATATCGTTGTCAGATAAGTTTTTGTTCTTCAAAATTGTGCCAAATACATATTCATTTAGCACCAACAATTTCCTTGATGCGACATTTTCGCCATGCCACATGCAAAACAGAACGCGCTTTGGGACTGACATTTCACCTAAAAAGTGCAATAAACTTAAGAGTTGGACGTAGTTGGTTATGATTTTGGACATTTTCACATCACAAGAACTCAGACTTTACATAAATACTAAAATTAGCTTGAATACGATTGAATAACGTTAATTACAGTCCAATGAAGACAGTAAAACGCTCACAAACAATTCTTGCTAAGTCAACTTACAAATAACACATTTTTAAGCTACACATGAAAAGACGGGCCACGAACATACAATTTATATTTAGTACATACCTTATTTTAAGGGAAACAAAAGTTATTTATATCAATATACTCAAATATATCACTTGTTTTGATAATTTAAAACGAGTCACAAATAACCTCAAATCTCTGTGTAGACACGTGCCGCAAATAAGGTAACTTTAAAAGCTCGCAGCCGATCAGAGATGCACTGAAAAGCTCATTCAAATGCTTTTTTGAGCTTTGCAGAGTGTAGCCAATTAAATAAAATCAAAACTAAACGCCATATTTATATTTAAAAAATATACTTTAATTCTGCTAGATTTTAGATTGGACCCACTGTGAGGCGGTCGAGTTCCCAAACAGTGCAAAGCCGGTGCCTGTTGCAAACCTGGGTGGACCAGCTGGAAAAACGAACCCTTTTTTGAGGGCTTTTGGAACAATGGGCCCCCCAGCACTAATTGTCTTCAATTCAGAAACCGTTGAAGCCCTGAAGAGCTTAACTCCGGCACCCTATTTTGACGCCGCTCCATTGCCATCTGAACTTGATGTCACTGGGCTCAATTTTACTCTTCTGGATCGCTGGCAGAAGATAGGCTACTATCAACATATCTTCTGCTCCCATTGGCGTGAGGAATGCAGAACAATAATGCAGCATAGTGCCAAGTGGCGCCATCCTGAATCTGCGTTAAGGTCAATGATGTCGGGCTGTTGAAGAACGAGAATGGTAGCCTGCCCGCTCAAGATCACGATGTCGAGTCTGACCAAGATGTTGTTGCAAGCCCTAGTCTTGCAAAGGGGGGAGGTCATGCCCTCTCGAAGTAATGGCCCAGCAGCAGCCGAATATTACACGCATAGTTATCTACATTTATCTATGCACAACCTCGGCCTTTGCCCTAAGCACAGCTTCGGCCGCCTATTTTGCCGAAGCTATCGTTCAGTTGTCATTCAAGACGAAAGATCATTTCAGGCGCAGCATAGTTGTTGTTCGCTTATCTTACTTATCGAGCTTATCTTACTTATCGGGCGCAGCAAAGTTGTTGTTCGCTTACTCATTAATTCGAGCGCAGCCAGTATTGCTGTTCGCTAAACTTGCATTTACATAACTTTACATATTGCCCAGCGCGGCCAAATAAACCTATTGAAATTGATGCAACAATCGAGTTTGTTTTAATTAAGTTAGTGAAAAAGCTCACTAGCTTAACAGTAAGCATCATAGCTTCCATTGTGCTTTCTGGCTGTCCTGGGGCTTGTTGAACGTTTTCTAGATTAGACTGGAGTGGGTTTTCCATACCTGTTCGAAGGGCATCGGCGTAGGAGAAGCCCTTCTGAGCGTTCAGCGGACCAAATGAGGATCTTGCGGCCTTGGCGAAAAATAGTCCGGCGTCGTTTCTGAATTAGTGAACACGTTTCGTGTATTCTGATGGCTAGTTGGTGTCACTCGTCGCATGCGATTCTTCAGTTCCTTGTAGACCATACAGCCCCTGTAGTTTGCCTTATGGTTTCATTTTTCCACATTTCTTCTTCTGGGGGTCTTCCCTGTTAGTAGGGCAGTTTGCGGAATTGTGGAAGTTTTCGCAAACTACACAGACTGATAGAAGTGTGCAGTATGTCCTGGTGTGTCCATACTCCTGGCAATTTGTGCACTGCACTGGGCCGTTCCTTTTATGTGTCTCTTCTATCGTAATTTTTCGGTGCAATAGGAAATGCAGGTTATAAATGGGGTGCACTTTATTTTATTTCGAGGCTCTGCTGTCTGGCTCCAGCTTGACCTTAAAAAATTGGTTGCGGTTCTTCGTTTTTGTTTATGATATTGCTTACGTTCTTTGCAGAAAAACCCTTTTGTTAAAGTTCATATATAATTTCGTTGGTGGTTACGTCGGGCTCGATTCCTTTTAGTACTACTTGCAAGTCCTTGCGTATAGTTATTCTTCTTAGCTTAATTCAGGTATTTGTACACCGTTCGAAAATGTTCTTTAGACGTCGATAAAACTTTTAGTATGCGGAACAACATGAAAATTTCCAACCCCGATCAGCGCAACAATTTTGTTGACCAAGGCGTTCGATTTTTTCTCTTTATGTAAATTGGTGGGGGCTTGGGTTTCTTTTGGGTCTCTTGACCCATTTCCGCTTGATCATCCGCTAAAAGGGCAAATTTTTTGTTTTTAGATCTCCCGGGTTGATCGTTGTGTCTTTGGACACGATTTATCTTTGGCTTATCACCGACCGCGTTGTTCTGCGGGCTAAGCTTGCGCTTAATTTGGATGTAGCGAATCATGCCGTTCTGTATGGCCGGGGCCGCTTGTTGAATATTGCCGATATTAGTTTGGATATTGCAGTTTTTTTTGTACTTATTTTTACAAAATAATTATGCACTTTTTCAATCATATCAATAATTTGGGACTTGAAAACTATTTATTTTTCGAGCGAAGCATGTCCGCTCTCTACGGAAGTACGATAACTGACGAATCCGAGAGACAAATATCTGCCTCGTTGGTGATACTGCAATAAGGGCTTTTGGCAATACGGACTGGTTGGCTGTATTATCAATTTCGGCCGGTAATCCAGGCCTGTCACCCTGGGGAGCATTCGGGAGTGGGATCTAAGGGGTCGTTGATTTTAACCCCCGAGCGGACTCAACGGACATCTCTGAAGCAGAGGTCCCGATCGCGGCACATTCGGAGGCCGAACCTTTTCTCGCACCCGACCTCAATATCATTGGAGTTATATATATTGGGGTCGTGGAAGTAAACTGTTGAGAGCCTGCGTCGAGTTGTTGGGCAGCGGTCAAATACGGTGTGCAAACCGTGGTTTTCTAGCGCTTTGGGGACTCGTTTAATAGCTTTAGGCCATTAAAGGGGGTCCAGCGCCAGGAGCACCTCATTAGTTCTACGAACATCCCTTTCAACATCGCGACATGTCTCACAACAGTAGCGCAATCCAAGGTTTTAAGTAACAGTATCAGCCATCCGGCCCCTGAAATCAATAAACTTGGCGTGCACGATATTATTACAAAGCCAGCAGCCAATACTTGGGTCCTCTGCAGAAAAACTTCTTTCATGCATTTTAGAGACTTACCACTGTACCAATCAGATGATAAGAGAAAATAAGAGTAAGTTACGTGCACTTAAAGAGTGTGAGAGCGAGCACGAGAACGAGAGTAAGGGAGCTTAAGCCGTCAGGCTGTAATATCGGCGTAACGGATAAAGCACAAAGATAAATGCAAAAATGGAGATAAGCAATCGCTGCGCCAAAACTAATTTGCAATTAATATATTTATTAATACACAAAAACAGCTGCATGCACACGCGAAGTGAAACGGTGAATTATTATTGACACAAGATAGAAGCTTTAAATATAACTCCGGTGGTTTATTGCAAAGAAATTAACACAAATACGAGGCGCAAAACAGAAACACAACCGTTCACTTTTAAAGAGAAAAGAAAATTTATTTTTTTATTTTTTTATTTGCTATTTGAAAGGCTATATAAACTTCGGTTTTCTGAAGCTAGCGTTCTTTCTTGTTTTATTTAAATATTGTTTATTTTATGTATTGTAAATAAATTATATTGTAAATAAATTTAATTTTCCTCGATGGAAGAACCCGCCATACGGTTTTGTTTTCTATTGCCTGTCTTCATTTGGCAAGGATCTCTGGGTATTTATTTGCTCTGTTCATCCGATTTCAATGACCTAACGCGATGTTCCTTATAGTATGTTTAAGTATTTCTCTTAGCTCATCCGCGTACCGACCTTGCTAAAAGGCGCCGAAATAGTGTATTTACCTCTCGCTCGCACTCATTTGTACGTTGCTTTATTCATGATCGACTGTAGAAATACACCCCTTTCACTGTGTTATTTCAACGCCTCGTCTAAGAATTTGTGAAACATTTCTTCATTCAATTTTTAAAAATCATTGCAAGCAGACGTCCACTCAAAAAAACATAGGGGAGAGATCCCGGTTGTGGACATTGCCCGGTTGTAAGTTGCCCGGTTGTGGACACCCCCCCCAAAAACTTGGACAACATGCTGATGCTACTGATATGAGTGTTGGGAGTTATATTCGTTAACAATACGCAGCTTTTGAGCTTATACAAAAAAAGGAGTGTGTCAATCCTACGCACGACAAAAGTGAAACTTCTAGTATTTTGAGACCATGTTATCACAGCGATACCTTTTGGTGTTGCATTCAGAACAGTTTACCATTTGTATAACAAAAGTTCCCGTTTGGTTCTTATTCTTATACCATAAGTTCACATTTTTTTTTTTTTGTAAGTTTAATTATCACGCTTCACAAGAGTAGCTCTTGTTTTCGTGTTTGATTAATAGTAACTATAGATCCCGGAAACTGCGGGTGGGAAAGAGCGCCACTTTGGGGCATTTTATGTGTGATTATATGGTGTTAAAGTAATCGTCCATGTCTGTCTCGGCCGAGTATCCATAGGTCCGCAGGGTGTCTTCTGCGCAGACGTCGTCGGCCTAACGGGGTGGCAAGGTGTCTTGCCAAATGGTTGGTATGCGCTAGCCGGCGGTCTCTGTATCGGTTTGCAAATGATGAAATTGTTTCTGTTACAGTTGGTATTCCTGTGTCTTGAAATAGCGTGTGATTGTGTACGTAGTGGTGCCACTTAACTCCCAGCATCCTTCTCAGAGCCTTCGTTATGCATGTTTGCACCCTTTTTAGTGAAGAGTCACAAGCGGTGCCCCAGCATGTAATCCCCAGTTCAGTGTCGGAAGGACAATGGCTTTAAATAGTCGCACCTTGGCATGGAGGGATAGACCGCTATCCGAACGAAGGAGCCAATCCATTTTTTCGAGCTTTGTCCTTGCTGATCTGCAGACTCGGTCAATCTGCCCTTCCAGCAAAGTCGGCGGTCTAGGATTACGCCAAGGTACGTAACCTTATTCTCATGCTTTAGTCTTTTCCCATCCATATAAAGGGCACGTGAGCGGCCAGGCCGAAAGGCGAAAGTGGCGTGCTGTGTCTTTTTAATGTTAAGCGCTATGTTCCATCGAGATGCCCAACATTCGAATTCGTCCAAGAATGTCTGGACACGATTAGAAGCCGATATGGGGGTGCTGCCAGCAGCTAGAAAAGCAGTGTCATCTGCGTAGGTGGCTAGAAGAGTAACACGAGCAATGGGGCTTGGAAGATCCGATGTCTAAAGTGTGTACAGTACCGGGCCAAGAACACTGCCCTGAGGTACACCAGCGTGAATTGGGCGTAGTTCCGAACGATGTCCACGGATCTCAACGGAAAACTTCCTGTTATCCAGAAATTACACAATAAGCTTCCAGAGTCTCTCAGGTAAAAGCGGCATTAATTTGTAAAATAGACCTTCATGCCAAACCCTGTCAAAGGCCTGCCGTACGTCTAGAAATACAGCTGAACAGTATTTGCGATTTTCTAAAGCACTCAGAATGTGGTTAACGACTCTGTGAACTTGCTCAATAGCGCTATGGCGACTTCGGAAGCCAAATTGGTGGCTCGGCAGAGCGTTTCCATGAAGGCGTCAATATTCAGCAACCGAGCAAGCACGATCCGCTCGAATATCTTGGAGAAAGTGGACAGGAGACTTATCGGCCTGTAAGATTCTGGTGTGCACGGGTCTTTCCCTTTCTTATGGACCATTGTGACAAGTGCACGTTTCCAGGGGGATGGAAAATGGCCAAGGTTAAGGGAAGCATTAAAGAGAAGGCAGAGCTGTGCAATAACTGAGCTAGGAAGTGCCTTTGCTACTCTACCATCAATTGCATCCATGCCAGGAGCCTTAGTGGGAACCAGTCGCTTAATATGATCACGTACCTCATCTTGATCCACAGGCCGCACAGCAACAGGAGAACCAAAGGAGAGCCCAAACCTAGAGATTGTTGTAAAATCAAACGGAGTAAAGCGTCTCTCCAGATCGCCTGCAAATACTTCAGCAATAGCGGAATCGCTGTGAGCCCAAGTACCATCGCTTCGTTTAAGAGAAAACCTAAAAGTGGGTGCCTTTTTAGGTTTCGGGTGCATTTCCATAAAACAAACCCATGATCCTGGTTAGGATCGATGGCATTGAGATGATTTACGAAAAATTCCGACTTAGCCAAGCGGAGAACTTTCCTAAGTTCTGAGACAGATGCCTTCCACCTAGCTAAATCGATAGTATGCCTTATCCTCATCCAGGTACGACGAAGTGCATGACCCTTCCTGGCCAAGGCTGCAATTTCTGGCTTTGATGATGTCCAGGATGGCGGAGGAATAGATATACATCTAGCAGGAGGGGCAGCTTGATGAATTTTGTCTACTAAGTCCTGAGCAAAAGAAACAATGTCATCCGCCGTTACAAGTGATGGGTTATCTTCAGTCAGTGCAGAAAGTCTGGCACTAAAACTTCTTGTGTCTGATCCCCGAGGCAAAAGCCTGGTTTTAGGAACGACCTGATAGGCAGCAACGCAGAAATATATCAGGAGCGGAATGTGGTTAGAGGAAAGGCCCGAGCACTCCGAAATGGCAAGGTGGCTGCACGGAATCTATACACTGCAAAGTCAATGGCTGTCAGTATTCCAAGGAAAGTGCGTAGGTCCCCCGGTAGCCAGAATCTGCATGGTTGAGCTAGAGACAATGGACATCAGAGTATTTCCACGAGGGCAGGAGCGTCTGCATCCCCAGAAGCTGTGGTGCGCATTCCAATCCCCTCCAATAACAAAGCGACTGCCCATAGAGCCAAACAGGCGAAGATATTGCTCAGCTGGCCAAGAGTGACGGTGACCAGGAGGACAGTAAACAGCACCAAACGAAATTCTTCCAAGTGTTGTGACCAAATTTATGGAAATTGCTTGCAGGTGGGGTTCCGATATTGAGGCACTCAGGTTATAGTCCAAGGAGGATTTAATGATGATTGCAGCACCTCCACGATCATCGGGGTGGTTGGCACAGTGTACTGCATATCCATGAACACGGAAGGCTGGTAAAATGTGTTTCAGAGATCAGCAGGATGTCAATGTAGCGTTCCTGGAGGAGAAGCTCAACCTCTAGGGATTTGCCAACTAAGTTGTTGGCGTTCCACATAACTATATTTATCCCGTAATTAGTCATCGCAACGCGTTGACTCCAAGGGACTGGCGTGTTTAGACATCACGCTCTGTAACATTTGTATTGTTGCCGTCATCACCGACATCATTTGATCGAAGCGCAGCAGAAGCTTGTCGATCGCAGCCGCTTGTGATATTGCAGCAGCTTCCTGCTGGTTCTGTAAATCATTAATGAATTTCAGTAGTCTGTCTTGAGCAGGTTGTTCAATTGAGGGAGTCTTCCTGTCAGTTCCAATATGGGGCTGGATTATTGAATGCACATTTAGGCAGAAGTTAGATGCCATTGATTGTTGGTTTGATGAAATGGGAAGACTAGATGTAAACCAAGCATTCTGAGCCGGCGGCGGAGCAGGTTGAAAATCTGGACGCTTTTGAGTTCGTTGGTTCGTTGAGCCAATGGACTTGCTCCTCTGGGAATGCTCCAGGTAGGCGGGACAACTGCGTGAGGACGCCCAATGATTGGAGCCACAGTTTATACATTTGAGCTATTCCTCTTGCACAGCGGGGCACTTTTCCTTCTCGTTTGTGTTATGGTCACCAGCACATCGGGCACACTTCGGTGAGAATGAACAAAAGTTTTTCGAATGCCCAAATAATTGGCATTGGAAACATCTTAAGGGGCCCTTTCTGTGTTGTTGAGGTTCTACTTTCACCACCTGGTAGTCAATGACTCGAATGTCATACACATTCTTGTTGTTCCTTGCAGGTACTAATTCTACAAAGAACATATCTCGATTTGCCTTACCATTCTTACCATAGGGGTTGTAAACATTTCGGGGGTTGTGCCCCAGTTCTTTGAGTCTTGCAATTATTTCACTAGTCTCAGTTGATGCATTAAGACCTTTGATAACGATTCGAAAAGCTCGCTCATTTTTAAACTGAAAGGTACTGAAGGGAATCCCCTTATCCTTAAAAAGTTTTTGAACTTTTCTGTATATATTTCCATCATCCACAGTTATTCGGCAGGAGGATCGCCCAGTCGTTTTAAGGCGAAATCCAGTCGTCACCCAAGATAGTAGGGCAATCAGTTCTATGATATCCGTAACACCCCTCAAAAGAAAGGGTGGGGGACGGGGATCCCGTTTGTTGGTTCTGGGTTGCGAAGCTTCAGCTGAGTTGATTGAATCACCAGTATTAGCGGGAATGATTGTGTCATTCTCATCATCATCAGACTGGCGAAGCTTTTATTCTTGCCAATATAAGATTTCTTTTCTCCGTTTGGAAGACTCTTCAGCTGCAATGACTTATGGTCGCCGATTTCTTCAAGATTTCGCCTTTTCCTGAGATTTCTTACTTGAGTAAAGCGCTCCTCGTCAGCAGCACTCTTGCTTATCCACTTAGGGCTAGCATTTACGGAGCAGTCCGGTTCCATATCCATATCATCATCACTCATATTGGCATCAAAGCAGTCGCCTTGCCATTCTTAGAAGCCTGAACTACAGCTTCTTTAATTACATCTTCAGTTTTAACTGGAGGTCGGGATATCTTGCTTTTTGCGGAAGCTGATAGTTTCGGAACTTGTTGTTCGTTGGGTTGAATCATACGACTGTCAGTCTCAGAGGTGCCTTGAAAGTAGTATACATCCTTCCCCGGCAAGGTATTAGTATCCGCCATTGTACACGGAACTAAGAAAAATTAAAACAAATTAAGTTTACGCGCAATAGCCAGCCTGCCAAGAACGTGGGCAAGGCCGACAAAAACACAACACAAAGTTGTATCCAAAATTATCCGAAAAATTTCGAGAAAAATTTTATATACAAATTTTAAGAAATTCGGGAGCTTTAAAATGAACAGATAAGTTCACAAATGTAAATCAGTGGACCATTTGTGTTACATACAATATCGTTTGGTTCTAGCTTTGATACCATTGGGTCAAGTGCGCTCCAAGTCCAAACATTAAAGAAAAAGAGACAGAAAATAAACAACAGAAATATGTATGCCGCGGCCGCTTAAACGATAAGCTGACAAAATTCAGTATAACCGTTTAAACATATAGTACAGACTCAGTAAAAAATAGTTCTGTAATAAACGATTTAGAATCTAACCGAATCTAATCTTACATGTCTTTAGATTTTCAAGGAAAAACATTTTTTTTTTCGCCATTTTAGGTTCAATACCGCTTTAAAAAAATCCGAAATTAAAACAAAATAGTTTATTTACTAAAAAAATCATATTTTTTGGGTAAACGGATTAAGTTGGAGTTGATTCTTATTTAACAAAGTGCGATTCCGCAAAACAGTAGAAGTGTATGAAAGTATGTACATATTTGTATGCAAATGTATATATGTATGTATATCTTCTTTTTACTGACGCGTGCCTTCGGCATGCGATCGGAGGACTTAATAATCAGCGCTGACTCCATTTTGACGGGACTTAGCTTTTTCTAGCGGTAAAGTTTAAGAAAACTAACAATACTTAAACCTTTATTCAACAAGCAAAATCATCATTGTTTATAATATTTAACTAATTTACAATATATCTCTCTTATAAAAAATAAAGTGGCAATTCTTTGTCGGGTTTTAACTCAAGAACGGGCTTATCTATCTAAATCAAATGTTTAGGCCTTGATCGGTCTACTAAGTAAATGGGTTTTGTGAGGTTTGCATAAAATAGGTTTAGCGATTCTTCAGTTATTACATTTTTTGCAATGTTTTCGGGCAGCTACTTTGATATAATTGTCAGGTGATTTTCGTCAAACATTTTCTGTCGTTCGTATAAATGGTGAGTCTAGAATTGTTAAAATGTACTGTATATGTATATGTTTTTTCTCATTTTCTCTTTTTTATATAAAGAAACAATGCCACGACCTAGACGAGCAAATATAGGTAGGCGAAACCATAGTACAAATGCGTTATTACAAAGACGATCACGGACTGCAAATGAAGTTAATGCACAAAATAGATCTGTAGACCCCGTACCTGTACTGAATCTTTCACAGCGATCACGAATACGTCGTGCTGTTTTGGCTGAAATGATGAATGCTGCTTTTAATTACAACAGTTACATTGTATAGTATGTACGGATACAATGGAATGATGGACGGAATATGTCCGAGACTCTTCCGCGATACTTCCGCGACTCTTCCGCGATACTTCCGCGACTCTTCCGCGATACTTCCGCGATACTTCTGCGATACTTCCGCGAGACTTCCGCGATACTTCAGCGAATCTTCCACGATCGCGATACTTCCGGGACTCTTCCGCGGCTCTTCCGCGATTCTTCCGCGATACTTCCGCGACTCTTCTGCCATACTTCCGCGATACTTCAGCGAATCTTCCGCGATACTTCCCGACTCTTCCGCGACTCTTCCGACTCTTCCGCGACTCTTCCGCGCGATACTTCTGGCGAATCTTCCACGATACTTCCGCGATACCGGACTCTTCCGCGGCTCTTCCGCGGCTCTTCCGCGATTCTTTCGCTATACTTACGATACTTCCGCGACTCTTCTGCCATACTTTCGCGACTCTTCCGCGATACTTCCGCTACTCTTCCGCAATACTTCCGCGCTTCTTCCGCGATACTTCCGTGCGCTTCTTCCGCCATGCGATACTTCCGCGACTCTTCTGCGATACTTTCGCGACTCTTCCGCGATACTTCCGCGCTTCTTCCGCGATACTTCCGCAACTCTTCCGCGATACTTCAGCGACTCTTCCGCTATACTTCTGCAATATTTCCGCGACTCTTCCGCGACTCCTCCGTGATTCTTCCGCGATACTTCCGCGATACTTCTGCGATACTTCAGCGATTCTTCCGCGACCGACTGTGAGATACCCGGTACCCAAAACATTGTTGAGCAACACCCAAAAAGACTAATGTTGCTAGGATCGGATTGTGCAATACCCAAGAAAGACAAATGTTGCTAGGAACATGTTGAGCAACAAGCATTGGTGGTCTCAAATACTGCCAATCACTTAAAGGAATCAAATACACGAAGTCAGTGGATACCCACTTCCCAAGAAACCAAAAGAAGAACCCACAACAACGGTAAGCCAGATAGCAGACCAACAGCAACAACTCGAAGAAATCGTAACTATGGAATGAGTCCACTGGACTATTGACTTTTAACATATAAGAAAGTCCCGGTCCAGATGAACATAGAAGGAGCATTCAACAACGTAAACGCAGACTCCATCTTGAGCTCCCTCAAAAGATAGGAGTTGAAGGAAACATCACAGCATGGATCGGCGACAAGCAAACATTACAGCATGAATCGGGGCCATGCTAACGAGCAGAAGGATAATAGCCGAACTGACTTGCACTCATCAGACAAGATTTGTCAAGATTGGCCCACCTCAGGGGAGTTCTGTCTCCGCTGCTCTTGCTGATAAATATGGACGATATTTTGAGAGTACTCAATAGCGAAGGTGTAAAATAGTAGCAAACGCAGACGACGTAGTTCTACTCGTATCAGGACCATACCCCAAGGTTTAGGGAATAACCCTAGCAAAACTGAGCTTATGCTTATTTCAAAAAACCAAGACCCCAAGATTTACTAGATCACAGATAGATGGCATAAAACTGGAGCTATCGAAACCAGCGAAGTATCTAGGAGTGATACTAGATCCAAAGCTATCGTGAAAAATAACATCATTGAAAGCGTCAAGAAGGCGAGCGTAGCCTTCTACTCTTGCAGGAAAATGTTCGGGAAAACTGGGGTACACAAATAATAATATGGCTTTACACACTAACATACGGAGCACTGGTATGGGGGCCAGCGCTAATTAAGGCTTACACCATTAAAGAAACTAACAAGGATATAAAGAGCGGCAAGCGCATGATCCACGGGAGCATTAAGATCATGCCCTGCGGTAGCGTTAAGTGCCATTCTAAACATAATCCCGAACAAACACTTGTTCAAGGATACAGCAGCACAAAAGCGGTAAGACTAAAGGCAAGCCACAGCTAGAAGAATTACCACACTGGGCACTGTAAGATCCTGAAAGGACTGAAGTGTCGGGTAAGGGAAGAATGGAAGAGAGGAAGTGTAACCGAACCATGATGTATCACTTTACACCGACGGCTCAAAGAAAGCTGCAGTGTAGGGGCCGGAATCTTCGCCGAAAACTGGGGCGTGGAAAAGTCTTTCCATCACTCAGAGTCAGCGACGCAATACTGAAAGCAGTCGAACTCTTAATAGAACGAGATCACCGGAATACCATCGTTAGGCCATCAAACCTCTAGTTGCAGCAAGGACAACCTCGACACTAGTGGCCAAATGAAAAGAGGCACTAAAATCTAGCCACTAAACAAACACAACCGAGTATAAATAGCTGCGGTACCCGGACACAATGACATACCAGGAAATGAAAAAGCCGACAAGCTGGCCTAAAAGGGGTCAGGGAAAGAACAGACACAGCAAACATCCTATTTTCTCTGAACTCAGTATAGACAGGAATTCATGACCATTTTAAGGAGCTAGCCAGCTGGGAGTGGTCAAGGAAGAATGAGCTCAAAAGATCGAAACTATGCTGGCCAGAATACGATAGAAGAAGAACGAGAGAGTTGATCTCCTAAAGTAAAAATAAAAAGATTCACAAATCCAACGAGTGATGTCTTCCAAAAGCGATGTCTGACATGGTCGTCGTCGTCCTCTATTAGTTCCTTCAAACTTCGGCTTTTGTAACCTCGTCTCCTTGTATGTTAGTTAACATTGTCTTCTTCGATACACTCTTAGCTAATCAATGACGCCAGATGTATCGATTGCAGTGCCATCTTGAAAGATTAGAGATGGTAACTCCTTCCCCTGGAGTTAAGTGTGTCCCAGAGTGATGACCTTATTAAATGGTACAAACAAAGAAACTCCCCTTGGAATGTGCCCTCTTAATTTAATCGTTTAGTCTAAGATATTCGTTGTGGTTAGCATAGGCAGTTAGTTCTATGGAATAAATATGTAATTATAAGTAAATTGTAACGGAAAATGTAAGTGTTACAAGTCTTATTTTATTCTTCTTTTTATCTTGGATTTGTGAATCTTTTTATTTTTATACCCTTGCAAAGGGTATTATAATTTTGCCATAATATTTGCAATGCAGTGAAGGAGGCGTCTCCGACCCCATAAAGTATATATTATATATTTTTGATCACCATGACCAGCCGAGTCGATCTGGCCATGTCCATCTGTCTGTCCGTCTGTCAGTTTCTACGCGAACTAGTCTCTCAGTTTGAGCTATCGGGCTGAAACTTTCAGCATAGTCTTATTTCTTTAGCACGCAGTATATATGTCGGAACGGATCCGAAATCGGATCACTATATCCTATAGCTGCCATAGGAATGATGGCGAAATTAATGTAAAAACATTTTTAACTTTTTTTGTTTTTCAACGAATTTCAATCAATTTCAAGATATATCAGTTTTTTACGGTTATAGAATTACGGTTTTAATTTCATTAAGATCGGACAACTATATTATAAAGCTTCCATAGAAACGATCGGTCGATTTAAATGAAAATTTAAAATTCTACATGTAAAATGTAAAATTGGAAATGTAAAATGTAAGATTCTATATGTAAGATGTAAAATGTTTACAAACTAAGATATTTTTTCAACTGTTACCAAAATGAATATATTTTCAATAATCCAATTGCAGACTGTAAGGGGATACAAATTTCGGTTTACCGAAGATAGCTTTCTTTCTGTTACTTGTGATTGGGTTTCTTTCTTCTATTTTCTTTTCTATATATAACGTTGTTTGTTTCTAGAATTTCTGAACCTTGTCCCGGCATTAAGTTTATTGATTCTGATTTTCATTTTTTTCCTATTTCCTATTTTATTTTGGGATGTATTATTTTCTGATTCCGCAGTGAAGGAAGCATCTTCGACTCACAAAGTATATATATTCTTGGTCAGCATTACCAGCCGATCTAGTCCGTCTGTCTGCCTGTTCGTCTGTACGTTGCTACGAAAACTAGTCTCTCAGTTTTTGAGCTATCCGAATGAAACTTTGCAGACAGTCTTCTTTCTATTGCCGCTAGTATATATACATATACATTTTAAAATTCATGCAAATTGGGCCGCTATATTTTATAGCTGCCAAAGGAACGATTTGTCCGAAATAGTTTATTGTCGTTGTTTTTAAAGGAATTGGACTAAAACTTAGTAAATTGCGTTTTAATGTAAATACAGCCATACATTTAAAATTTCATCTAAGTCGGACAACTATATCTTATAGCTGACATATGAACGATCAGTCCAAATTGGCCGCTTTTCGTTGTTTTAAAAGATTTCGGATTAAAACGATATGTAAGATTCCTTATTTTTATTTTATTTTTTATCTGCAAGGGTACATAAACTTCGGCCTGCCGAAGTTAGCTTTCTTTTTTGTTGAATATAACCATGTTGGTTGTTGAATGTCATATCCCTGTTAAATATGTTACATGTGGTCTTCCGTAGAAAATCTCATAAGGAGTAACTTTTGTTGTGGAATGAATGGCGTTATTGTATGTAATTAATATTTCAGTGAGGATGTCGTTATGGTCGCAATCCAACTTCTCTTCTTTTTTTTTGTTTATTATAATTCTACATATTTCAGTTTATGAAGAATGCAACCTTTCTATCGATGAATTGCTAGATGATTGTTGAAAAGAAGTAATGTTCACTAAGATTGTTTGCAGAAATCCATAAAAATAAAACAAAATTCAGC
Organism: Drosophila triauraria; assembly: GCA_014170255.2. NCBI lineage: Eukaryota > Metazoa > Arthropoda > Insecta > Diptera > Drosophilidae > Drosophila > Drosophila triauraria. The sequence continues at coordinate 2,454,439 of JABJVT010000007.1, forward strand.
GCCTTGATCGCAGGCAAGTTTTGTAGGAATGCCGAAGGTAGAAAGATAGGTTCTCATAACTTTAACGATATTGAGGCTATATTTCGCAGGAATGGTATAGCCCGCTGCAAGCTTCGAAAACTTTTCTAGAATTGCTAAAATAGTTTTTCCATTAAGGGGTTATATACAGTCACGATTTTTAAAAAATCGATTTTGTTTTTGTTTGCTTATTTGATAGTTTATACTTTTAATAATATTCTGTGAGAGCAGCAATTTTATACATTGAATAGTTTTTGAATGGCAACGTTTTAAGGAGCAACCGCTCACAGAAGGGATGCGGCATTAGGAAACTTTTAACTCGTTTTTCTCAAACTATATTTTTCAAGTCGGTGAACACGATTTCTCAAAAACCGCAGAACCGATTTTGCTCTAATTTTCACACAAGCTCTGCAATTAATTTTTGCATCCTTGAAGCTTTAAAAAAAAAATTAAAATTAAAGACGATTTTTTTCCAACAAAAGTGATATTTCTTTAATTCCTTCGATCAAAGACAAGTTTTTTTTATACACTAACAGAATCTATTTCACTTTTTGATTCAAGATGATTTTATCGATTGGTATCGTGTTCACCGCGGGACTTATTTTTTTCAAGGTCATTTGGGCAGGAGCCAAAAAAAAACTGTTTACAAATAAAATATTTTTCTAACTAAAAGATGTGAAAAACTATAGCAAGACATTGACTCCAATAAATAAATATTTCTCTGAAAATAAAAATTAAAAAAAAAATGAATTTTTCCGACAGCATGACTGTATATAACCCATTAATAAAGAATGAGTCAATGTGTATTATTTGGATTGGAAAGTCTGAAGTTTCTGTTTGTTGGTAATTTAACTTTTGTGGTTGTCTATCGTATTTCATTATTTGACATACGTCACAATCGTTAATCAATCGCGTCGTTTGAGTTCCAAGTAGTTTAGAAAAAGTTTACCTTTTTAAATGTTCTGCAGTTTCATTTATGCCTCTGTGGTTATTGTTTATGTGATACTTTTGTATTTCTTTATATAATTCTTCCTTGCTTGTGATGTCTCTCAGTATTATAGTAACTCTCAGAATTTTGTAAAGGTTTGTTGGATAGAAATATTCTTGAAGAACATTTTTTTTAATATAAACAAGAAAGAAAGCTATCTTCGGAAAACCGAAATTTGTATACCCTTGCAGTCTGCAATTGGATTATTAAAAACCGATTCATTTTGGTTACAGTTGAAAAAATATCTTAGTTTGTAAACACTTTACGTCTTACACAAAGAATTTTACATTTTACATGTAGAATTTTACATTTTACATGTAGGATTTTACATTTTCATTTAAATTAACCGATCATTTCTATGGCAGCTATATGATATAGTTGTTTGATCTAAATGAAATTAAAACCGTAATTCTAAAAAAGTTAAAATTTGGTTTACATCAATTTCGTCATCATTCCTATGGCAGCTATAGATTATATTGGTCCGATTTCGGCCGTTCTGTCATGTACATATACTGCGTGCAAAAATCCTATAGCTGAACCCTCCACAAGGGTGCCACCTGGTAATGGTGCTCCAATGTCCCTAGGGACGGTACCAGTTAAGATCTGGGACTCGCAGACTGGGGCGGATTTTTTTCCATAGCCATGCCACAGGCCTCTGCGATCTCTTATCATGGCTAAGGTGAAGGGGTGGATCAAGGTGTCATGCGACCCGTGCCGATGATCAACCTGGCTGGGGGCCCTTTTTAAAATTAGCCCAGTCGCAAACGGAGCATCCGGATACCTGGCGCCCTCCGGATTAGCCAGCCTTACCTCCCGCATTACGGATCTCTGCGAGAGGTGGACCACCCTTTCACCGCCACTTGTGGGAACAATTATGAACCAAGACAAAACTAATTACAAAAAGAGACCGGAACTCCCATAAATCCGGCGTGGACCGAGGGTCCTAACTCAAAGACAGAGGTGACCGCACCTACAGTCAACCCAACGGCAGTCACTGCTACTGGAGGAATGACAGAGCTCACTGGAGCTAAGGTCAACTCCACGCCGGCGAAACAGCAGCCAACTGGGCTAAATCGCCCCCTGGTCAGAGGCAAGGTGGTGACCGAAACTAACACTCCTGTCACCTCGAGCGACCAGCAAGGTGCTACTACAAGCGCAGCTGCAGCTCAGTCAGATGCAGGGGTGAAGGGAAGGTCTGCCGCAAGCAAGGCCAAGATGGACAGGAACAAAGAGAGGATATCCGCCGCGGCCATACATGCGAGAAGCAACTTTACCACCCCCACAGCGAAGTGGCTAAAGAAATTGGATTGGGCTATGTCGGTGTTGCCTAATTTCGTACTTGAAAGACCGAAGGAGGACCCTAAAAATCCTAAACGGCAACGCTCCCAGGAAAGTGCGGCTCAAAATGCCCCGAAGAAAATTCGCACGCACGTGCCAGTAGCGGCGAACAAAAGCTTCGCAGAAATGGCCAAGGACAAGATCATTCTAGGAGTCCTGGACCAAGGCGACACAGAAGGAAGAATACCGAGGAACCAGTGGAAGTGGGTTGAGGCAGCACTGGCTGTACACTGCTTCGAGGTGCTGCAAAGATGCAGGGTGGTATCAGGGTAATGTCGAGGTCAGCGTGTGAAGGGGCTAGGTCTTCAGACCTACTGAAAGCAGCCGTATCTAGACTGGGTGAGGTTTACCCGGGTGCCAAGCTGGTCGCTGTTACCTGGAAGGACATTCCGAGTAGGCCAAGAGCCGTCATATGGATCCCGTCCTCCTTTAAGGATCCGGAGAAGATCCTATCTATGCTGCAGAGATGCAACCCTAGAAGTTGAAGCAGAAGACTGGAAGTTGGCAAAGGCGGAAGAGACGCAGGGCCCATTGCGTCTGGTTTTGCCTATCCTAAATAAGGACTCAACCGCACCCATTGAGGCTATGCACGGAGAGCTAAACTTCGGTTTTAGCTCGGTGCGTACCCGGGTGTATAGGTCGGATACCAAACAGAGGAACGAGCCTGGTATCGAAGTGGTGCTGGCCACCGAGATGGAGGAGCCAGGTAAAGAGGACGAGGAATGCGAGTCGGTGATACCCGACGCATCCTTTCTACGGGGCTTCAGCAAGCTGGGTTATGGTGGAACCGACTCCATGAGTGAGGACCTCGAAGATGACCTGGACGCTGACGTGACGGTGATTGAGGCAAGTCTGCTCGATGTCTCTAGCGGTCGTGCAGATATACCTCCACCACTGTAAAGCAGCCTCCGCTGCCCTAATGCTTTGTCTAGCGAGAGACGAAGCCAATCTGGTGCTGATCCAGGAACCCTGGGTTGTATCCAATAGGTTTTGTGAACTCAGCACCCCAAAATATAATCTGCTCGCAGCTCAAGGAGAAGGTAAAACCCGTACTTGCATTTTAGCTAAATAGCACCTTAGTGCACTTATGCTTTATAATTATAGCGATGCCGACACTACATCGATAAGTCTGGAGCTCCAAGACAGGTCGCTACGTGTAGTATCAGCATACTTAGCGTACGACATAATAGACCCGATACCGGGTCGCAAACTGAGGGAACTCATAAAGGTTTGCAAGATCGTGGCACTGGCCTGTTGATCGGATGCCCACCACGAGATGTGGGGCAGCACCAACACAAATGAGAGGGATGAGTTGCTTTTTGAATACCTTCTCTCCACTAACTTACTTATCTGCAATAGGGGAAACGACCCCACTTTTGTAATCAAGGACAGGGAGGAGGTCATAGACCTAACCCTTACTTCAAACTGCATGTATGACCAGCTTATAGGGTGGAGCGTTTCTAAAGAACACTCCTTCTCAGATCACAAATATATTGACGCAAGATTGTGTGCTCCCAACCCTGACCCAGTAACGTTCTTGAACCCCCGTAGAACCAACTGGCCAGCTTTAAAAAAAAACTGGCTAATGCCCTTCCAGCTTGTTACGTACGCCGGTTAGGGCGACGTGATTCCCACGGGTAACACGGAAGAGAATCAAGAGTTGCCAATACGCTAGTTCCATAGAGAATCACTGGCAAGATTGCACCAGAATTTGGCTCTGGCAAATGACACCGCCAAACGCGCCAAATTAGGCCATGCAATCACTAGCAACCCAACACTGCTGATTTGGCGGAATTGTCAAAAGTTAGAACAAAGACGACTCGAATTTAACCCTAGCCAATAGGAGAAAAGATGGGAATTGATGACTCTAACTGGGAACACTTTTGTGTTCTATTCCGGTTATTCCTAGGCAAAAGTTGACACAATCTTTGGTATAAAAGACCCCGGTTTACCAGTACCAGGACATGTCAAAAACCAGCAAGCCTTCGTGGAGATTACTAAAAACGCGCCTCGTCCCTAGTTCGGAAAACCACCAACGGTCCTAAAAAGAGAAAAAAAAACGTCAGTTCGGAGTGCAATAGTAACATCAAAGACCCTGCACCTAAGACTTCAAGGACTATGGGCTCCAAGACTACCAAGGTGGACGACAGCACGGCCAACGTCATTAACAATATCGAAGTTATCGACCATAAAGACGAAATTGTACAGGTTTACAAAGTACTGATGTTCATGGCAGGAATGATGCTCATTAGCCTGTTGCTAAAAGGACTTAGCACATACAAGAAGGCGATCCAGGGAAAACGTGACCGTCGACACGAACTAGAGAAAGTCGTGTGCCTTGCAAACAACTGGTCCGGTGTAAGAGAGGCTGCAAATAAAGCAAACGTCTACATTTGTTGAGTTGATATTTCAAACTGATTTTATTTTTAATAAGTCCTAGCTTAGGTAGCTAACATGAAAACCTTATGTCTAGTTTTATCTTCTAGACCCACGCAGATCGCACATCTGCTCGTGTTATCTTCTGAGGTCCCTCCCTGTGGGTTTCAGATTACATTTACAATATTTGTCAAGTGCCCAAGTGGCCGCTATATTTAGAGATAGGCGCGCCTGCGCCTGCAGAGCGCATCTGCTTTGATTTGTATATATATATATATACGTGTTCATGTGTGAACATCCGGTGACCACAAGTAACCACCTGAAGGATGTCCCGGAAGTGGCCACAATAATATAACTTAAAACACTTAAGACCAACCATAAACCTTATAAATTAAACTGTAAAAGAAGAAAACTTACTAACGAAATAGACCAACTTAAATATGTAAACAAATCCAAATCATTAAATGCATAAAAACTAACCCAAACGAAAATAGTTTCCGTGTAGTAAAAATCCAGTCCCACAAACTTACACTGGTGATTGTGTCGGCTTGTCTTCGGATACCCATGCCTCAGTCCATACTTCAGCAGTAGATACTGACTCCATCTAAATAGGAATATATATATATATATATCTATATATATATAAAAATGGATTGCTGTTAGTCTCGCTAAAGCTCGAGAACGGCTGGACCGATTTGGCTAATTTTGGTCTTGAATTGTTCGTGGAAGTCCAGGGAAGGTTTAAAAGTAAAAAAATATGAGTATGCAGCCAATAGCCACTTTCAACAGCCATTTTCTTTTTCACATACATAACTAAAACGGCTGCTTAGATATTATTGTCAGGTAATTTTCGTCAAACATTTCCTGTCGTTTGTATAAATGGTGAGTCTAGAACTGTTAAAGTGTACTATATATATGTGTGTGTACTTTTCTCATTTTTCAAGACCAAGACGAGCAAATATAGGAAGGCGAGCGCGTATTACAAAGACGATCACGGAGTGTGGTAGTGATTCTTTGTGGTAGTGACTTTTCAAGTTTAGTGGTTTTTTCACTTTTGTTATAGTGAAGCTTTACTACTTTGTTAATTACAATTTACGATGCTGAGGAGAAGACGACCTGACTTAGGTCGCCGCAGTCAAACAAATGGGCGAAGAGCTACCACACGTGCTAACCGCACTGATGACCAGAGAGTGACAGATCAAGAAAATAGTCGTATTGCTATGTCAGAACTGCGTTCTTCAATGAGTGACAATGGAGTAGATAGGCTTAGAATGCAACGAGTTCGTGCACATCAAACTCAACAACAGCGAGCACGACATAATGAAATTGAGCGGTTCCGTCGACGCAATGCTCCTGTGATTCTGGAACGAGCTGCATTCCACTATGATCCGGCAATAGATTATTGTGCCGACAAATCGGTAACAATTGGGGAAATGACAATTATTTGTAAATATTGTACGGCGTTAAAATACGGTGGCGAATCTACTAGATTATGTTGTGCTGGAGGCAAAGTTAAATTGCCACAATTGGTCCCACCACCAGATCCTTTACGCTCTTTAGTTTCTGGAATTAGAAATGATTCTAAGCACTTCTTGGCCAATATTCAGAAATATAACAGCTGTTTCCAGATGACATCGTTTGGCGCTACACATATTATACAAGACAATTTCATGCCCAGTTTCAAGGTATTAAATTATACACTGCCGCTCATCTAATTAGGTTCAACATTGTTTCAACAAATATCTCGAAAACCAGCCTGTCCGTTTCAGTGGATGTCCCAAAATGTCTCCCGTTGTTTTTTCCATAGCAGGACTCGACCCGCATGAGATTACATTTAAAATTTTAGTTTTTCCACCTTTTTAATTATTTGGTAATGGTTTAACCCACAGTATGAAAAAGCTTCGATTTCCATTTTTCTCCATCCCTTAAAGGCTACCACTAAACCTTTTTGGCTTTAATTTAAAAACCAAAATATTTTTGGTGGGGCCATGATTCTGTTGTCAGGTGATTTTCGTCAGACTCTTCCAGTTATTCCCCGATCAACTGTGGCCGATGAACTGAACGCCTGCCTAAAATCATCAAATTTGTGGCGGTACGTAAAACACTCCAATTAACAACTAACATGCGAGTGTTTTTGCAACAAGATGAAACTGCAAATGTGTTTGCGAAGCAGTTGTTAGATATTGGAAACAATAAAGTCGCAGCGGACCCCTCAACCGGACTCATCAAAATACCCACAGATTTCTGTCACATCACAGACTCAAAAGAGGAGCTCATTCAGCGTGTTTTCCCAGATATAGCGCATCAATTCAATCAATTCAATCATAATTGGCTGGGTAAACGAGCAATATTAGCGGCGAAAATAAAGATGTCGAGAATCTTAATGCGACAATTCAAAATTTTCTTCCGGGACAGTTGGTTTCCTTTAAATCAGTCGACAACGTCATGAACCAGGATGACGAAGTCAACTATCCCACGGAGTTTTAATTTCACTGGAATTGCCAGGATTACCACCTCAATTTGAGTTAAAAGTAGGCTCAGTTGTCATCATGCTGCGTAACATTAACCAACCTCGACTGTGCAATGGAACAAGATTGGCTGTGAAAAAGTTAATGAATAACGTCATTGAGGCAACAATCATAAAGGGAATATACAAAGGAGAGGATGTCTTGATTGATACCAATGATTTCAACGGATCTACCATTTAATTTCGAGCGTTTGCAATTTCCAATACGTCCGGCCTTCGCTATGACCATAAATAAATCGCAAGGCCAGTCGTTGGAAGTTTGCGGAATCAACAGGTTTCCTGTTTCGCGCATGGACAACATACGCGTGTTCGCGCGTCGGAAAGCCGTCGTCTTTGTTTATAAATGCACCACAAAATCAAACAAAAACATAGTTTATCAAAAGCTTTAAATTGATTAACAGACTGAAACATAACTGTGTGTCTGTCAATATCAAATTAAAACCTTATAAATAAGCAATATACTACTGTTTTTCGATAATTCTAAGTTGTACGAGAATGTTTATTTTTGTGCGTGATAGGTTCACCAATAGTCAATTGCTTGGTTGCGCTAATACAGGATTATTATTTTTTCAAATAGCTTACAGCCCAGCAAAGCGGGCGGGTACGGCTAGTATATATATATACATTTATGTGCAACCCTACACCTCCACTGGAAGAAATAGTTTTATCTAATACAGGTCTTTGAATCTATAATATAATTTTTATATTTAACTACCCTTTGTTCATGGTACTTTAAGCCACCTTTTTTATTTATTTTCATTTAATTACTTTTTACCCACTGAACTGGAGGGGGCGGATCTTCTGGATAAGTTGCCGGCTGCGTCGGCGGTAGTTGTAGGGGCTGCTGGTCGGCGCAGGTTGCAGATGATGTAGGCTGCGGAACAAATCCCCGATGGTCGCAGAAGAAGAAGTAGAAGTCGTCGGAGCTGGGTTTCACACTATATATGTTTATTCAACTTCACTGTATGCTTAAGACTAATTTAACAAAGGGAAATAAACGCAGCTTCAGCCGGTGGAGAGGCGCCCTTTCCCGGCTGGAATGTAGGGAGCGCGAAAACGGACGAGGAGAGGGAGAGCAGGCGAGCGCGATAGCGAGAGCGCTCGCTCCCACACTGCCTCTGAAAACTAAGCGACCTGTGGCGCGAACATTCTCCCCCCCCTTGCGCGAGCAAAGGAAATGTAAATGGTCGACGCTCTGGATTCCGTGCATGCTCCAGACGATCCAACCGAACACGGTACTCTGAGCCACGGGAGACCATCTTGCAGCTTTAGAAACCCTGGTTGGATCAGCTTCGGATAGACATCCGAGCCCAACACTAGGGAGATGGTTGCCGGGCGGTGGAAGCGCTCATCAGCGAGACGGACATCATCGAAACGAGCCCGTGTCTTGTCGCTCAGAGCCCGAATAGGAGTCCGGAGGACCAGATTGAGGGCAAAGCTGCCCGTTCGGGACCTGGGGGTCACCGCGCAGACCTCGTCGTCCCCAACTTGTATAGGGTCCAGCTGGAAAGCGGTCGCCAGAGATCGGTCGATGCTGCTCACGGGCATGCACGGGTCGATCATTGCAGCCGTCTCGGAGGTGGTCTTCCCGGAGTCGAGCACCACGACGGCTGTCGACAGGATGTGGGTGCTCTGCAGTTGTCGCAGAGCCGTGACAGCGGGAGACGAGTCGCGAGGTGTCCTGGGTGCCGGTGTTGGCGACGGAGTCCTCGAGACCGACATCGGACGTTGCCGAGGCACCGACTGAAAACGCAGCGCGCGTGATGAGCGTGGTGGAGATGTCGATACCTGGCGTGCTGGAGTTGGCGATGCCTGACGGGATGATCGCGACGACCGTGGTAGACTCTCTGTAAGTGTAGAAGTGTGTGATGGGCTTCTCACACTTCTTGCAGCCATCGCTGGAGCACGTCCGTCGTTGCCAGGCAATTGGAGCAGTACTTGTTAATTAGTACGCTCGAGACTCCTCCGAACTTAGCCTCAGAAACCGCTTGCATTTCCGAAGAGGATGGATTCCGGCAGACTCGGCAGCGGTATGAATTCGTACCTCGGGAACGTCTGCTATCCAAAGCTCGGGCGGAACGTGGACGAGGAGCCATCGATTAAGAGTTAATCTGCGGAAATAAGAAAGAATATAATGACTTGTGAACTCGGAAGCGAATATAAAATTACTCCTTGAACCGAATCCGTAACCTCGGTAGGAAGGAGGATCACTTTATGAACTGGACGTTTAATTGTCCCGCGAGCAGTACGGACTTCAACAACTCGAACTATCGGCCCTGAAACAGATACAACTCTGCCGAGCCGCCAGTCGTTCGATGGCAAATTATCTTCCTTGACGACCACCATATCGTCGATCTGAAGATTTTTGGTCGGGAATTGCCATTTGTTGCGCTTGTGGAGTTCTTTAAGATACTCTTCTTTCCATCGTGCACTAAACTGCTGATGTTGAGCCTTCAAATGTTGCAATCGATTTATAATCGACTTGGCTTCGCCTTTTATTTCGGGCTCAGCCGTGGAAAGCAACGGCCCGCCTATAAGAAAATGGCCTGGCGTGAGTGCGAGCAAGTCCGTTGGATCTTCGGACATCGGGGAAAGCGGCCTGGAATTAAGGCACGCTTCAATCTTTGCAAGAAGTGTGGCAAGTTCTTCGAACGTGTATTTGCGGGAAGCGATGGACTTATAGAAAAGCGTTTTGAAACTTTTAACACCCGCTTCCCACAGACCTCCCATATGCGGAGCACCTTTGGGGATAAACCGCCACACTAGTCCCTGATGGCTATATGCCTCAGTCACGGACTCCTTCACGGCTTGTAAAAAGTCCCGAGAAAGCAGAGTTGCTGCACCCACAAAGGTTTTGCCATTATCCGAACGGACCCGTTAAGGACACCAGCGCCTAGCTACAAAACGAGCAAAGGCCGCGAGGAATTTCTCGGTTGTGAGATCGGAGGTTGGTTCCAAATGGACAGCTTTCGTAGAGAAACACACAAACACACAAACATATCCCTTCGTAATGAGGAACGCTCTCCCTGTATAATTATTGATCTCAAAAGGGGCGGCATAATCAATGCCCGTGTACGTCAACGCCCTTAAGAACGAGACTCGGTCGGTCGGAAGATCGCCCATGAGTTGTGTCTGTAGTTTATTCTTGTGAATCGTGCAGATCTTACACGAATTCACCACAGCTTTCACCAGATTCTTGATTTTAGGAATCCATTACTTGGATCGGGTTAGGCGCACAACAAATGATGACGCTCCTGGGCGTATGATCTACTCTGCGCAATTGAGATTAGAACCCTTTTCGCATCGCGTATTTCATCGCTTGTGGGACGTGAATCGGCCGGGCTCTTGCGGCAACGCCTTACGAAGCGTAGAATTTACGCCAGAACGGACAGCGCTTTATCTAGCTTGGAAAAACGGTCTAGGAAATCGTCAGAGGCGTTTGACTAAAATGAACCTTTACTGCACGCTGCTCTAGGTCGGTTGTTGGATGAGCGTCTCTTGGTCTTTGTAGCCACTCTGATCCTTGCCACCAAAGTTGACTGCCAGCGAGATCTTGCAAAGATACGTTTCGACTGGTCAATCTTGACCGCTGGTTAATACCCGACCCATCGAGGAACACGGATCTTGTTGAGGCCGGTACATTCTTGAAGAAAAGATTGCCACTTCTGACTCATTTCGTTTCATTCCCAGCCCAACTCTTGCAACCAAATCTCCTGCATAAAGATTTTGGAACGGATAATAAAAGGCGCAAGCCATCCGGCAGGATCAAACGATTTGGCGATTTGGGAAAGAACTTCGAGTTTTGTATAATAAGGTTCGAGTCCTATTTCTGGCGGGACAAAATAGAATTCGTCAGAGATAGCCCTTTTGCACTTTATATTTGGAAATATTTTCTCACTGCAGCTGGGGCGTATATATTTGAACAAACACTATTTTTCTCACTTTTTATTAGAACAAGTGAGAAAGCTACAGTCGAGACTGCTCGACTGTGGGATACCCGGTACCCAAACGCTTGACGGTTTAAATACTTCTTAACTAAAAATTAAATCGCCGCTTGAATTAGCTCCCGACTTAATAAATTTTTTGTCATATATTAAATCGGGATCCAGGGAACACCACGGAGAAGCCATTATAAATAAATGGGGTCTTTTAAACATAAAAACATAAAAGTTGACTTGCGCTGCCTAAAAGCTTACACCATTGTTCCCCAAAAAAATGCGCAATATAAATATTTATAAATATATAAATATTTTGTTGTTTATTTTATATATGTATATATCTTTTATATTTAAGTATATTTTATACATTAAGTACGTTTATTTTCGCCGTTGCACATTTTTCAACTTTCAGTTTTCGAAAATGTTCGAATTCTTATATTTTTACAACTAGACGTGGTAAAAAAAATGTGCAGGTGGTCAATCATGGTCAAATGGTGGACAATAATGGTCAGCTTTTAAATTTTGACAAAAGTCAACTTTATGTTTTCGAAAAATTTTAACGCGATTAAAAAAAAAAAAATTTAAATAAAGTTAACTTTTTCAAATTCGAAAATTTTTAAAGTCGAATATTTTTGAAACCAGACGTGGTAAAAAAAAAAGGAATTGGTAGTCAAACATGGTCAAACGATGGGCTAAAATGATCACCTTTCAGATTTCGAAATAAAAAAAATTTCGCGACTCAGCTTCTTTTAGCTGGGAAAACGGCCTGAAATTAAGGCAAGCTTCAATCTTTGCTATAAGTGTGGCAAGTTCTTCGAACGTGTATTTGCGGGAAGCGGTGGACTTATAGAAATGCGTTTTAAAACTTTTAACACCCGCTTCCCACAGACCTCCCATATGCGCTGCACCTAGGGATAAACCGCCACACTAGTCCCTGATGGCTATCTGCATCAGTCACGGACACCTTCATGGCTTGCAAGAAATCCCGAGCAACTCTGCTGCTGCACTCACAAAGGTTTTGCCATTATCCGAATGGACCCGAATGAGGACACTCGCGGCTAGCTACAAAACGAGCAAAGACCGCGAGGAATTTCTCGGCTATGAGATCGGAGGTGGGTTCCAAATGGATAGCCTTCGTAGAGAAACACACAAACATATACCTTTGTAATAAGGCACGGTTTTGATCTCAAAAGAGCCGGCAAAATCAATGCCTGTGTATGTAAACGCCCTTGATAACGAGGCTTGGTCTGTCGGAATATCTTCCTTGAGCTGTGTCTGTAGCTTCTTCTTGAATCGTGCAGATCTTACACGAATTCACCACAGCTTTTACCAGATTCTTGATTTTAGGAATCCAACGCTTGGATCGGATTAGGTGCAAAACTAATTGGTTGCCGTCATGAAGAGTGATCTGGTGGGAAAATTGGATAAGAAGGCGGGACAGTCTATGGGTGAACGGAATGTGATGGCGCTCATCGTACTGTAGGACTTTGGAGGCAGTGAGGCGACCACATGCCTTAAAATGCAGTGTTAGTCCAGAAAAGGAAACAAGTTCAGAAAAGGACTTGAAGCTGGCAGGGTGCGTTTAGCCTCCAAATGATGACGCTCCTGATCGTATGCTCTACTCTGCGCAATTAAAATTAGGACTCTTTCCGCATCGCGTATTTCATCGCTTGTGGGCCGTGAACCGGCCTGGATCGGGCTTTTCCGACAGCGCTTAAGGAACCGCTGAATGTACTCCAGAATATGCAGTGCTTTATCTAGCTTGCAAAAACGGTCTAGAAAATCGTCAGAGGGCGTTTGACTAAAATAAACCTTTACTGCACGCTGCTCTAAGTCGGTTGTTAGATAAGCGTTGTTGGACCCTGTAGCAACTCTGGTCCCTTCCACCAAAGTTGACAACCAGCTAGCTCTTGCAGGGATAAGTCTCGAATGACTAAGTCGACAGATGGTTCTATAGTTATCTTGGCCACTCTGTTGGCCCCAAACGTGTTCTAGTGGCAAGCTGGCTTCTTTAACCAAGCCAGAACAATCGTGGAATCGGTCCAGAGGTAAATTTCGGAACTGGCTGTCGGCATTCTCGGAAGTATTGCTGTCATCATTTCGGTTAACAGCACGGCACTGCAGAGCTCTACTCTCGGAAGTAAGTCGGTTTTGGCTGTGAGGAGAGACGTCATGATCTTGGAACCGATCTCGACCCGTACGTAAATAGCCGCTCCACATGCTTTTTGAGACGCATCGCAACCCGTGGTGTTCAACCTTGACCTCTGGTTGATACCCGACCCATCGAGGAACACGGATCTTGTTGAGGTCGGTATATTCTCCACTCGCCACTTCTGACTCATTTCGCTGGGAATACTTTCATCCCAGCCTAATTCTTGCAACCAAATCTCCTGCATAAAGATTTTGGAACGGATGATAAAAGGCGCAAGCCATCCGGCAGGATCAAATAATTTGGCGATTTGGGAAAGAACTTCGGGTTTTTTTTTTAAGAAGGTTTGAGTCCCGTCTCAGGCGGGACAAAATAGAACTCGTCGGAGATAGCCCTCCATCAAATACCGAGCGTTTTCCCCGTGCTTTCGGCATCGATGTCGAGAAACTCGGTGTGGAGGAGGTGCTCAGCAGGAATGTCATTTAGGATGCTCCTTTGGTTGGAAGCCCACTTCCTCAGTGGGAATTCGGCGGAGCCTAGAGCTGTCTGCAGCTTTGGATGGACAGTTGAGCTTCTTGTACGGAGTTGGGCCCTGCCAGAACGTCATCGACGTACATATCATGTCTAATGATCTGGCTGGCTTTTGGAAATCGCCCTTGTACATAATCTGCCAGCTGTTGCAGGACTCGAATAGCGAGGAAAGGTGCGCAGTTGACCTCGAAGGACACGGTTTGTAGCTCGAAATCTCGAATCTCTCCTTCTTTGTTTCGGAACAGAATTCTCTGAAAAGGCGTATGCTCTGGATCGACCCATATTTGGCGATACATTTCGGTAATGTCCGCACTGAAAAGGTATTGGAGATACCGCCACTTCGGGATTTGAATCGTCAGATCGGATTGTAGGACTGGACCAGCATGAAGAATATCGTTTAAACTGTTCCCATTTCCTGAAGGGCTTGTAGCGTTGAAAACAACGCAATGCTTCGTGGTGGTGCTTTCGGGTTTAATCACACCGTGATGTGGAAGGTAATAATTTGGAGAATTGTGAGTCCAAGGAACTTCTTTCATATGACCCACATCCAGATACTCCTGAATCACGCTATCATATTGCTCTTTTAAGGGAAAGTCTCTTTTTAAACGGTTAAGAAACTGAGCTAACGCAATGGACCTAGAGTATCCCAAATTGGATCCGACATGGCTGGGGTCGCAGAACGGTAGCGTTAATAAGTACTTTGCGCTTGCGTCTTTCTTTGTGGTCCGGACGAAATTGCTTTCACTGTAGGAATCTGACTCTTTTACCAGCTTGACTGGTAGATTCTCCACTTCCCAGAACTTGGTGAGAAGTCTGTATAATGACCTTTTTCTGTCCTGGTTTACCTGCGTCGTGAAGAATGCGACTTGATTGGTTGGGGTATTGGAAATCGGCCCAGTGAGCAGCCACCCGAAAATGGTTTCTTGACGTAGGAGTGAGCCACAGATATTGTAACGCATGCCGCTCATCAATACGGAAGGTAAAATATCGGCTCCGATCAAGACGTCGATCTGAGAACTTTCATAAAAAGCGGGGTCTGCCCATTGGAGAGCTGGCAGATCTTTTAAAGAATTCTGAGGAATCGTGTAGGAAGGCAGTTTGCCTGCTAATTCCGGAAGGACGTAGGCTGCGGTGTCTAGTTGTAGACCCGGCTTCGTTGGAGATCGAATTGCGAAGTGGCATAGCCTGGTGGCCTTCGCGGACACCGACTGGTTTAGACCGGAAACTTGGGTTTGAATGGGTCCGAATGGCAACTTGATTAGATTGAAGAGGCGTTCTGTAATGAACGTTGCTTCGGATCCCGAGTCAATCAGTGCTCGCGCTCGATAGCTGGTCCGCAGATGACAGATGTCAATAATCGCCGTGCTCAGCAGAACAGCTGTAGTGCCTGAGGCAAAATAATTTTGCACAGTGGAAGTGCTCTCCGGTGGGTTACTGCTCGAAGGTCTCGCAGCAGGTTGTGGAATTGGCAAAGAGGCGGCTGTGGAGTTTGACCCCGAAGAACTTGAGGTTCCTCGATGTAACAAGGTATGATGCCTGCCTCTACAGGTGAAACAGCTGTGAGTGCTGGAGCAATCGCGGAGCTGATGGCCTCTTGCGAAACAATTTAAGCATAGCTGCTTCTTCTTAATGTATGCGGATCGCGCATCCACTGACATCTGGAGAAAACGCGGGCACAACCGTACAGGATGGTTTTCCTTTGAGCATAATTCACAGCTTCTTGGCTTGAAGCTAACCTTTGTCTCGAAGGACTGAAGTTTTTTCGGGACCGATGGACTTGGCTTCATGTCCTCGATGGCCTCTAATGTCCGATATCTTTCATTTAGGAACGTGTTCATTTCTTCCCACGCAGGAATTTCGGACTTGGAAGATAAGGATTGTTCCCATAGAGAAAGGGTCACCTTAGGCAGTTTACTGGCGCACAGGAATACCAGCAAACAATCCCAGTTTTCCGTGGATATCTGGGAATGTGCTAGTGCTGTCAAACACCCTTGAATCGTGGTTTGAAGTTCTTTTAACAAAAGACCAGATTCGTGGGATATAGAACTCAAGTTAAACAAGAGCTTGAGTTGGCTGTTGACTAGAAGTCGCTTATTTTGGAAACGGTCTTGAAGTGCTTCCCAAGCCGTAGCGAACCCGTCATTGGTGAGAGGGGATTTGGTTACAATCGCCTTGGCCTCGCCACTTGTTTTGGTGATGAGGTGAAACAACTTCTCGACCGGTGTCAGCCTAGGGTTATTGACGTATACTGCCGTAAAAAAGGTCCCTTAAAGTTGGCCATCGAAGATAATCCCCGTCGAAAACTTCCGTATCGCAAGGAGGTAACCGGCAACCGGACGAAATTAGCGGCTGGGATGAAACTTGCACGGCTTGAGGCGTCGCTCTGTCGATATTTTCGCCAATAAGTGCTGCACATGACCCGTATACTGAATAGCAGTAGTCATATTTTGACTGCAGCAGCGGCAATGTGCTGAGGGATCCTTCTTGGGCAATTAGATCAGAGCACGTTTCATACTCCTTTTCTACTTTGTCCCATAAGGCACTTGTTGACTTGCACTTGACGGACTTGCAGCGTATGTAGAGACGGAGGAGCTTGTTCGGGAGTATCTTTGCTTCAAAGAGCTAACGCGATCTGCAATGAATTTGTGCAACGCTGCGGTTGCGGCGGTTGGCTGGTCTGAGGATGCCATTTTCTTGCTGATAGCGCGAGTTACCCTTAGAATTCGGTTCCGGAAGCAGATGGATTTTCTGACTTGACTGCAAGTGAAGACTCGCTAGAAGATTTCGTCAACGGTTTGGAAATAACAATTTTAGGAGTTGTCTTCGAACTTGTCGTGGGAAGATTCTTTCCTTTAGGAGTGTATACCGCTCTAACTGATGGACTTTAGGCCTTAGGTGCTTGCTTAGCGCGAGCGGGAAGCGGAGAGGACTGGCTGGTTTTTTGTTCTTTTCCTGGGGTAGTTGTCGGTTTCTTATCACCCTCACTGGGCATACTCAGCTATACCCTAGAAATAGGAAGCCCTGCACGCCGCAAAAAGGTGGAAGAAAGTGGAAGAAAAGCTCCAAAAAGACCGAAAATGTCGCTGCTCGATGGGAGAAAACACCCCAGTCCGAATTTAAATCGATGAATCAATAGAAATCGAACAGCAGACGACCTAAACTGCAACTTGTGTGAAAAAATTACAAAAATAGCGGAATTCGCACAAGATAGCTAGAAAATAGCTAAAACTAGCCAAAAAAAAATGGCTAAAAAAAAAAACTAGCTATGGAAATTGGCGGAAATTATGAGCCACTTGTTCGAAACTGGTTCAGAAATACGACAACAAAAATCGTAGAAACGGTGCGAGAAACACAAAAAAGACCAAAAACACGCCGAAAAAAACAAAAATAGCAAAAAAGTAGCTGTCGAGTTGGACCAGCTTATCTGCCAGTTATCAGGAATATTCAGGAATGCGACCACTAAGAAGGCTGGTGGAACAAAAGAAACCCCAAAATACCAAGCCAGCAAAGAGAAAAAATAGCCAAAAAATAGTTTGGAAAAAATCACTAAGAGTTTGGCGAAATTAGCTGACTCTTTATAAAAATTCATTGGCTTACTTTATTTTAATTTAGAAACACCACGAAAAAATAAAAAAAAAAACTTCCATGGAACAGAGAAACCAAAATAGAAACCCGCCAAGAAAGCTGAAAAAACTCTAGAAAATAGCTAAGGCGTATGGCGATAATTAGTTGCCCATAATACGGCTATGATACAGGGCACAAGTTTTCATTAATTAGCTACTTCATTAAAACCTTGAAAGAGACAACTATATGTCTTTTTTGGTTCGGATTTTTTTCGTAATGCGACTACGGTCAGACTGACTTAAAAGGTAAACAATAACATTTCTGGAATCCTCATGCCAATACTCCTGCAGAAATTAATATGAAAACCATTAAACTGATTTTTACAGCTTTTCTTGTACATAGATTTTGTTAATTCATAATAATTGCAAGATTTCACGGCGAAAAAACCATGCCACCGAAAACTTATTTATTTTGTTTATTTATTTTGCTTTTGTGCAGAATAGTTGCTGAAAATTATGCCAAGCCTTCAAAAAAAACCAATATATTTTGTGAGACCGTTTTGTCTAATGAGCAATCAATATACTTTTTAGATACAATTTCATGAATTAGAGACGGTATATTCTATCGAACTCATTTTTTGTCTGGTATTTTTTTTCGATAAACCGATAAGTTTTTCAATTAATGAGAATTTAATGTATTAATCTCTCATTGAAAGTGCCGTATAGTCGTCTTGCTCGCACTTAGGCAAAACCCTATGGTTGCTGTCAAGCCTCTAATTAATGCGCCAATTAATGAAGTTTTTAATACAGTGTCATAATGCTATAATCAAAATTTATTCGGCCAGTTTAAAAAATTTGTTCTGTGATTAAATTTTTTCTGAAATCGTTAGTGGAGGTTTTTTTTGTTTCGGCACTGTGTTCTTGAGTTTAATTTCGGACAATGTATAAGTGCGGGTGTGTGTGCACTGGCCCTGTGCAATCTGTGCAGCTAGCGGAGGGAACAAAGAGGAATCGACGCTAGACGGCGGCTTTGCCGCTTCGGACTTATATGTATGTTTGTATGTTTGGAATGCAAATATGTAAATGCCTTTAAGTTTGTATGTACGTATGTATGTCGTTTCGTGCAGAATAGCGCGAAGTTTGTTGAGTAATTAAAAACAAATTAATTGCG
Source organism: Drosophila triauraria (assembly GCA_014170255.2). NCBI lineage: Eukaryota > Metazoa > Arthropoda > Insecta > Diptera > Drosophilidae > Drosophila > Drosophila triauraria. The sequence continues at coordinate 2,473,038 of JABJVT010000007.1, forward strand.
GGTTTATGTTTTATTTATTTGCTGGAAGTTTTATTGATTTTAAATATGTATTTATTAGTAATCAATTTTGGTATTTTCGGATGTTTGTGTATGTAAAATATTTGTATGTAAAATATTTAAATATATTTGTTGGTATATGTTTGGAATAAATATATTGCAGATTGGTTATAAATGTTTGTTGGGTTAATATATTTAAATGTAAATTGTTTTTGGATATATATATATATATATGTGAAATAAATGTAGGGATATGTAGGTATGTATGTATGGTAATTATGTATTTATGTAAATTCGCCGGTAAAATTGTAGTATATGTTTATGTAAATAAATGTACGAAATTGTGTTTATGTAGGAATGGAACTTTGGCGAATAAAAAACTTGCATTTTAGTTAAAAATTTAGGAACTTTTTATGTATTTGTGAGTGTGTGTGTGTATATATATGCGCTTGGGCACCAGCAGGAACGCAGAGCATAAAAAAAAGAAATGTAGGGGGCCGTTTTTGGCAAAGTAATTTTTTATGAATTTTGCACTTTATATTTGGAAATATTTTCTCACTGCGGCTGGGGCGTATATATTTGCACAAACACTATTTTTCTCACTTTTTATTAGAACAAGTGAGAAAGCTACAGTCGAGTGACCGACTGTGAGATACCCGGTACCCAAAGTATTGCCAGTGAAATTAAATAGCATACGGACATGGAAAAAACAAAAAGTTGACAAATTAAGTCAAATGTTACCAAATATCGATATCGGTGTTGAGCAACGTTCAATAAGAACTAATTCTGCAGCTGTACGCAGCTGCTTTACGAATTAATACTGCGCTCGAAAGCACGCAACACTTTTTTTCGCTACTGCCACCCAAAAGCTAAGTGCTCAGACACGCGAAATTATTCCTAAGCAGTGCGCTCTCTCTCTCTCTCTTTCTCTCAGAAACTTTATTGTTTAATAACTTCTATGTTTATCATCCGATTTTACTCAAATTTTCAGAACACGTCCACGATTGCCTACTTATTAGGTCAATCTATTTACTTTACGCCGAAAATCACGCATATGGTTATATACCGTTCTTTTTGTTTTGTTTTAAAACAAACTTGATCTGCGTGCAACAGATTCCAATGTTGTCACCAAATTTGGTAACTCTACCTCTTAAAGTCTCTGAGATCTGTTGTTTCACACGGACGGACGGACGGACAGACGGACAGACGGACAGACGGACAGACGGACAGCCGGATAGACGGACATGGCTAAATCGACTCGGCTGACGATGCTGATCAAGAATATATATACTTTATGGGGTCGGAGATGCCTCCATCTGCCTGTTACATACATTCTCGATTGGCACTAACTTATAATACCCTTGTACCCTATGGGTACCGGGTATAAAAAGACACGGATGGAAAAACACAAGATGGCGACCACGGAAAAAAATGCACTTGAACTTTGGACTTTAGCGAATCACACAGAGGCAAGACTTTCGGAATTGTTCTTTTTCTCTCTGTGTAATTGCTAATATGAAAACTCGTACGTATCTTGACAAATCCGCGAAGTGTAGCTGGTAGGGATCAGGATTGATCCTCGGCTCGAAGGACCATGAACTGGAGGGGGCGGATCTTCTGGAGAAGTTGCCGGCTGCGTCGGCGGTAGTTGTAGGGGCTGCTGGTCGGCGCAGGTTGCAGATGATGAAGGCTGCGGAACAAATCCCCGATGGTCGCAGAAGAAGAAGTAGAAGTCGTCGGAGCTTGGTTTCACACTATATATGTTTATTCAACTTCACTGTATGCTTAAGACTAATTTAACAAAGGGAAATAAACGCAGCTTCAGCCGGTGGAGAGGCGCCCTTTCCCGGCTGGAATGTAGGGAACGCGAAAACGGACGAGGAGAGGGAGAGCAGGCGAGCGCGAGAGCGAGGGCGCTCGCTCCCACACTTAAATACATAACCCTAGCTATAACAAACACACTGTTTGACCCACTTTAATGTCCAATACACAATTAAACAACCTTATTAATAAACTTGTAATGTGAACCTAAGCCAACAAAAATGCATTGGTAGAAACCCATTAAAAGGGGGGCAATGGTACGAATGGAAGACTGGGTCAAGAAAATGACATAACTTTTGACGAACGACAAGTACAACAGGGGATCGTATTGCACGGCCCGCGACGATCCAACGGCGCACGAAGTTTGCGAATGGGGAGAGAAAACGGCCAAAACATAGCCCGTTTGTTTTTCACGATCAAGCATAAATCTGCTTGCGGGGCAATGTGGACAGAAAGACAGACTGACGAACGATTTCTTCTATTTTTCAGGCACGTAATCAATTGTTCTGATTATGTTTGGAGAGGATAGTGGCGTCCAAGGAACCCAGCCCAAATCCGGCGAGCTCAGCTGCACAAATCGTGTCTGCTATCCGGGCGGCCACTTCCTCAGCCCTATGTCCTCCAAGGACTGAGGCACCACGTCACCACCGACGTAACAAGCTCCATCAGAGCAGATTCCTCCTCGGAGGAGCATCTCACTCATCTCACGACAGTCTTCATTGAAGCCTGTAACAGTGCATATAAAGCATCCTGTCCAATCAGCAAGCCGAGAGGCAAATGGAAACCACCCTGGTGGAATCAAGAAATAGACAAGCTGTGTGAAACTCTTCAACAGAGCAAGAAGACTAAGTTGTAAACAACATTGGTCTGAATATAAACACAGTCTAGCTCAATTCAAAAAGCTCACTCGGCAGGCAAAAAGAGAGGATTGGAGAAAATTCTGTTCGGGAATTGAATCCTCTTCGGAAGCTGCAAGATTACGAAAAGTACTCTCAAAGTCGTCCCCGAATCTGGGCTATCTCAAGAAACAGGACGACTCGTGGACTTTTTCTAGCGAAGAAACACCAATGCTATTATTACACACGCATTTTCCAGGAAACACCTTAGGGCTATAATAGCTTCGCTCCCTACAAATCTCCAGGCAAGGGGAAGATCTCACTGTCCCTTGGCTAAAAGCCATCTTCACAAACATCACGGCGTTAGGCCAGATTCCCGATTCCTGGCTAACGTTCAAAGTAGTTTTTATACCCAAGGCCGGCAAAGCCTCACACACAACTCCGAAGGATCTCAGGCCAATAAGCCTGTCTTTCTTCCTTCTAAAAACCTTGGAAAGATTGTTAGGGCTACACCTGAGAACATCAATCAATCCCTCTCTGCTATATGAATCTCAGCACGCATACCGTAAAGGCAAATCGACAGAAACAGCACTTCACTCTGTCATATCCAGTATAGAAAAATCCCTGCGAAACAAGGAGTATAGCCCAGCCGCCTTCTTGGACATAGAAGGAGCTTTCATTAACATCGACTCAAGGGCAATAACCAATGCAATGCTGAGCCTTGGAGTAGATGCTCAGTTGGTGAGACTAGTCACGCAGCTGCTCCTGAGCAGAAAAGTGACCTCCTCACTTGGAGCATCTACTCTGTGCAGGCAGGTCAGCAGAGGTACTCCTCAAGGGGTGGTACTCTCTCCGCTTCTATGGAACGTAGTAGTAAACACGCTGCTACGCGACATAGAAGATGGCGGGTGCAAGATTGTTGCTTATGCAGATGATGTGGTTGGCGGGAAAAATTTCCGGAAAGCCTCTGTGACATTATGACAGTTAAACTAAGAAAACTGTCAAGATGGGCATCTGAAAGTGGGTTAAACGTAAACCCAAGTAAAACCGACCTTATTCTCTTCTCCAGGAAGACTAAGATTCCAAAGTTATCCGCCCCAAAATTAAATGGTTCCGTTCTAGAGTTTAGCGATAGTGCAAAATACTTGGGGCTTGTACTAGACATGAAACTTAACTGGAATCTCACTATATCGGATAGAGTGCGGAAAGCCAACATTGCACTCTTCACTTGCAAAAAGGCAGTAGGCCTCAAATGGGGGATGTCCCCGTCTGTAGTTAGCTGGTTATTCAGCGCCATAGTTAGGCCATCCTCCTGTATGGGGTATACATTTGGTGGCCAGTGCTGCTGTATAGTTCTAAACTCAAGGCGCCCAACAAGGTGCAGAGAGTAGCTCAACTATGCATGACAGGAGCTCTTAGAACAACATCTAGTGAAGTGCTCAACGCTATTACTAGCATATCCCCAATTCTACTAGTGGCAAAAGACACCGCCACCATCACAGCACGACGTCTGAGAGACGCAAACTGCTGGACAGTCCATCAATATGGGCACTCATCCATCCTATTAGTGGGCGCAAGCAAGCAATTAACAGATTATTGCATACCCGTAGAACACACTTCTACAACGTTCAAAATAGCCTTTCCCTCCAGGGAGGCCTGGGCGGCAAGTCCCTTTGGACAAAATGACAGTATAAATTTCTTCACAGACGGCTCCAAGCTCGACAATCGAGTTGGAGGAGGAGTCTTTTGCGAACAACTAAGTATTAAAATACAGTTCTGTCTTCCGGACCACTGCAGCGTTTTTCAGGCAGAGATTCTCGCCATAAGCGAAGCTCTTAGTTGCCTACGCCACTCCAGCCTTATAAACGGAGTAATAAACATTTACTCAGACAGTCAGGCATCAATAAAATCACTTCGCGCGCTATCCTCAAACTCGACGATAGTGAACAACTGCCGCAAATCTCTTCAAGAGATGGCACAGCAGTTTGTTATCTCCCTAGTCTGGGTGCCAGGGCACCAAAATATTGAGGAGAACGAAATAGCTGATGAACTGGCCAGACGCGGCACCACCACAGTTCTCCTTCCAGACAAGGAGGACTTTCGTATGCACCTAGCCACTTTTAAGCTCAGGACAAGGGAAGTTTTCAGATCCCTTGAACAAGAAATGTGGAACAATACCACTCACTGCAACGTTAGTCGCCAAACATGGCCTAAAGTTGACGCCAAACGCACAAAAAGGCTTTTTAGTCTACACCGCACACAGTGCTCAGCTGTGATTAGAGCAATCTCAGGCCACTGGCTCGTAGGAGCCCACGCATCCCGACTAAGCGTCCTCAACAACGACTTCTGTAGAAGTTGCCAAAACGAGGAAGAAGTAGAATCAGTAGAGCACTTCTTCTGCTCCTGTGTGGCCCTAATCAGGCGCAAGAAAAAGTATATAGGAGAATATTTTCTTCACAATCTAGCTGTATTAGCAGCTGTCCCCCCGAAGAAAATAGCACGTTTCATAAGAGAAACGGGCTGGGACTCCTTCTAACTTTGTGGTAAGAGGGTACAAATGATCCATTGCGGTATCACAATGGGCCAGTGATGGCCTAAGTGGGCTGACCTTGTGTCAGCCGCCGCCCCAACCTAACCTAACATACTGCGTGCTAAAGAAATAAGACTATGCTAAAAATGTCAGCCCGATAGCTCAAAAACAGACAGACAGACGGACAGACAGCTAGATCGACTCGGCTGGTGATGCTGATCAAGAATATATATACTTTAAGGGGTCGGAAATGCCTCCTTCACTGCGTTGCAAATATCATGGCAAAATTATAATACCCTCTGCAAGGGTATAAAAACGTTATCTGTAGTGAAAATAGCGTGTACTCTGTTTGGCTTAAAAGTTGTTTTAAACATTTGTCAAAATTTGTTTTAACATTGTCAAACGAACTATCTGTGATGACTTTCCTTATTTTATTTTTGAAAGGTCGTTATTATTTCCTAATATAATTTGTTAATTATACTCAATAATTGATACATTTAAGGTTAGAATTGTGTTTGATTTTGTGTTATTGTCATTTGGTATTGAGATATTAGTGTGGATTTCCATTGAATTATGAGATATCGTAATCATATTCCATTAACTGCAGTGTCCATCGAACTAAGTTAGAATTAGGTTCCTTAAAATTCATTCAGTTAATGGTCTGTGATCGGTAATAGTTTTAACTTTTTGTCCAAGCATTTCGACCAGATTGTTTGGTTCCACAAACAGTACGGCAGCACTGGCAACCAAAACGAAAGTTGTCGTTGCCGACGGCAAATATTTTATTTGTGAATTCGAGGTGGGGCTAGAAAATAATTTTTTTAAAAGTAATTACGAACTAGATTGATCCACTGATGGTGTGAAACAAACATTAATAGACCAACGAGTCAACTATTTTTTTCCTTTTGCAATTAAGAACTGATTTGATGTAGAAAAAGACATTTACTTTTCATTTCGACAAGACAAACTTGCCCGTTTTTGAAAACGAAAAAGTCTTGTGAAAGTGAAAACGGGAGGACCGACTTCTCGTTTTCGAAAACGAATACGAGAGAATCTTGTGAAAATGAAAACCGGAGCCTGCCTAATAAATCGTTTATGTTGGAAATAGGATATTTTTCTTTGATTGTTTTTTCATTTAGCTTGCGATAGTCTACAACTAATCGCCATTTTCTTTTATTTGAAGTGTCTATTATTTATTATACTAAGAGTGTTGGAGAACACCACGGAGAATAACTATTTTTAACTATTTTTTGCTCTAGTAGGTTATCAATTTATTTTCTTATCTTCAGACGTTCCTTTTGACAATGACGAAATGGTTTGATTCGAATGGGAATTTCATCTGTTATCCTAATTTTGTGTTTTACTAAATTTGTGAAAGATACTTTGCTTTCATCTTTAAAGAAGAGTTTTAAATAATTTAGGCAGAGATTGTTTAGCTGCAGATTTTCTTCCTTATTTTTGAGATATTTTTAACTTCCATGGAACTAAGATTATTTTCTTTAAGATATAGTCCTCCTGATATCATTATGTTGTCGGCGATAGTTGTATTTTCACACCAGAATATTCCGTTTCTAACATTTACATGAAGCTAAATAATCTTCTTAGAATCTTCTTCTATTGTATATACGGCAGACATAATTTTTTTTTCTAATACGATTTTTATCGTTCACGTCTTCGATTCAAGATATTTGAATGGAATGTTAACAATTGCTTTTATCTCTTGTAATATGTCTATACCGATTAGTTCGTCAAAATATAGCTTAAAATAAAAAAAAAAATTGTATAAGTTCTGTATGTCGGAGTTAATTCGTTATGATACATTTTATTTAGCTTTCCGTTTTTCTTAAGTCCGAAACAAGCTGCAAGTTCTGTTCGCTCTTACAGCGCTTGCTCAAATCTTTTTACTTTTTGCTTTCTGCTTCCTATTTTCCGCACCTGTCATATTCTTGTACCTCCTCTTACAAGGGTCTAGCGCAGTACGTAACAGTCTGTCTCTGTTCCTCTCTTATACCATGCTTTACATTCGACTTTTCAGACACATACATTGCAAACCTAACAAGACCGGTGACATTTTCTTATCTCTTTCTCCTTTCAGAATATTCTGCTTGACAACACGAAGCTTACAATGTACAAATACAGAAGGCTCCGGTACTCTCACTGCGACACGGCCTTCCTGACCAATCACACGTCCCTGTGTGTGTGCTGCTACAATATTCTCAATAAGTTCTCACTGTATTTACACATTTCAATTATTATTTTCTTTTATTCATATTGGCAAATGTCCATCTATACCAATAAATTTATTTTAACTTTTGCAAAACTCATAAACATTGGCGTAAGTCCATCTACGACCAATTAGCTTGAGTTATATTTTTTATTTAAAAAGAACCTTTAAACTTTGTTTTTGTTGTTTATTATTGTCATATCTTTACTAAGATTTAACTCTTTGCTTAAGTTCTTATCTTATTAATATCAATATTACCTTCAGGTTTGTTATTTGACATTAATCCAAAAGGTCTACATTCTTTTCCGATCACGGACTAGTCTTTGTAACTCTATGAATCGTGCAGTTCAAAACAAGCTGCATTTCTTGCAAAGAATCTTGCCAAGAAGGTTGGCTACTTTCAACCGCCGAATTTGGTGAATGCATCGACCTGCACAATTATGTACTCCTTGAGGTCATTCTTCCCACTGTTTTCCAGTGATATCTATATGTATTGTATGCCAAGGTATATCTTCCTTATTTTTCTAAAAATTTGCGGACTTAGTTTGTCATGTTATCAAACCAATAACAGCTATATACTCTTTTGAGTGTTTTCTTCTATCCTAGATGTGAAATGGCTTCATGTACATGGTTGCCTTATTGCCTTTATTTATTTTACTGTTTTTATTAATAGACTGAATTCTATATTAATTTGCTGTTTACCATTTTAACATTCAACTTTTTTATGATGATTTAACTTGTTACTGTTATTTTTGTTACATATAATATTGCAGACCTGTTTCATAAAGCTGACTTATAATTTTAAGTACATTCAAATATTTATTCATGTTGAAACCATTAGATTTATTTTTCTTTTATACCAGTAACCACTATTTATAATTGTGACGCCACAGGATCCTGATAATCGTCTTCTGTCGTGATCTCGTGCGCTGCTGTTTGGAGACTGTTGGTCGGTGCGTCTGCTGCATAGTCTCAGTTATCCTTGTACTCGATTTTTCGTGATCTGGCAGTGATGACTTCCACATGCCCATTCTAAGACCGAGTCATTGAAGACATGTTGGCAACGACTTTGTTTTAGTACCGTTGACTCATTGGAATCCAGGGCCAAGTTCCCTCGGCGTCGCTGATTTCGGTAGTTGGACGCTTCGTGGTAGTTTTTCCTTCCATTTTGGCCAGAAATGCGTATTCATTTTTGTTGTGTTTTCCTGCCGCAACTTTCCTTCAGCTTCCCAAATTCCTCTAATGTGAGGACTTGCGGGGAATACCAAGTGCGACTGTATGCGTTGATCTACTTTTTTCAGAGATGCTTCCAACTCATTGTCTTTCTTTAGGTTTATATCTGTTACGGATGCCGTCTCAGGAACTTCTTCTACCTGCCACATTGTGTTCATGGTAACTGTTGATAGAATGCGTTTACTACCAGTAGTTTTAACGATTCCCGATGGTATCCATCCTAGCTTGCCCAATCATGGTTTCTTCCTGTTTCAATCCTTGTGTAATAATTTCGGCCAATAAATCTCCACCGATCAGCACATCAATCTTGCTGCGTTTTTTAAAAGTTGGATCCGCTAAGATATCATCTTTCCATTTGCGCGAGTTATATTCAAATGACATTGATGGCATTGCATTTAATTATTTCGATAAAACGACTGCTTTGGTCTCGAATCGCTCTTTACTTTTAAATCTTGAACGAATTTTTAGCTACATCGATGCTTCAGATGTTTTAAATAATATTAACAATTCTTTTTTCAAAATATTCGCATGTTCCCATTATATCTTAATTCATTGCCTCTATTATTTTTGTTTTCTTTTAAATTCTATCTCGCAGAAACCTTTCTTGTATAATCGTTTTCCTTGACTATTTTTGAACCTTTACACTCCTCCATTGTCGTCGTCTTTCGTTGACCTGCCACGCCGATATATTCGTGCTGCCCTCTAAAGCCTCCACTGGCACTTTTGTAGAAGCCTTGGTCCGACGCTTGATCCTTGCTGATTTTTGGTGGACCTCCCACGTCGATTTAGCTCCTCTCCGGTCTCAAGTCACCACTTTCAATATAAATTTAGACGCGGTCAGAAACTGATCCTGTTTGTTCTCTTGTGAACATCCAGGCGACCGCTGTTGCCTCCTCTTAAGCAGCAGACAGTCGCTTGCTTTTCCATATATTTGTTTTTTTTCGACGTCGACCACCAGTCCTGTCGCTCGCGGCATTCTCAGGATGCCACTGTAATTTTGTTATTGTTTCCCTGATCCCGCAGTAGTTGACTCATTTAGGTGTGCTTTGCGGACTTTTCTACCGTGGATACCGTTTAAGGTAAGCCGATCGGTTTGGCAGACTCCATGAGCAAACATTTCTTAAAGCTCGATAGACCATATGTTAGCAGGGTACATCGCTGGTCTCAGGTGCAGCTCGTACCACTCCGTTCGACTGGCAACTTATACCGCTAACCGCCGAGTCCCTAGTCAAAACACAACAGCATTTCGTTAGGAACTGATTCTTTATTGGGCGCTCACGCCTTATTATAGCGGTTTTCACTTATGCACTAGTTACAGCTTCCTTATGTATAATTTCACCTTGGGGTTATCTATTTTGAATCTTCTATATATGTGTGTGTATACTTCTCACACCAGTTCTTACTGATAGGCGGCGTGTATATAATTATATTACTTGATCCCTTGATCGGCCTGTGCTTTTAAGTTGTTCTTTGGATGCGGACAATTATGCATGTTCACCTTTTTGAACATTCACCTTTCAGAATATTCTACTTGACAGCACCAAATTTAGAAAGCACAAGTACAGTAGGCCCCCGTAATTCTCACTGCGACGTTTATATATAAGGTAAGCATAGTTTTGTTATATAATTGAAATTGGTTTTCAGCTGTGCTGATAGTTATTGGCATGTGTAGTTTAATTTGGTTTTCTTTCTTTCTTTTGATAAATAGGTTGGATTAATAAAAGAAAAAGAAGCTCCTGTGTCTATACGGATTTTTAGAGGTCTTTCAAAACCCGCGTTATTTTAATATACGGTAGTGTTGAGTTTTTATATTTATTTATCAGGTATCCTGGGTGTTGTTCGATGCTTTTTGTCGAAAATTTGCCGTCGTTGTAATTGTTTACTTCTCCTTGTGTTCACCCAGGAACATGTATTTACAAATGTATGTAGAAATGTATGCAGCTGTGATCTGCTCCTATATAAGGCGGAGATCGTTTTAAATAAAATCAGTTTCTAACAAAAACTCACAGTGTAAATGTCTTCTTATTTAGGACCTCTTTACAGTACGAGGTGTGTTCAAAATGTATCGCGAATTCTGAATTTTCGCGGGTAACGTATAATCGAATTTCGATTTTTTTGTAGCCTTATGTTGGTACTCATGTCTCTTACTTTTGCCGACAATATTCACTTAATTGTTGACAGTTGCTTTGCTTGCACGTGTTTTGGATCGTCTTTGATTTTTACTTATTCAATAAAATTGATCGAAGAACCTGTACCAAATTTTATGTGAAAAACGAAATTAAGTGCGCGGATGCATTCCGAATGTTGACTGTGGCATACGGAGAAGCTACCTTGGACCGAAGCAACCTTTATCGGTGGTACAAAATGTTCTCAGAAGGCCGCGAAGATTGGCCGTCTGTCCGTCTGTCGGTTTCTACGCGAACTAGTCTCTCAGTTTTTGAGCTATCGGGCTGAAACTTTCAGCATAGTCTTATTTCTTTAGCACGCAGTATATATGTCGGAACGAAATCGAAACCGAAATTGGACCACTATAATCTATAGCTGCCATTGGAATGATGACGAAATTGAGGTAAACAAAATTTTAACTTTTTTGTTTTTCAACGTATATCAATCAATTTCAAGATAAAGAAGTTTTTTATGGTTATAGAATTACGGTTTTAATTTCATTAAGATCAAACAACTATATCATATAGCTGCCATAGAAACGAGCGGTCGATTTATATAAAAATGAAAAATTCTACATGTATATTGTAAGATTTACAAAATGCACATACTTTGATATTTTTTCAACATTACCAAAATGGATCGATTTTCAATGATCCAAGGGTATACAAACTTCGGTTTACCGAAGTTTGCTTTCTTTCTTGTTTTTTTTATTTTTATTCGCCTCGCCACTGTTGTTGTTGTTGTTGTCGCTGATTGAAATTATGATTTTTATAACCTTGCAGAGGGTATTATAATTTTGCTATGATATTTGCAACGCAGTGAAGGAGGCATTTCCGACCCCATAAAGTACATATATTCTTGATCAGCGTCACCAGCCGAGTCGATCTAGCCATGTCCGTCTGTCTGTCCGTCTGTCTGTCTGGGATACTTAAAGTTGCACTTCTGTCTTGCGTAGGCTTGACACACCTTTTTTAATATTTTACAGCTGCTAGATACCAAAGCCTTATTAAGCGTAATGCAATTGTTCGGAGCCTTAGCATAGTTACTTCAACCAACAATTCTCGATCGGGAGATCGGGTAAAATCGTCGACCCCACTTTGTTTTGAGCTGATAATTATTGTCAAATTCCCTTGAACCAGCCATTGTAAATATAAAAAGCAGTTAAGATCCTTACGGAATCAGTATAATTAATCTTATAGAGAAATTTTTGGGGGAAAGGACAAACAAATGGTAAAAGATTTTCTACAACCGAAGGTGCTAATTTAATATTGTTTATTTACAATTCGTCAAAAAAACTAACACAACCAAAAGTAACTCAGAAGGACCAAAAAGGCGCAGCAGAAAAGGGCAGAAAATGCATTGCAGGGATCAAAAGCGATACTTGGTTATGGATATATGAAGATTCATATGTAAATCTTTAAAAATAGCGAAAATAGGCTTATTTTGGCCGGATCATTCCTATGTCAGCTAGAATTAGGTCCGATTTCGACCGTTCCGACTGCTCGCAAAATAGATCAGACTATGCTGAAAACTTATGCCCGATAGCTCAAAAACTGAAGGATTAGATTGTGTAGAAACCGGCAGACAGATTGACGGACAGACAGACAGACGGACATGGCTAGATCGACTTGGCTGGTGATGCTGATCAAAAATATATATAAATATATAATACCTTCACTAAGTTGCAAACATCTGGTCAATATTATAATACCCTCTGCAAGGGCATACTAAAAAGTGGTAATATTTGATTGGCTTAATTAAAAAAACAAGTAAGAAAAGTACTGTCGAGTGTGCTCGACTGTCAGATACCCGGTACCCAAACGTTCACTTCACCTTATTTAAACTAATCGCAATGAAAATTTCGCTTTTTAAACTATTTCTAAGCTTAATGTCCGAAAACTCGACTAACACACGATCGGTCGCAGCCAACGAATTAAAATTTTTTGCGAGTGCCGAAAATAGAGCGATCCTTTTCGGGCACATTTATTTGCTGCACTCTATTATAAAAATAATGTCGCTTCTTAGAGCCAAAGTGTTGAAGATATATATTGCGACAACTGCAGCGGATTACACAATATATGTTGTAGCATAGATATCAGAGTGCCGGGTCTGCGTTGTTATTGCCAAGATGAGCGTGAGTTCCTTGGTCAAGTCCGCCGAGGATGCTGACGAATTTTAGTTGGGCGGGACCTGGGTAAGTCTTAATAATACCTCCCCTCAAGTCAGTCGTGTTACGCGACCCGTGCCCGCTGTCTTTCGGTTCGCAGCTGTGTTCAACCGGAGCCTTCCCATGGCCGACCAACCTGGGTGCCTGCTGGCACGGTCGACCTCCCAAGCCCCAAACCTCCCTCTGGCCCACCGCGCCTGTCTGGTCCAGCAACGTGGGCGTTAATGATGAAAAGATGAACGCAGAACGCCGTGCTTCGGACCTCTTGGGATAGGTAAAACCCCAAAAACTGTCGGATGTGGACGAGGAGGAGTTGTTGAGACCGAGTCCGGGCTCAGCATCTCAAGCGACTTCGGAGATCAACGAAGATGAGCTGCTAACGCCATGTCCGGTTGTCCCAGCTCCGTTGAGACACGAAGGGAGTGCAGGTAGCACTCCACAAACACGACATCACATAGGTGCAGCCCCTTTGGCCCCACTGAAGCTAAAGTGACCTGCGGAAAAGACGAGCCACTGAAAAACAAGAGTAGAAGCGCGAGGGCAAACAGAGCACGCTTTATTCTGGGTAGGATTGCCAAGAATGAGGCTAAGGGCAAGGCACACCCTCGAGACGAGGCCGATTAGGCTCGATTCTTGGCAGAGATCGCCGAATTCGAGGAGTACGAGAGGTCACACCCCGAGGCGTTCCGTTGGACCTTGCAGGCGAAGCGCGATCGTTCACACGATGTGAGCGAGAGTGCGCCTAAGAAGGCCAGAGACGCTTAGCCAGGGCCAGGGGAAGGCCAGGGCAACATCCATCGTGAAGAAGGCAAAGTCTTTTAGTGAGCTGGCCAGAGACAGTCCGGCTATGGCTCTGGTGGATGAACTCCATGACGATGGACACCTGCTTGCAGAGAAGTGGGAGGAAATAGGGGCCAAGATGGCCGACAAGGTCACCGACAGGTTGGTTGCCATGCCGGGTGGCCCTGTACCCTCCTTCGACTCTTCAGACATGGTCAGAGGGCACCGCGTAACCAGGAGCGACGATGGCTATTGCCAAAGGGGCAAACTGATCACGCAAGGGTGATCCAGTGTCTGCGAGCATAGAACCCGCATGTCCATACGGAGGGCTGGGCCGTACTCAAAGCGAAAAAGGAGATGAGGTCTAGCCACCCGTTCTCACAAATCAGCGCTGCCTGCCGCAGCTGGAAGCAATGGACCGTAAAGACCGGTACATCATAAGAAAAGCGATGATCAGTGTCTTCCTTGCCGAACCGGACGAGATTTTGGAATAGCTCGATGACACCAACAAGCTGTTACACGATATGGTCATCGACGATAAATCCCCCGACGCAACCCCAGTTAACATCGATGTCGAGAATGGTACAGATAAACCTGAAGCGCAGCTCACACGCTTCAGCCAATCTCACGATCCTTCTCAAGGAAAAGGATATCGACATCGCCCTCATACAAGAGCCGTGGACGAGAGACAAGCAGGTCTCTGGTGTGAAGCTCCCCGGATATACACTTCTGTAGACGAACTCGACGGGAAGGACGAAAATAGGTATAGTAATTAAGAATCATTTTAATGCTCTTCTCTGTTCCAATCTCAGCACATCGGATCTGGCAGTCGCTAGATTCGTGACAGCAGATGGGACCGGGATCGTTATCATATCGGCGTACATGGCCCACGACATGCCGGCTCCGCCTAAGCCGGTCATCATGCTGATGCAGTGGGCTGAAGATGCGAACGCGATTATTTGTGGCAACGTTAATATATGTAACAAAGGTAACATACCAACTGTTCAGGCGAAGCACCCGGTATGGTCCGCTCTCCCCTTCTCTCCGAAGGCCCACTCTCCCGGCGCTTCCAGGCTCTCCCGCTTTCCCGTCCCCTGAAATAGCTCCATGGCGCTCTGAAGCACGGCGCTCAATTAGTTTTAAGTTAGTACTCTGTGTCACTTCATGAGAAATACAACGCCCGGTCGGTCCGCGCCAATTCTGAAAGTTGAGTGTTTTCCTTCTTGCCTCGCGATCGCCGAGTGTTTTTTCTCCCCCACAGCTTTTCCACGGCAATCATCAACCACAATCCCGTGGGCCCTGCAAGCTGCCTTCTGACGAACAGACGCCCCCAAACATTTTGATCATTCGACCGGATTTTCCAGCGAACCTTTTCCAAGATAAGTACAAAGTTACTAAATTTTTTTAATTGCCGGTCAACAGTCAGCCATCGAAAACTCCGTTTCGTTTGACTTTCTGTATGATTTGTCCAAAATCGAATTGCGATTAATCCGACAACGGCAATTCAACTCGAATTTCGCCCTTCCTTCTTTGATCGTGCCGTACATAAGTACATTTGGCCGTACATCAAGGCTCATTACATCCATACATTCATCTACATAGACACATTCATGTACACAGAAGTGTACATACATAAGTAAAACCAAATTCCGTGAAAATATATTCCCAGCACACATTGAAAATAATTCCCCTACAGTATTCCTTCACTGTGTTTTCCCTAGCTAAAATATTGTTGCACACTTTTTCCATTTCCAATACAGTCCACAAAAAATCGAAAATTACAACACATACCCGCCGGCCAGATTTATACATAAATCTTCCGCCATATTACATAATACCCGCCGGCCAGATTGATACATAAAATTTTCCGCCATTTTACATAATACCCGCCGGCCAAATTGATACATAAAATTTTCCGCCATTTTTTACATAATACCTGCCGGCTAGATTTATACATAAATCTTCCGCCATATTACATATATATTACCGGCTAGACTTATACATACATTTTTAAATAAGATTCCCAGACCGACGGCGAAAACTGTTTGTTCACAGTGTTTTTTCTTTAATTCCATACATTAATTCCATACATACATATAGCCGCATAGACATACATACATACGTCCAAGCTCTCATGCACTTCTTCCCGTGTACTCCAGCATATACTAGCCGAATATAAGAAGAGCTTTGTGCACGACACAACTTTAGTACATTACCATCCCGACCAATTTTATTCCGACCAAAAAATTAAATAACAAAAATAATTCCGATCAAAAAAAAAATTAAATACCAACAACAATTCCGACAAATACAAAACCAAATTTAATTGGCATTTCCATATTTATTTTTGACGTGATAACGTCTTATAAATCGATAGAGCAGGCTGCATGCAAACTCGAAAAAGCATGACTCATGTATCGTTACCTCTGCCGCGACACAGGCAGAGCAAACGTGACGTGAGCAGCAGCAGCAGAGAAGAGAGAGAATGAGAGAGAATGGTTAAAATTTAATGCTTTGCACTCTTCTGGCAACCGCAAGGGCAAAGCGGTGTTTCTCCGTCTCGCTCTCACCGCCCGTTTTGCGACGGTGTTTCTCCGTCTCGCTCTGCTCTCCCGCTTTGTCTATTTATAGCTCGAGCACTGACGCAGGCGAATGTTTGTATTTCAGTCTTTGACGCCATCCTCTGATTTGCATGCGTGGTCCAGAGGCTAAAGTGTTCGAGTCTTAATCCAACGATTGCGGGTTCGAGTACCGTCGCAGCAATTGTGTTTTGGAAAAATTTAAGTTGGGTTTTATAGACTTTCTATAATATTTATATCCATTTAACTTAACATATCAACAAACAGCCGGCACTTCCTAATCCTCTCCAGAAACTGGCCATTTGCAGCCGGCACTGCCTGATCCTCTCCAGAAACTGGCCATTTGCAGCAGGCATAGCCTGATCCATTTACAGCCTCTCTCTCTCAATTTTACATAATTTTTTTTACCGTGAACGTGTCAACGTCTTAAGTAAATGCTACCATTCCATCAGTATTTTCTTAAGACGTTGTCACGTTCAACGTCAGTAAACCGACTTTACAGACAACCAATTTTTTTTTGTTCAACTAAGCCGAGGGTGAACATCACGGTGAACATCACGGTGACCATCACGGTATTTATTTTTTTTTTTTTTCTCCTAGAGACCAAACAACGAGAAAAAAAATACTTCTCTTTTCAAACGAATAGGTTCGGTAATCTTTTCGGTTTTTTTTATGCATTTTTCAGTATTTTTTCTGAAATTTATTTAAAAAACGAGGAAAAATATAAATAAAATAAAATCCCCACCCAACACGACCCAGTTCCTTCGTCGTGTAAATTTGGTTAATTTTTTCCTGTGGGTTTGTTTTTATACCAAAGAATATGAGCCAAAGCGAATTATATCCTCGCATACAAATATTCCGCACATTCTAATAAAAAAAAAAAAATCTGGGATAGTATCTGTTCTCTCCTGTTTTTTTTTTTTGTTTTTTATTTGGCAAAACGAAAACAAAGCGCTCTCTCCACTGAAATAGAGCAGTTCCACATTGTTTGGTATATCCAGGGAAAGCTCTAGCGAAGTATCCCCTCTTCCAACACAAAATATACCAAAGATTACGGTAAGGTCGCCCAAACCTAAAAAAGTAAAGTCGCCACCTCCCAAACGGTCTCCTTCTCCAGTCGAAAGAGCAACGCGTGCCAGCAAAAAAATGGCTGCAACGGCTGCCTAACTCGCCCTAAAGCAATTTATTGAAGTCTCAGATCGACTGTTTGGAATCCCGAATAAACATTTCCTCGGCTGTCCCTCCTACGCTATCCGTCCTCAATATTTTCCGAGACGAAATCCGAGAGGTATGGGTCCGCATCAAAAGGTACGATGCATGTACGCGTGCTGTAGCAGCCGGAGAAAGTGCAGCTGAGAGCTTGCCAGTTCTCGAGCTAAGTACGGCTACTGCTACAGCGCGTACGAAAGGTGTGGTGCCCAGATAGCAGACATGATGGCGCAAACTCCCCAACTTCCGCAACTTCCCGCAACGCCAGCTGATCCTTCCCAGACATATATTCCGTCAGGCTGCCGGCTTCCTCCTTGCGATACCGAGGTTTTCACCGGTGATTATTTTTACTAGCCAACCTTTCGGGATCTGTTTATGCCCATTTATATTAACAATTCGAGGCTAAGGCCGGTCGAAAAATAATTCCACCTTAACGCCAAAACGAGCGGCGACGCACACACCATAGTTTCCAAGGCGCCTCCTACTAACGATGGTTTTCGCTCAGCCTGGGCTAACCTAACTGAGCGTTTCGAAAACAAACGATTGTTAGTAAACAGCAAACTAAAAATATTGTTTAATGTGCAGTCAGTCACTCAGAAATCTGGGACAGCTTTACGAGAGTTGCAAAGCACCATCCAAGGGTGCCTCGAATCAATATTGATAATTGGGATTGCATTCTGGCTTACATGTGCTCCGCCAAATTCCCGAAGCTCACGCTTTCCTTATGGGAGCAGTCGCTACACGACAAGGCTATTATTATTATTACTATTATTACTAGGGCCTTATTGCACCGCGACCAGATGTTAGGTCTTTTGTGCCGGCCTGTAGGATTAAGGTGAGCATCTATTCCTAGGCTTCTGATAAAGTAGAGCACTTTGGCGAGGTCTATCTCTTCCCAAATCCTGTAGGGGGATAAGTTCACCTCTAGTTGTTGAAGTCGACGTCTGATTAGTGAGGGCATTCACATAGAACATGTTCTGATGTTTCTGGCTCCAGCTCACAGAATCCATGTGTCGATTTCTGAAAGTTTCAATTTCTTAAGGTGATACCTTAGGTTGCAGTGACCTGTTAGGTAGCCTGTTAGAGTGCAGATCTCACTCTTTTTAGATTGATGATGCGTTTGGATCGCGACATCTGAGGGACGAGAAATTGTTTGGCTTGTCTCAGCCCTGCACTGTCGGTCCAGTGACGACTTATCTCCTTTTCCTCCCATTTCCTGACCAGTTCCCTTTGTGTCTTTCGAAAGTCCATAGAATGGTTCAGGGCCGATTAGTGGTGTCATCGCCCCGCGCTTTGCTAGGAGTCTGCCACCTCGTTTCTTATATGGCCTTCATGCCCTGGCACCCAGCCCACCGTTAAGGTGTTTTGGAGGCAAGGGCGTTCAGCTGTTGAAACCGTTTTCTACAAGTCTGGAGGTGATCGTGAAGGATCTCAGCGCTATGAGCGCCGCCTGACTGTCAGATAGATGTAAATCCGTGCGCCTTGCATATTCCTGCGAAGGCATTCACGAGCACAGATTTCTATGGCGTGTATCTCTGCTTGGAATATGGTTGGAGACTTTCCCATGGCTATGGATTTGTCAGCCTTGGTCCGAAAATACCAGCCCGGTGTCACCGTTTTCCAATTTCGATCCGTCCAGTGTACCTCGTTTGTGATCCACTGGGCAGAGATATTGATTTTGTTGTCCAGTCGTGTCTGGTGTACAGGACTACAGAAGTTTCTGTGGAAAACAAGTTTTGGTTTCTGCTCGTCAGTTATACGCAGAATGGGTTCGTTTATTAGGGGTTCGAGTACCCGTAAATGCCCAGATTAGATCACCACTTTTATATCGGTGATGTTTTGGAGGCGAAGTGCCCCAGGCAGGCCTCCTTTTCAGGGCGATGGGTAGGGGAATGCCAGTTATAGCTCCAAGTGCTGCAGTGGTGCATGTCCGGATGGCTCCAGCGATGCCTATGCAGACCAGTCGTTGTATTTTGGTAATTGCAGCCGCAGCTGTCTTCTGGGTGATTTCGTCCACCAAGCAAGAGATGCATAGGTTATGATCGGTTTTACCACAGTGTTAAAGACCAGTAGATCATTTTGGGACTTAGGCCCCATGTTCTGCCGAAAAGCCTATTGCAAGCAAAGTATGCTCGAGTGGCTTTGTTAATGGTCTTTCAAGGTGTGAGTTCAGTTGAGCTTGGAGTCAAGTATAACTCCCAGGTAGTTGGCTTCAACCGAAAAGTCAATGGTTGATCCATTTAGGGATGGTCTTGTCAGAGAGAGAGACCTTTTCCTGGTAAATGGAACTAGAACAGTTTTAGACGGGTTCATGGATAGTCCTTTATCCTGACACCATCTTTTGGCTATATTGAGGGCTTGCTGCATGCGGTCCGAGATGGTTTGCTTATGCCAGCCCACTATATAGATGACTAGATCGTCAGCGTAGCCCTGAGTGGGGAACCCTAGGTTGTTGAGCTCAAATAGTAGCTCGTCTATGACCAGAGTCCACAGGAGAGGAAAAAGTACTCCCCCTTGAGGGCATCCCCTTGTGGCTGTGATTGAGGTCATTGTTCCTCCTAGGTCTACAGTTATGATTCTGGATTTGAGCATTTCCAGAATCCACCTAATAATGGGTGTTCAGTCATTGAGATTTTTCAATGACTATCCTTTAAACTCGAAATAATAACGCCGATATAATTAGTTAAACGTTATAATAAGAAATTTTATTGTTGCGGATAATATTGGAGGATACAGAAAATATATGCCAATAGCGCGCAATGAACGTACATGAGAGAGTGATCCCGCTTTAGATAATTAGCGGAGATAAAGCTCTCTATCTGACGATGCTGCCGATAAGCGCTGAAGTCGAGCAGCCGAGAGAGAGAGAGTCGGCTTGCGACCAACGAAGGCGAGAACATAAGCAATCAATATGTAATACAGCTTTGTTTGAGCGTTATCTATAAATTAGGTGGCGGCTGCTGCTTGTCCCGACATTCTCCCCAGTTGGGCCTGGCTTCAACTTCGTCCTTAAGGGGCAAAAGGCACAGCTTAGATACTGCGCTTGGTGGTTCCAGATGAAGTTCTGATCACCGCCACTCGAGCCCTCCGTCCCTACCAGATACCAGTTCCATGATTCTCGCGAGCGGCCACTTCATCGGGGTAGGTTCTCGTCCTTGACCAGCACCACATCGTTGACTGCCAAAGCAGGGCCGGAGGTACGCCATTTGGAGCGTTGCTGAAGGAGGCTTAAGTATTCCTCTTTCCATCGGGACCAGAAAGACTGCTGCAGAAAGGACACACGTTGCCAACTGTCCAGACGATTGAAGTTTAGCTTTGTAACATCAGGTTCGGTTAAACTAGATGGCGGACCTCCAGTTAAAAATGTGCTGGCGTTAGAACATCGAGGTCTGCAGGATCTTCTGAAAGAGGCAATAATGGTCGTGAATTTATGACAGCACCAATGTGGCAAAGAGAGTTCGCAGCTCCTCAAATCCAGAATTGAGGACCCCAGCCCGGTAAAAATGATGCTTGGCAGTTTGACTGCCGCTTCCCAGAGTCCGCCGAAATGCGGAGATCGAGGAGGAATAAAATGCCATTCGATGGACTCAATCGCACAAAACTCCAGAAGTGTCCGTTGATGCTCGTCGCTGATAAAGAGCCGCCGCAGCTCCTTAGCTCGTTTCTGGCTCCAACAAAATTTGTAGCGTTGTCCGACCAAATGTGTTGTGGCTTTCGGCGGGTGCATATAAACCGTTTTAGTGCCTGCAAGAACGCAGTAGTGGATAGATCCTTTACGAGCTCCAAATGGACGGCCTTTGTAGCAAAACAAATGAAGACGCTCACGTAGCATTTTACCGGAGCCTTATTACGAACTTCTGGCTTGTAATGGAATGGCCCACAAAATCCACGCCAGTGACTCAAAGACTTGGCAACCGTTGACTCTTTGTTCCGGGAGATCAGCCATAATGTGCTCCAGCAGGCGAGGCTTGGACCGGAAGCATCGGATGCATTTGTGCAACGCCTTCGTCACCGTTTTACTCCCCAATTGGCCAATATTGGGATCGAATCATAGCCAAAAGAGCACGAGGTCCCGTGTGTAAATTTCGCTCATGGAAATCAACAATTATAGCAAGAGTGACTGGGTGGCTTCTAGGGAGTATAATTGGATGACGACTATCAAAATCAACGGCGAGTTCTTCAGGCGACCATCTACGCAGTAGACCGAACTTATCCAAGAAGGGTGAAGATGTGGCAAGTACGCTGGACGACGATATCTCTTTGCCATTCTGAAGCGACCTTATATCATCCCAAAATGTACCCGCTGTACCAACCGCAATAAAAGTTGAGTTCCAGACTTGATATCTCCTGCGGTGATTCCCTTGTGGCGTATTCGATGACAAAACTTGTGCACATAGGCAAATACCGCTGCAGAGATGAGAAGGAATTAGCGTACTTGGAGGCAGCTATTATGTCCACATACGGCGACTGAATGAGCAAAACCTTTGCGCGCAGTTCCAGTGTCGGCCTCTCAGCTGGGACCGCAACTGGCCACTCATCTTGAGGACCAAGAAGAAACGGAGGACCATGTGCCCACAGCTCATCAACGATCAACTCATTAGGAAGAGCACCACGGGACAGGATGTCCGCCGGATTCAAGGATGTGGGAACATAGCGCCACTCCATCGTTCTGGTTAACTCCTGGATCGTCGCAACTCGATTGGCAACGAAAACATTAAACCGGGCAGGCTCCTCTCGAATCCAGGACAGCGCCACTGCAGAATCGCACCAACAATAATGCTTCCCAGCGTACATCTTCAGATTAGCTACTTCTGACATAAGCCGCGCCAGCAATTCTGCTCCTGATAGTTCCAGTTTCGGCACCGTAACAGTCTTTAGCGGCGCCACTCGAGACTTCGAGCAAAGCAGGTGACTTCCCGCTCCTGTACCCCTTGAGACGACATAAATACAGGCACCATAAGCCTCGATGCTAGCGTCACAAAATCCATGAATCTCCAAATCGGTCGGTGATGATAGTGACCATCTGGGAAAATCGGCCCTCTGAGCCATAGCGAAACTGTAGCAAATTTTTTCCCAATCAGAGTGAAGAGCCTGAGGAAGACTCTCATCCCAAGACAACTTCTCACGGCACAGCTTCTGAAGAAAGATCTTTGACCTTGTGATGACTGGCCCGACAAGTCCTAAAGGATCATACAACCGGGCGATTGAGGACAGGACGATGCGCCTAGTTGGATTTAAGGTTGACTGAAGGCCCTCAAATGAAAATAGCAAGCGATCAGTAGCAGGATCCCAAGCGAGGCCCAGAGTTTTCGTAAAGTTGCTGCCGTCATCAAATCTCAGAAACGACTCCCGATCCTCTTCCGGCACATCAGACAACACCGCAGCTACGTTGGAGCACCACTTTCTCAAGCGAAATTGACCCTTGGCAAGGATCCTGATGTTTGCTGCATGATGTTGACAGCTTCAGTCACAGAAGCACCTCCAGAAATTAAATCG
Source organism: Drosophila triauraria (assembly GCA_014170255.2). Classification (NCBI taxonomy): domain Eukaryota; kingdom Metazoa; phylum Arthropoda; class Insecta; order Diptera; family Drosophilidae; genus Drosophila; species Drosophila triauraria. The sequence continues at coordinate 2,496,076 of JABJVT010000007.1, forward strand.
TCCACGTAAAGTCGCGTCGCAGAATCTCGGCCCCTTTGGAAACATCGACTGCTCATCCTCGGCCAATTGATGCATTGCTCGCACTGACAAAATGACGCTGGTTTGTCCCATAAGTTACAGTGTCAAGTTTAAAACCTGCAACTCGTCCTGGGTGGAATCCCGCCAAAGGATACACTGCAAATGGCTGTCCTCAGGAAAACTCTGACACATCGGTACATTTTGCAGATATCTCCTATAATGGCCACCCGATGGTAACGGAACCTTAACAGGATGTGAAGCAACTTTGGCTGTATAACTGGGCCGGACATCAACACGTCATTCAACGAATACCCAGAAGTGGTAGCAGCAGATCCATCAAAACAACCCTAAGCTTGGTTGTTGAACTGTCCTCTTCAAAACACAGTGGTGAGGTAGGAAGTACTGAGGAGTGAGGCTCGCATTAGCAGGAACTGCAGACATATGGCCCAACTCAAATACTCTTTTATAAACGCAGCATACTGATTCTTCAATTGAGGGTGACGACTGAGCTTCCTTTCTAGAGAGAAAATCGACGCACGGCGGGATACGATTCTCCCAGCAAATCAGAACTGCATTTCAACGGCAGCCTCACAGCATAAGCGCCTGACTTGAGCCGAGTAGAGTGTTGCACAAAATGCGCTTCGCAATCCAGCTCTTCCTTTGTCCACTTCACTATTGGATCGGAGCAGTCCTTTATTTCCCAGAACTGGCGGAGCAGGCAATCTAAACGTTCATCCGGCAGGCTTGGGCTCTTCGTGACATCCTTGCAGGCTGTGGCTACGAGTGACCTTCTTTCGACAGGTGAACCGCCTCCACACACAACCCATCAAGTCGGGTTTTCTGCAGCAACGGTAGGCCAGCTGAGAGCTGAACTTGTCCAACACACAGCAGTTCATAAAAGAGGCTGGCTCCGATGAGCAAATCGATACGCTGTGGTCGAAAGAATTCTGGATCAGCGAGATTAAGATTGCATGGTATATTCCAATTGGAGACATCTAAGCAGAAACTAGGCTGGAGATCCGTAATGTTGCCAGCGACGACTGCACTAATAAGAGACGAGTATTCTGAACAGTGAGAACGTAGGAGCACATCAACAGAGAATCCGTCCGTCGCATAGCCGGTATCGCCAATTCCAGACACCGACATGAATGATTTGCATTTACGCAACTGCAGCTGATTAGCCAATCAGGACGTAATCATGTGTACTTGAGATCCAGAATCCAGAAGCGCTCGGCATGGAACAAAATACCAGCGCGGCTCTAACAAGTATGTTCGCTGTTGCAAGCAAAGCTATATCGCCGCTACGACCTTGGGCAATTAAGGCATTGACTGTGGATGGCGATGAGGCTAGATATTCAGAACCCTCGGATGAGGAGGAAATGGGTAAAGCAACTGGCAGATGGCCTCTAGAAGACTGCGAGTCCAGAAAATGCAGCAAACTGTGATGCCGTCTCCCACAGCTGTGGCAATTATTAGCGACGCAGTCTCGCAGGTGATGGCCGGTTCTGAGACATTTTCGACAAAGACCAAGTCGCCTAGCCTCGCCTAGGCGGCTCTCAGGGACAACAGCAGAAACCTTGGACACGCAGGCACCTCATGGGACCTCCCACTGCATAATATACAGGAAGCGGGAGGCGCATTAGTAATAATGAAGGCGGATCTACTGTTATTAGCAACTCTACGTCTTCCCACCTGAGTGCCTGGCGCGTATGCGGCCATGGCCACATCCACAGCCTCGAGAGTCCTGCATCGCTGCTCCAGGAATTCCGCCATCGAGTCCCACGTAGGAATAAGGTCTGAATTGATCCCAAATTCTTCAAGGCCCGCATATGGGCATTGAACTTATCTGAGAATCCTCGTAGACCTGCCACTAAGCCACCTTCCACGACACAGAGGCCTAGAATCTCGTTCACATGAGCCTGAAATATTAAACTACGGTTACTAAATCCTTTTCCAAAAGACCCAATGCAACGTCATAATTTTTCTCGGAAGTTTCCAAGGACCGAACTGCTTCTAACGCTGAGTCGCGAAGACAGGATCGTAGCCTCTGCAGCTTTTCCACCTTGCTTATATGTGGATTTCCGCCTACCATAGTTGAGAAGATAGATTGGAACTCAGACCACTCGGAGTATCCTCCACTGAAGGTAGGGAGCGGAATAGGCGGCAGAGCTTGAAAGCTGCGACTGAGCCCTGGGTCTGGCATAGAGGAGATCCCGTTGGTGAGAGTTGAGTGGGCAGCCATTTGAGCAGAGCGTCGCAAGGTTTCGTGCTCTATTTCAGCGTGCATCGTCGCGACGAGCTCCGCCACGGTCCATCGCAAGTCGCTGCCGATCTCCGAAATGTCTAATTCTTCAAGATTCCGTGGATGGCCTTGAAGTCATCGTACATTGAGACTAACTGGCCATGACGCACGTGGGCATGGCGTCCTCCACGCTTGAAATTGGGTGAAGGGCTCCTTGTATCCTCTTCAAATCCTGGAGGAGAGCATTGGCCTTGCATTTCAAAATAGCAATCCGAGGTAGGTGGGTGAACCTGCGTCTGCCGCGCTGGCATCCATCGCCACTAGTCTCAAATTACGACCAATTTAACAAAGCTAAACTGCAGCGAAATTAGTATTATTATTTTATTTATTTTTTTTTTATTATTTATTATTTATTTTATTATTTAATAATATTTTTAATTTGCTCGCGACGAATACAACCTGTCCCACTGTGCACGGCCGCTAAGCTGAAATTTAATATTACAAATTGTTTAATAATATTTCGTATTTGACCACGGCGAACGCAATCTGTCCCTGTGCACACAAGAACCGTACCCGAATTAGCGGCTGTATGCTTGTATAACGGTTTGTGCGCCGGCGAATGCACTCGAAAACTGAATGTATGTATGCATGTATGTATACGTAGGTAGCAGGTGCACTAAATAACGGACCGAATGGCAATTGACGACCGGCATGCACTTTATAACTATTTTGGTTATGAAACTTTATATGTATGTTTATTTTAGCAATGATATGCACTGTAGTGTATATATGTGTATATTTAAACTTTATTTTACTTTCATGAATTATTGTTTCAAAATATCACGTCAGGGTCACCAATGTTCAGTCATTGAGATTTTCAATGACTATCGCTTTAAACTCGAAATAATAACGCCGATATAATTAGTTAAACGTTATAATAGAAATTTTATTGTTGCGGATAATATTGGAGGATACAGAAAATATATGCCAATAGCGCGCAATGAACGTGCATGAGAGAGTGATCCCGCTTTAGATAATTAGCGGAGATAAAGCTCTCTATCTGACGATGCTGCCGATAAGCGCTGAAGTCGAGCGGCCGAGAGAGAGAGAGAAGTCGGCTTGCGACCAACGAAGGCGAGAACATAAGCAATTAATATGTAATACGAAAGCTTTGTTTGAGCGTTATCTATAAATTAGGTGGCGGCTGCTGCTTGTCCCGACAATGGGTGTGGCGACATTTTTACGTACAAGAGAGGCACGGATTGCCTCGTATGACGTGTTGTCAAAAGCTCCTGAGATGTCTAGAAAGGCACCTAGCTATTTGTTGAGAGCCAATGGCCTTTTCAATGACTGTTGTAAGGCAATGGATGGCAGTCTCAGTTGATTTACCAGTTTGGTACGCATATTGGTACTTATGTAGGGGAAGAAGCTTGAGGTTCACTTCACCCCACGACAAGGCTAATATTCCTTCTTGGCAGGAACTTAATGGTTTCCTAACTGAGCGTCACCGAACACTAGAAGCCATAGATGACGTGCGACCATCAGGCTTCAGTCAGTCCCAGCCCAGAGCATCGACTTCTAATTCCGCGTCCCGCAGGATAAATTCCTACGAGGCAAGAGTAGCAAATCTAGAGGGTGCGATTTGTGTAATCGGGAAAACCATCCCGTACGCACATGCCCCCGTTTTCTCCGGATGTCTGTCGATGAGCGATCCGATTACATAAAAGAGAAAAGGCTGTGCCTGAACTGTTTTGCACGAGGATATCAGCTGCGTGATTGCGAAAGCACTCACAACTGCTTCACGTGCCGCGGCCGCCATCACACGTTTCTGCACCGAGGCAACTCACACCCAGCGCCTTCCAATCCGACTCCGTCACCCAGATCAAGACCAAATACACCCGCCATAATCGATATTAGCCACCTGGGTTCCAATTTCAAAGCTCGTGCGCTGATAGATTCAGGTTCTGAGGCAACCTTCATCACTGAGCGGCTCTTCAACTTAATATCTCATACCTTAATACCTCATCATGTTATCCAAGCTCAGGTGTCAGGCTTAAACCAGACCGTATCCGCTGAATCTAAAAAGCTCTGTCAGTTAACGATTCTTTCGCCAAACCGGCCCAGCTTGCTGTTTAGTACGACTGCCTACGTTCTTCCCACCCAGCTAGAAATCTTTCATCCTGTCCGATTCCGCAACATTTTCTACGGGACATTCCCGAACTTCCACTAGCGGATCCAAAGTTTTACGAGCGCGCAAATAGATCTTCTGATCGGGGCCGATATACTCCCATCCATTCTCCTAAGCGGTACCCGACCGAACATCTGTGGCTCTCTTCTCGGTCAAGAGACAATTTTCGGCTGGATCCTAACAGGACCAGTGCCTGCGTCAAGGACCATCTAATTTCACTTTTCCACGCGAATTTCCCACGCGGCTGACACCTCCCTAGATAAACTCCTCACCAAATTTTGGGAGGTGGAAGATCTACCAGTAAAAGTGGCAAAAGCATCTGATGTGACCTGTGAAGAGAATTTCCTCCGGACGACTACAAGAGAAAATAGCGGCAGATATGTCGTTAGCCTTCCGTTCCGTGATTCCAAAAACGGTAATTCCGCCCTTGGGTATTCCAGATCCTTTGCGTTAGCCCAATTTTTAAGAAATGAGCAACGCCTAAAAAGGGATAGTCAAAAGAAAACTAAGTATGACTCCGTGATACAAGAATATCTTGATCTCAACCATATGAGAGAGGTACATCCCACCCACGATGCTGCCTGCTATTACCTTCCGCATCATGCCGTGCTCAAGCCGGAAAGTACAACCACCAAGCTTCGGGTAGTATTTAATGCTTCCAGCCCTTCAGAAAATGGGGTCAGCCTAAATGACATCCTCCATGCTGGCCCAGTTTTACAGTCCGATTTGACCATCCAAATCCTAAAATGCCGGTTTTTCAGAAACTGATCCGAGTATGATCCATGGCCCTTGCGGAGTCCACAACCCAGAATCACCATGCATGGAAAACGGAAATTGCACAAAACGATTTCCCCGTCCGTTGGTGGCTGAAACAATCAGTGGAAACGATGGATATCCATTGTATAGGCGTCGTTCTCCAGATGACAACGGCAGATGGATCGAAATGATGGTAAAAATAACAAAGTCATCGTCGATAACCGCTGGATCGTTCCATATTGTCCGCTTTTGTCGAAAACGTTTTCAACGCACTGCAATGTTGAGTACTGCAACTCTATAAAATCAATCAAATACATTTGCAAATATGTGAACAAAGGGAGCGACATGGCGGTGTTTGGCATTGCTGATCTGAATGCAAAAAGACGAGGTGACGAAATTTCAACTTGGACGTTACGTAAGTTGTAACGAGGCCATTTGGCGTCTATTTTCATTTCCGATTCATGACGTCATCCGACGGTCGTACACTTATCTGTTCACTTGGAAAACGGCCAGCGTGTCTACTTTACGGACGCGAATGCAGCGCAAAGAGCAGAACGGCCACCAGCGACAACGTTGACAAATTTCTTTCTACATGCGAAAGCGATCCGTTCGCAAGGACTTTACTCTATTCGGAAATGCCACGCTATTATACATGGAACGCTGCATCGAAAAGTTTCAACGCCGAAGACGATGCTGTTGATGGTTTCGCTGATATCTATTCGACTGATGCTCGGACGAATATGCAGTTCATCCACGCCAAGACGAATGCTTTATATTCGCTTGCTTTTTGGGTGAACATAAGAGGCCCTACATCCTTCGAGTCCCTGCGTACTGTGGATGGTGAGAAATTGTATGCAAATGCAGCGCGATTCAAGTCTGTTCTTGGTACTCTTTGTGTAGAGCGAATCTGTGCTAAACGGGTTCGTCTCGATTCATTTCTCTTCTGCACGTTCGTCTTGCGTTTGACTTTCATGGACATTCCGACTATATGTTGCTCGACGTGTACGTCGTCCAATGTTTGGCCGTATTATAGCAGGCATTATTCCTACAAATCACAGGAAGAAATTAAACAAATCCGGACGTCTGATAAAACGAATAAGAAACCGAATAATATTGAAACGATTTGTTTTACTTTGACATATATTTCGATACACTACTGTTTTATATAATTTGATATTTTAATTATCTGTTTTTCACCATTACCCTGGAGGATTTTCTAAAAATTTTATTACGTTCTGACCTTCTCCTGTTAGTTACCTACAACTGAAAAAATTTGAACCAAATCGGCCCAGCCGTTCTCCAGTAGTTTTTTACGACACATTTTTTGGGCTCCATTTTTATATATATCACCAATGCGACTTCATTGATAGTGGGCGCATTGAATTGTCTTGAATGGCTTCCTGCTGGTCTTTTATCTGCTCTGATAATGATTTTGTGGTCGTCAGAATGCATTGTATCCAAAGCTGTTTTGAACAATCTGACCAATTCATTACACTCATGAAGAAGATTTTGCAATTGTTGTATTATTTCACGTTTAGTTGCAGTGAAAATTGCACAACGCTGATTAAGTTCAACTGCCGAATCACCAACGAAATAGATCTGAAGGAATTTATGATCTTTGTTTGGTGGTGGTAACAAAGCGCCCGCTCGATGGTGAATTTGCCCTTGAATCTAGAATTTCCCTGTTTTTCGCACGGCCAGCTGTACGTTGCATGTTCGAGTGTTGGTAAGCCGTCTTCATTGTTTGTTTTTGCGCCGGAAAATAAAACAAAAAACATAGTATATCATATCGCTCTATACTAAATAAAGAAATGCAGTGTTTGACTATTACCCTGGGGTTATATAATGGCGTCGAATTAAGACGAGACAAAGTTCGCCGGGTCCGCTAGTATATATATATATATATATATATATTTTTATTTATTTTTTATTGAATATCTTGAGTTTATTACTTAAAACTGTCCTTTGTGGACAATCATTAAATGGGGTGACGGGGTATTTGGATTATGGGTTTTACTAGTCCCAGTGGAGGTCCAGAGGGTCGGTCCTTAGCATCATCCTGGTCCGTGCGCTGTTGTCTAGTAGGTTGAGGGCCAAGTTGTTGCTATGGTCATGGAGCCAGTTCACATAGCGCATGCTGCTTCGCTGTATTTCTTCTTGCACCCACGGGAAGCTGGATGGTGGCGTTGTCGTGGAAGTGGGTTTGATAAATATGAACAACATATTAAAAGAACTCAGTATGGGAAGACTCAAAGAAGTAGCATACGCACACGACGTAGTTCTGCTAGTATCAGGACCATAACCCGATGTTATCAGCCTAATAAAGACGGCGAAGTCCTGTGGATTAGGCATCAGCCGCAGCAAAACAGAACTAATGCTCTTCACAAGAAGAACAACAACTATCAGAGCAGGGGAAGTATACTAAGTATGCTTCGACAACTGTTAACCTAATTTTGGCAAAACTGAATTTAAAAGTATGATTTGAAATAAAAGGGGAAAAACTGAAAAAGCCAGAACTCAGACCTTTCTTGCGGTGACAGCGGCGATTTATTTTAAGGAGTATCGAAGTAGTATTATATAGTATGTATTATTTCAAATTGCCTTTTAATATAAAGCACAATCGTTTAGCTACCGGGAATCTCACAGTCGAGCACGCTCGACTGTATGTTTCTTACTTGTTTAATATGAAAATTTACTCTTATTTATCTGAGACGCCGTTGTTGTTAAGTTTTGCAAGATCGGCTCGTGTTTAGTTCCGAAGAAAATCAACATTTTTTTCTCTTATATTCTTTAAGCTTATACATTTTGTTCCCTTACATTCATTTTTTGGTAAAAAAAAAAATAATAATAATAATAACATAAAAAAATTGAAGAAATAATAATAACTCCCAAGCTTATTAACCGTTTTAACTCACATTTTCAGAAAACGACCGCATAATCCTATATATTTATAGAGCTATAGCTATATAAGCTCTAGCTTATGACCGGTTTTTATAATTTTCGGCGGCGGAAGGGGGCGTGACCAAATTTTAGAACAAACTTGATTTCCGTCCAACGGATTAAAACGCTGTCACCAAATTTGGTGGCTTTAGCTCTTATAGTCTCTGAGATCTATTTACCAACAAGGACAGACGGACAGACTGACAGACGGACATGGCTAAATCGACTCGGCTAGGGATGCTGATCAAAAATAGATATACTTTAGGGGGTCGGAGATGCATCCTTCTGCCTGTTACATACATTCTCGGTTGGCACTAACTTAGAATACCTTTGTACCCTATGGGTAACGCTTATAATTATACAACATATTTTTGAATTATTGCATAATAATTTCGCTTGATATTAATGCCAGATTGACAAAATCGACCACATTTGTTCTTTTTTTATGCAAACTAGTCCCTCAATTTTTTTCTATTCCCATTAGTAGATAAGTCGGAACGCGCCGAATATAACTGCTATAGGAACGATCAGGCCAAATAAGCCGATTTTCATTGATTTTAAAGATATCGAACTAAAACTGAAGATATGGTAATTATTTTTATTTGTATTATTATCTGCAAGGGTATATAAACTACGGCTTGGCGAAATACCTTTTTTTCTTGTTGTCAAGTATGAAAAATAATGGTTTTTTTGACGTTTAGTGAAAAACTTTCCCACTTGTGTCCAGTACTCGTCTTATAAAGTTTTCGGCCATGTAAATAATCATATTTTAGGGGTGTTAGAGTTCTAATGCTATGGGCATCTGATACCAATTAAGTTCTAAAGAGCTGTCCGTCCTGTAAGTAACGGCGGCAAGAAATGAAAATTTGTTGCCCTTCTCTAGTTCTAAGGTAAATTTTAGGTCGTTGTGGAAGCCATTAAGTCCAAAGTTGTATGTATCTCGTCTTCCCTAATTATTGTAAATAAGTCATCCACATACTTATATACTTTTAATTGTAATTAATATCTCTATGAATATTATATCAGCTACGATTGGTGACGCAGGTGACCCCATTGGTAAACATTTTAATTGTATATATGTGTTGTTCTCATATTAAAAAATATCTGTTGTCCGTCATTTAAGTAATAATAATTTCTTCGGAATTTTTGTGCGGGCCTCTATTTTGGGCCACCTTTTTATACCTTTTATAAGTTAGTGCCAAGCGAGAATATATGTAACAGGCAGAAAGAGTCATCTCAGATCCCATAATATATATTCTTGATGAGAATCACCAGACGAGTCGATTTAGCCATGCCCGCCCGACAAATTTGATTTGATTTGATTTTATTTGCCTTCCTAACGCTACAAGCTTAAAAAACTTATAAATTAGTGCGCTAGTCACAATGTGTTTCAATAAATTCGGTCATAAAATGTAAACTTAAACAAAATTTGTGCTTAATATATTCTTAATCTAACAATTTAAATTTTATTATTATTATTTGTAAATTAATGTAATTAATTAAATTTAATCCTGAGTCGCTGTAATTTAATTTAATTTATGGGGCTATTTTAATTTGTGAGAGTACCTTTTCTTTAAATTGCGTAGCATTGATAATATTTTTAATGTTGTTTGGTAGCTGATTCCATAATCTAATAGCATTAATGATCAATTTTCTTTCGGATGTCAGAGATCTGGGCCTTATACAAATTAGATTGTTTAGTCTTCTAGACGCAGTAAATGTTAATTAATTAAATAGGTATGCTGGTTCTTTCTTATATATTAATTTGTGAAGAAATGTCAATATTCTCATCTTTATCCATCCACTAAGTTCTACGTCAAAAAATTTATAGGCATAACCCGACACATGTTCCATTCACGCCACCAAAAATCATAAAACAAGTTATATAAGCAATCGTCGTATTAAAGTAAATACATAACCTAAATAAATAGGATTGTGCAGGCGTTTTCTGAAAATTTAAGTTAAATTGCATATTAAACTTAGGAGTTATTAGGCAAACGAGCTATAAATTAACATTTAATGCTTGTTGCAAAGCTGCATGTAGCCGTCCGGGTAGTGGGATCGATCCCTGGCGCAGGTGAAATTTTCTTACTTCTTTTTCTTCAATATTTTTATACCCTTGCAGAGCTATATAATTTTGTCCAGAAGTTTACAACGCAGTGAAGGAAGCATCTCCGACCCTCCGAAGTTAATATAATCTTGATCAGCATCACTAGCCCAGTCTATTTAGCCATTTCCGTCTGGCTTTTTGTCCGTTTGTCCGTCTGACCGTTGTTACGCAAACTAGTCTCTAAGTTGTTGACCTATCCGAATGAATCTTTGCAGATAGTCTTCTTTATATTGCAGCTACTATTTATGTCGGAACGGCCGGAATCGAACCACTATATCTTATAGCTGCCATAGGCAAGATATGGCCAAAATGTCATATTTTCGTTTATTTTTTTTTTAAGATATTGGTCTCAAATTAAATATATGATCCTTTATTTAAAATTTAGCTATACATTTTAAACTTTTATGCAAATCGGACCGCTATATCTTATAGATGCCAAAGGAACGATCGGCCCCAAGAAGTTGACTTTCGTTGTTTTAAGGATATCGGACTAAAACTTAGTAAATGGCGTTTTAATTTTAATATAGCCATACATTTAAAATTTCATCCAAGTCGGACCACTATATATTTTAGCTGACATATGAATGATCGGTCCAAATTAGCCGCTTTTTGTTGTTTTGCAAGATTTCGAATTAAAACGATATACAAGATTTCTTATTTGTATTTTATTTATTATCTTCTAGGGTATATAGCTATCTGTCTTGTTATTTTGCTATTAATTTTCTTTTACCAAAACATAAAAAAAATTAATTTGGCTTTCGTTTGAACTGAACTCGGGCCGATCTTGCAATGCCATTCACAATATTGTATAATAAGCGGATATTTGCATATTATATATTGACCTACCATTTACCAAAATGTGGTGTAAAACTGCAGAACAGAATAGCGTAAACAAGAAATAACGAAAAATAAAAAAAATTTCATTGTTCAATTTTGTTGCATTACCAAATTTTGGTATAACTGAAATGAAATATATTAATTAAATGAAAAGGAGAAAAACAAAATTTGCAATTGAAATAAATAATATAACAAAATTGATTGGACTAAACGTTGTTGATAAAGATTGCTGAGCCCCGAATGTCGGCCACCGAAGATAATCGTCAGTTAAAACTTCGGTGTCGACCGGTGGCAGACGACAGCCAGAAGCAGTGGGCATTTTGATGGTTGCGGAAGCCTGAGCCGACTGAGACGCGCCGTTCTATATCAACTCTAGGAGATTGGTGACGAACTGTGCTGAGGGGTCGGCAGCGTCGTATACACTGTGCATCGGAAAAATTGTCAGGCAGCGCTGTCGTCACATATATAGTATAAGCGCTTCGTGTTTGTTCGGGATTCTGTTAGGCTGACGTAGCAAACTTCGGAGCTATGTAAAAACCACTTCGTATATATGTATATGTTCAGGTGCCGCTGCGGCAGAGAAGCTACCTAGTAGCCTGTACACAATTGCTCGGTTCTCGAAGCAGCAGATAAGCAAATCGTTCGGGTCTGTTAGTATCATTCGGGTCTGTTAATATCATTCGGGTCTGTTAGCTTCGCACTAAAAAACTGTTTGTGTCTGGGTGCCGACCCCTGGCATAGACCGTAGTAACAGAGGGTATTATTTTGCCATGATATTTGCAACACAGTGAAGGAGGCGTCTCCGACCCCATAAAGTACATATGTACATTCGTGATCAGCATCACCAGCCAAGTTGATCTAACCATGTCTTTTTACGGTCTTTTTAAACAAAATTAATAAAAAAAAATATTTTGACAGGGATTTTAAGAACACTATCATATTTTATGGTTAGGTGGAATACTAAACAATAAAATAAATTTCTAAAATATATAAAAAAGCAGGTGTAACTTAATTATACCCGGTACCCATAGGGTACAAGGGTATTATAAGTTAGTGCCAATCGAGAATGTATGTAACAGGCAGAAGGAGGCATCTCCGACCCCATAAAGTATATATATTCTTGATCAGCATCACCAGCCGAGTCGATTTAGCCATGTCCGTCTGTCCGTCTGTCCGCCCGTCTGTTTGTCGGTCTGTCCGTCCGTGGGAAACAACAGATCTCAGAGACTATAAGAGCTAGAGTTACGAAATTTGGTGACAACATTGGAATCTATCGCACGCAGATCAAGTTTGTTTTAAAATTTGGCCACGCCCACTTCCGCCCCCGTAAATAATAAAAAACGGTATATAGATGGACTTAATAAGTAGGCAATCGGTGACGTGTTCTGAAAATTTGAGTAAAATCGGATGATAAACATAGAAGTTATTAAACAATAAAGTTTCTGAGAAAGAGAGGGAGAGAGCGCACTGCTTAGGAATAATTTCGCGTGTCTGAGAACTTAGCTTTTGGGTGGCAGTAGCGAAAAAAAGTGTTGCGTGCTTTCGAGCGCAGTATTAATTCGTAATGCAGCTGCGTATTTTTCATGTCCGTGTGATATTTAATTTCACGGGCATTACTTTGGGTACCGGGTATCTCACAGTCGGTCACTCGACTGTAGCTTTCTCACTTGTTTTTTTTTTTATCAGGAACAAAATGTTCTCCTGCAGGGGTTTTATTTTTTCGCAACCTTATGTCAATTTTATAAAAATGTACAAACTTCGATATTTTATACCCTTACAGAGGGTATTATAATTTTGCCATGATTTTGCAACGCAGTGAAGAAGCCATCTCTGACCCCATAAAGTATATATATTCTTGATCAGCGTCACCAACCGAGTCGATCTAGCCATGTCCGTTTGTCTGTCTGTCCGTCTGTCGGTTTCTACGCGATCTAGTCTTTCAGTTTTTGAGCTATCGGGCTAAAATTTTCAGCATAGTCTTGTTTCTTATGCAAGCAGTATTTATGTCGTAACGACAGAAATCGGACCACTGTATCGAAAATTAATGAGAAACAAGTAAGAAGGCTAATTTCGGCAAGCCGAAGTTTATATACCCTTTAAAAACAACGAAAAGCGGCTAATTTGGACCGATCGTTAATATGTCAGCTATAAGATACAGTTGTCAGACTTCAATGAAATTTTAAATGTATGGCTTTATTTAAATTATAACGCCATTTACTAAGTTTTATATTGCTATCTTTAAAAACACCGAAAATCTACTAATTTGGCCAGATCATTTCTATGTCAGCTATAAGAAAAGCTGTCCGATTTGCATGAAATTTAAAATGTATAGCTAAATTATAATTAAATAATAATGCTCCTTTACAGCGTTGCAAACTTCTGGACAAAATTATATTACCCTGCAAGGGTATAAAAATATGTCGGGGAAATATTATCTTCTCCAGTCAAGACGACATCATCTTGCAATTTATCAGCCATCTTTTCTATAAATTTACGTTTGATGCTTTTATATTAACTGGATTAGCGCAGCGAGTCTCCGCAACCGTGTTGCTTGTTCAGTAACCAAAAAGGAAAGAAGAAACGTCTATCCACACGGCAACTGTCATTAGACCGTTCATACCTTTTTCCAACACTAGCAATGCATACGGAGCCACACTCGACTCTAGTTCATACACCTAGAGTCCCACTAAACTAAACAAAGAACAGCCAATCACACAGTTCGCGGACATGTCAAACGTAGTACCGCATACTACATTCTCCGACACGGCCATTCTGACATTCACACGTCCTCGTGTCACAGAATCTTACTTCTTTGTCTGATTTCCTTTATTATAATTATAATTTAACTTCTTAGATCATAAACATAATCTCAAATTTTACATTCTCTTTATGAATTATTTCAAACAAAATATTTATCCGTCTTGGATTAGATCGATCAAATTACATTGCGTTACTTAAACTGTCTTATAGTATATCAACTCTTAAATCAAGGTACACAACCATGATATCAAATTCAATTTTCATTTCATTTTCATTTTAATCAACTGCTTTATTTTATTCGATGCCCAGCACGCCATGTCAATTGAAAGTTTGCACTTGTGCTTGCATTTAAAATTTAAAATTTCTTCACGGAATTAACAGCAAACATATCGCTCTAACTTTGTCATACTCAATGACAACACAACTACTTCTCGTCCATCGCCGTACACAACAGCTTCACGATCAACCTCGTCCATCGCCGTACACAACAGCTTCACGACCAACCTCGTCCATCGCCGTACACAACAGCTTCACGATTATCCTCGTCCATCACCATACACCATGGCTTCACGATTATCCTCGTCCATCACCATAAACCATGGCTTCACGATTATCCTCGTCAAATTCAACTATCACATTCGACAAACTTGAGTTTTCTGTCAATATCCAGCTCTTCTGGTATCTCAACATCTGGCATCTTACGCAAACTTTCATGTGGATACTTATAAAGTCTATTATATTTCGTGGATTTTAACATGTATCGGTCTCCGTCCAAAACCTCTGTAACCAAAAACGGGCCTCTAAATTTTGGATCTAGTTTGGTTTGCTGTCTTTCGCTGTTTTTTAGCAATACATAGTCGCCCACGTTGAATCTAATTACCTTAGCTTTATTTTTATCAAAACGTTTTTTTCGTACACGCCGGCATCTTGCATGTTTTTAACTGCTTGCTCTCTCAACACTGACCGATTAATTTCGGTTTCTTCATTACTAATAGGGGTCAACCCCAAGGGTCGAGCCACTTTACCAATTAAAAGTTCTAATGGGCTTGCTTTGGTAACCCGATTTAACGTACAATTAAGTGCCAACTGCACCTCCCCAATGCATCCTGCCAGGGTCTAGAGCTTGTTTCAACAGCAGTCAACAGATTCTTAAGAGTACTCATTACCCTCTCAACCTGGCCATTAGCTCTACTAGCACCAGTACCAATCAGATGCAGTTGTATCTTTTGCGACGAACAAAATTCCGCAAACTTTGTACCTGTAAAGCTTCTTCCTTGATCCGCAATCAATCGAGTTGGCACTCCAAACATGGAAATCGAAGATTTTAGTGCATTGATACAGGTGTTAGAATCAAGCGAAAAGGTGTGATACAAATAAACATATTTAGTGAAGGCGTCAATTTGTACGATTATGTACTCCTTGCGGTCGCTTTTACCGCTTAGCTTGCCAGATATGTCAATATGAATTGTATGCCAGGGAACACTAATTTTCGGAATTGAGTGTAGCTCTACTTGTGTTTTACCAGATGCAGATTTCGACACTCTGCAAGTGATGCAATTCTCAACAAATCTACGAACATATTTTGCCATGCCAGTAAACCAGTAGTGATCGTATACCTTATCTAACGTTTTTCCCACCCCAAATGCATGATAGACTCATGCACTTGGTTTATTACAGACCAGCGGAAAGATCGAGGAACAACAGGAGACAACGTGTTTTAGAGTGTCTTTGAATTTTTCTGTATAAAACATTCGATCTCAGTTCATATGTTGCAACCAAAGCCAATGGCAAATCATCATTTGTCAATTTTGTAATTATATCTGTAATTTCCGGATCTCTTTGTTGTTCCACGTGTAACCAATTTTCGGATATTTCTGTCAAGTCAACCCGCTTCTCCTGCACCTTATTTTGTATCAATTGTTGACGAATTGGGTTTCTTGACAAAAATCTACATGTGCCATTCGCTTTCCTTCTCTGTATTGGATTTCAAAATCAAACGTTTGAAGAAACTCCCACCAACGGTAAACTCTAGGTGACAGCTCGATTTTAGTTCGCGACGACTTTAGAGAATTACAATCAGTGAATATAACAAATTTTCTTCCGTAAAGGTAATGACGAAAATGTTTTACAGCATTTACAACTGCCAGGGTTTCTAATTCATATGAAGTGTACCTTGACTCACAAGAACTGGTCGTTTTGAACTCAATTGAATACTTGGGGTCAAAAATGGTCAACACCGGTTTGTTTGTAAGTATGTGGATAATTTTCTTACGAACCTCTTCATGTTCTGCTTTCAATTCAAAACTATTTTTCTCCGATGTAAGAAAATACAAAGGCTTCATCATCTGTGAAAATCCCGAAACGAACTGACGGAAATATGATGCTAACCCAATAAACTGACGTAAAGTCGCAACTGATCTTGGAGGTGGCAACGCAACCAACGACTCAATTTTGTTTGCATTAGGTCGTATTTCTCCCGCTTGTACCTCGTAGCCAAGATATCGCACAGTAGTCCTCAAGAAAAAGCATTTCGAAATATTAAAGGAAAATCCAGCATTTACCAAAACTTCTAGCGCAAGTTGCAACCTGTCAAATGCTTCTTCTTTAGTCGACGCAACAATCAATATGTCATCCATATAAACGATTACAAATGAATGTGCGAGATTACCCAATGCTTTCATTACAGCTCTTTGGAAAACTGACGGTGCGTTTTTCAAACCGAACGGCATTGACAAAAACTCATACTGCCCATCAGGGGTAACGAAGGCAGTATATTCAATTGATTCTGGGTGCATTGGAATCAGGTAGTATCCACTAGCCATGTCCAGAGAGGTAAAATATTTCGCACCACGCAACCTAGCAATTTGGTCCGATATCAAAGGCAACGGAATCTTATCGGCCACAGTATTGCTATTTAATTCTCGATAATCGACACAAAGCCTGGCAGACCCATTCTTTTCTTTACTATCAACGCAGGGCTAGCAAACGGTGAGCTACTTGGCCTAATGACTTTAGATTCTATAAGTTCATTGATCTTAGTACGTACTATCTCTCTCTCACTTGGGCTGAATCTATACGGTCGTCTCTGTACAGTTTTAGTCGGTTCACGCAGACGAATACACATTTCACCAGTAGCAACACGAGTTTGCGGAGTGCCTTCAATAAAAGACGTTGAGTACTTCTTCAACAATGATATTAATTTTACTCTTTCATCAGCAACAACTTCTGTTTCTAAATTATCGAAATTAGCTGGCTCCGATAAGTTACATGTGTTAACAATTTTAGATCGTACAATTTTAAAGCCATCATAAGAAATTTCTGCTGTAAACCCTTGAGCCAATACTTCTCTACCGATAATAACATTATTTTTCATGCAATCATCCGGAACTACGTGAAACAAGATTTCTAAACAATTGCCGTCAATAATAGCGTTACTTTCAATTTGAACTGTGCTGTAGATATTGGCATTACCTATACCTTTTAAGGAAATTACATTATTTGTTCTCTTACCAACTAACTTATTGGAAATACTTTCTTTAGCCAATGAGCACTCTGCTCCAGAGTCGAATGATATTGGAAACTTCTCACCTTGTACCATCATAAAAGACTTAGGTTCATCCACGACGCATAGTTCTATCCTCTTTTCTGACCTGGATCCTGTTCCTCCTGTCGACACGTTTTGGGGCACTTAGGGGCGATGTGGTCCGGCTCACGACAACGGTAACATGTCACTTTCGGCTTTCCCTGCGACAGATGTTGATCATGTTTTCCTTGATGAAAAGACTCTCCGGAACGACGTTCTCCTTCAGCTGGTGAATTTTTGAACCCTTTTCCGGCTCTGCAGTCCACCTTTTTATGGCCCAGTTTGCCACAAAGATAGCACTTAACCTCCATTGTTTTGGCACGCTTGGTTTCCGGTTCCCAATTTGGTGTATTGCTTTGACTTTTCAGTAAGTTAAAAACTTGTAGTTCCGATTGTAAGTCACGTCTATTCTTTATGTTCGACGTGTATGCAGTTCTCTGCAAACGTGGTATTAGAATTACTTAATTTCTTTAAGATCGGAAAACTATATAGCTATATGATCTGCCATAGCTGCCAAGCGATCGGTTGATTTATTGAAAATTTAAAATTCTACATGTATAATTGAAAATGTGAATTTGAATGTTGTACTAATTTACACTAAACAATATTTTTTCGACTTTACCAAAATGGAACGATTTTCAATGAATTAATTGCAGATTGGATGGGTATACAAACTTCGGCTTACCGAAGTTAGCTTCCTTTTTGTTTTAAGAATACAGTGCTGCAAGTAAATGTGTGCGAAAAAATTCAAAAATTACATGTGCGCGTCCGATATTTTAAATAGACCCTTCCTTTCTATAGAAAATTGTTCTAGGATTACAAATACAATAAGGTTTAGGAGATATACCTTTCCAAAGCTACAAATTTTTTGTTTAAAAAAAATCACACGACATTAATGCAATTTGACAAAATTTTAGGCATAATTTCAAGAGAACTAGGAAATGGATTCTCAATTTTCTTTGCTTTGTACTTATTAGTTAATCAATAACATAAACATTTAACTGTTTGCTTGTTGTTTCTCCAAAAAATGTATTATCTACCAACTTCCCATATTTTCACTATTTTTCAACTTTGATCGAAATTAAAAAAATTTAACATTTTATATATTTTTGTTATATGTTTATACCCGGTACCTATAGGTTACAAGGGTATTATAAGTTAGTTCCAACCAAAAATGTATGTAACAGGCATATAGAGGCATCTCCGACCCCATAAAGTATTTATATTCTTGATCAGCATCACCAGCTCAGAGACTATAAGAGCTAAAGAAACCAAATTTGGAAACAGCATTGGAATCTGTTGCACGCAGATTTAGTTTGTTTTAAAATTTGGCCACACCCCATCCCGCCCCCAAAAATCATAAAAAATATTTATAATTCTTTATTCAGATTTTTCGTGACCTGTATTTTCATTATTGGAAATCAGATTTGTTGACTATTAATTGCCAGATACACAGATCGTTTTTGTCAAAAGAGAAATGCAGAAGGTTTGTTCATACAGCCTGTTTTACTTTTACCACGGAGATCATCAGTGAACTTTGATGCCGATCGAACTTCAACATTAAATGCGTCATTATATAATAGTGCCTTGCTGAACCCGGACTTGGGAATCTGTAAGACCCTAAGCATTAACATCGGCCGCGCTTAATGTTGAAGGCCAGAGGGCGGAGTTTTATTTCCGCTATCTCTGTGTGCTTTTTTTGGACTTTGTTGCGTTAGAACTCCCATCTGTAAGTACTCAGCAACGGTTTGTTGGTTTTTAGCATATGTCTTATTGATTGCATATTGATTGCATTATTTTTAATTCTTTATTCAGATTTTTCGTGACCTGTATTTTCATTATTCGTACTTTGCGCCAACTCGAGGTCTATAGTCAAGCTGATCTTCATATACAGAAATCAGATTTATTGACTTTTAATTGCCAGATACACAGATCGTTTTCGTCAGAAGACAAATGCAGCAGGGTTGTTCATACAGCCTGTTTCACTCTTACCAAGGAGATTTTCAGTGAACTTCGATGCTGATCGAACATTAACATTAAATGCGTCATTATATACTAGTGCCTTGCTGAACCCGGACTTGGGAATCTGTAAGACTCTATGCATTAACTTCGGCCGCGCTGAATGTTGTAGGCCAGAGGGTGGAATTATATTTCCCCTACCTCTGTGTGCTTTTCCTGGACCACATTTTTCATTTGTCAACATTTTCTGTTCCACGCAGATCAAGTTCGTTTTAAAATTCGACCACGCCCACTTCCGCCCCCAAACATCTTAAAAAACGGTATATAAGCTATTGGCGTGATTTTCGGCTTAAAATAAATAAACGTATTTAATAAGTAGGCAATCGTGGACGTGTTCTAAAAAATTTGGGTAAAATCGGATGATAAACTTAAAAATTGTTAGACAATAAAGTTTCTATGTAAACTTTTTGAGAGAGAGAAAGAGAGAGCGCGCACGTGAGTATTGCTCAATATGTTCCTAGCAACTTTTGTCTTCGTTGGGTGTTGCTCAGCATGTTCCTAGCAACATTTGTCGCTTTTGAGATATAGTCGCTTTTTATAGTTCTTGAATTACGGTTTTAATTTCATTAAGATCGGACATCTATATCATATAGCTGCCATAAAAGGGATCGGTCGATTTATATGAAAATTTAAAATTCTACATGTAAAATGTAAAATTTACAAAATGTACATAATTTGACATTTTTTTTTTAACATTACCAAAATGGATAGATTTTCAATTATCCAATTGCAATTACCGAAGTTAGCTTTCTTTCTTGTTTTTTTTTTTTTTGAGTTTCTCCCTTTTTTTTATTAATATACACGAAGAAAAACTAAAAAGAAAAAAAAAATTTTGGTTTTGAATGGGATTGAACTCGGCCCAATTTTGCAAAATGTAAATGCATCGAACGCTTAGACAACTGGGCCATACGAAGTATGCTTCAACAACTGTTAGCCTAATTTTTTGGCAAAACAAAATTAAATGTATTAACTGAATGAAAAGGAGAAAAACTGAAAAAGCCAGAACTCAGACCTTTCTTGCATAAAAAACGTTTTTCCAGCGCTTGGATCTCTAGGCTATGCATGGGAGCTAATTCGAGCGATTTATTTTAAGAAGTATCGAAGTAGAAGTATACTGTATGTATTATTTCAAATTGCCTTTTAATGTAAAGCACAATCGTTTAGGTACCGGGTATATCATCGTCGAGCACACTCGACTGTACCTTTCTTGTTTTTGATTATTTTTGTAATCGAATTTAATAGTCTAGCTGCTGCTTTCTGCACTGCCCATACACATCTATCTGATCTATCAGAATCAATGGCTTTTATTCGCCGGCAAAAAAAAGGTCGATTTTTGTCGACCTGTGTTATGTTTAATTTAAATAATTTATCCACAAATTTATTATTTTTAGTCTGTAAGCGAAACGTCGGGTCTCTATTCATCCTTTTCTATGTTGGGTTCATCAAGAACTTGCATCATTTTGTCCCTGTAAATCCAGCTTTCCATTGCCACTTTTACATTTCCCTTGTCAGAATTTAAAATTAGTATGTCATCATTATTTCTTAAAAATTCCATTGTTTGCTCCACTATGTCTGTAATTGAAAGATCCATTGCTTTCATTCTTCTCTTCGTCAGTTTTTCTTTTAAGACTACAGAGAGTCCTGTTCATCCCGTTTCTTGTTTCTTCTTGTTTCTTCCGTAACTCTTTCTACAAGATCGGAGATTTTAGTGTAGGTATTGGGAGCGCATTTTTTTTGTTCCTTGCTAGGTGATGTTTGGCGGAATTTCTGTTGTTGTTTTGTTTACGAACCACTCTTTGTTGTGCTTCTTCTTTCCCACTGTTTAGCTCTCCCGTTAATTTCTCAGCTTCTCAAACTTTCCTATTTCCTGCTAATTTAAAGTTTTTTTTTGTCTTTGGGTAAGTACTTCTTTCCTGTTAAAAAATCTGTCCGTATCGCTCTTATTTAATAGTCGAAAAGTTTTGTTTTTGTATGATTGAATTGTTTTGTTAGTGTTTTTATATTTTCGTGTTTTACTGTAATAAGTAAGTTTAATAGCTTTAAATTGTGTATCTCTGTGTGTCTCTCAATTGTATGTTGTATTTGGGGCGGAATGTCACTGTAGAGTTTAAATATGTAGTTAGTAGTATAAAAACCGGGTTTTCGGGAACTTTGATGTCGCTTAATGGGGCCATAAATTAGCTTAATTACGGTCACCTGCCAAATTTTAAGTGTTTTAAGTAATAAAGACGTAATTATTTAGGGTCCGCTGTCAATTTTAAAAGGAATTAGCAATGAAACTATAAATAATTAGGGATAGTTCCCAAAAGATAAGTGGTGGGATCGAAGAGACACTTGAGAAGGGTGCATGCAAATTGATCCTGCACGATCATGTCCCATCGAAGGACACTCGCACGCACTCAATTTAATAGGTTACGGTGTCACATGAAGGATTGCGCGTGCGCGGGAGCGATCCCGCACTCACCCGTCCCCACTTGAAAGGGTGATCAAGACTCACCGAAGCATACAAGTCTCACCAAAGGACACTCACCCTCCTTCAAGTAAGTGCTGTGGGAAAAACGAACAAGTGTCAACGAAACCTAAAGTCTAACGGTAAAATCGAGTGTCAAATTTTTATGAGTAACTATGTCTTTGCATTATGTTTGGTCTTTGATTTTTGTGAGTCTGCGACCCCACTTGAAAAGGTCGTGCACGATCAAGGCTCACTGAAGGACGCTCACCCATCCCATCCGACCGTTACGAGGCAGGCCATCTCAAACAAGGCAGAATCAAGAACATGAAAAAGGATGGGAAAACACAAAAAAAGTACGTTATAAAAATCTGGTCGTGAGAGAAGAAACTAGGAAGGCGCAAGGGAAAGAAATGGGACGGGGGTCTCGCACAAATCGTTTGTAACCAATCGATTGCGGGTGAAATTTGTGCGGGACGTAGATCAAAAGGATCACTCTCCCTCCCTCAAGTGTTTGCTGTGGAAAAAGGGGTATGTTTACGGCACCCACAGAGCGTTGCACATATACCCCCACATTCGGAAGGTAAAAAAAGATGCAGGCTTCCATCATTCAAGACACGTAGCTCCTTATCCCATCCATAAAATCTGTAAAACAAATCCCATTCACCATTTCCAATAAAATAATGCATAAATTTAGTTTTTAAGTATAATATAATTTTTTTTTTTTTTTCAAGTACAAAGATCAGAGGCGATGTTCTAAGTTAACATACATTTGTATAGTTTTAACTGATTTTGGTGAGCGCACTGCAAAGAAATGGCAGGCACATGTTGCGAATTGTTGGCCATGTGCATTCAGAACCAGTGGTGTATCAACCATTCTCTTATTAAAATATTTTAACGACTCCTCCAGATATTTCATGGGTTCAGGAAAAATTTGATCCTTATACATTTTATTGAAATTATTTATTCTGATTACCAATTGTTTGATTGTAGTTGAGCTGCTGCTGCTGCTGTTGACATTGCTATTGTGCAAGATCATATTATTGTTTAATATTGTTGAATGAGGAAATCCTTCTCAAATTTTTACTTAACACACTCGTTGAACGAGGCCAGACAGTGGTGTTAATTCTAAAAGTCGGTCATGAATGAGAAGGCAATATACTTTTGTATTCACCTCACTTGATGCTGTTAGCTCAGTGGAAATTTTAACTTCAATCGGTCCCGATTTGACTGTCTCATTTTGATGAGAAAGATCTATAACCACCAACGGCGCCTTCGCAATGAATTCCTTCGGAGATAGAAGTTCTCGATTGTAGTAGCTCTCTTGAAATCTTGCATATATATCATACAAGGCAGCAAAACGGTTTTCATTATATTTAATATTCAAATCCTCATAGGGATAAACCTTTGAATTCAGATATACTTTTGCATTTCTCAAATTGTTTGTAACAAGTTGTCCATCTAATGTAAATGCAAGGACAGCGAATCGTGGACGTTCCGTTTCACGAAAGCTTGACATTCCAGATATGATGTGTTCCCTGTACCAATGTCGGATTTATATAACAATCCGGAATGCTAGCGGGAGGGTAGCTTCACTTTTAATTGCATTAAAGAATTAAATTTTTGCGGCGTCACTTGGAACGATGTGGAAGATCTTCCAACTAATGTTATGTATAGCAATTTGTTTTAACATACATGTCATCAGTATTCTTAGCAAGCAATAGAATGAGTTCATGATCGCAATTTAAGACCACCTTCTTGTAGTCCTCTGCGAAGCCCAGTATCATTTTTAAAGGTACAGAAAAACTAAAATGACCTCCTGAAGGAATATTGTCTCCGCCACTCCATTCACCATTGCAATAAAGTGCTCCTTCCTGTTGCCCAACTGAGAGAAAATTCTTAAAAGTCGAGGTAATACCTGTAAAACGTGATCTGTCGATTTCCTCTGAGTTTATCTCGTAACGCACCTCATCGAGAAAATAAGTCATGCAATTATTATTAAGCATTCCGCTGACATTATTAGTACTGCTTGCTCCTGTATTTGCGTCAATAATTTTGCTAAGTGTTCCCTCAAAGTGGAGAAAACTTTCAGATGGAAGGACATAAAAATCATGGTTCTGTATTGTGATACGAGCTTCATGATTTGTCTGAAAGTTTTGTTGATACGGATAATAGGAATTGTATTATATTTTAATGATATTCTGATCATTGACAGGCTTTTCTTGAACATAAGAAATTTCATTCTTTTAAAAATTTGTTTTTTAAACTTTATTGAGTATTAAATCCCAGCGATTTTAAAATCAATTTATTTTGTAATGTTAAAGCAGGTCGTTGATGTGGAGCTCCTCGAGATAATGATGATGATGTTTTTACTTCAGCTTTGGGTTTGATAATGTTATTAATGGAGCGATGTGCAGGCTTTTTATTATAAATAATCATATTGCTGATCGCAAGTGAAGCCGAATCGAAACAGTTTCTCCACGCAAATTAACTAAATCTCCGTTCTGATCAGTTATCCGTACTTCGAGCGTGCTTATTTCTCTGGTGCTGACAGGTAAATAAATCAAATTTCGTGGTGTAATACTCATTTTATAACCAAGGAGAACATTGATTCCAAATTTATGAAGCACGTGATTTGGTTTATTCCCCACATATGACATATAATAAACATAATTAGTGATGTTTGTGCCAAATAGAATGAATCCTAATATCTGTGACGGCCCATACAGAAATAGTTTCTTATATTTTCTTTCTTTTTAGTTGCTATATCATCAAAAATTATTAATAAGTTATTTTTAGCTTCCATCGGTAATAAAACTGCATCATTTTCTGAGAATGTGTAATATCCCATCCCTTTGATAGGTTTAATAAGTTTTTCCAAATATTCATATTTTGGTGGATATAAGCTCTTTGAAAATATGTAAATATTTGTAAATTGGAGACCATTTGGACTCTCAATTAAGCTTTACATCGCAACGCAGGTGTTTTTTATCACCATGTCCACCACCTTCAATATTTCTTACTATGTGTTTTATTTTGTCTTAATAAACGAATGTTTTAGAGTACAGTACTTTATTGAATGACAATCATTCGATAATTAAGGTTGGGAAAACATTTTTTGTAACTCAATTAGTCATAAACCAAATGTCAAAATGGGCACTGGTCTCGTTAATAATATAATAAACGGTCTACCATTTGAGGCTCATTTACCTGGTTACAAATACTGTGGACCAGGTACAAAGCTTGAGAGCACGGTAAAGCAATATAAAATGTCATGAAATGGAACGCAACGAATGGAAAACGTGAACAAAAACGATTTCAGACCCGTTTTAATGTCAATATGTTGATTTCTAAGAGCAAGATGGATCTTTTCAAGTCTTCTAGTGAGCTTGAAAGTAGCCTAAAACGAATGTAATAGAGCAAACCGTTCACAAATATCTTAAGCAACATAACCCAAAAGTCTGCAGCCCAAAAAAGAATCCACCTCTAAATTTGAGACAAGTCGCTAGACACAGGACATTAGCCAAGGAACATGAAAATTCGACGTGCCAAAAATTAGAAAATTTGTTTAGGTCAGATATGAGCAAGGTGAGTTTTTTTTTACTGGAAGAGATCTCGATCGTATGTCCGACGTCTAAAAAGCACAAAATATCAACCTCTCTATGTCACAATACTCATTAAGCATGGAGATCCATGTGTACTGATACCCAGCCAACCATTTTCGGAGCGCTCCGAAGTAGGAGCGAAAAGGGACTCCCGAAATAGCTCCTTAATGGAGCGATTTCGGAGCGCTCCGAAGAGGGAGCAAAAAGGGACTCCAGAAAAAGCTCCTTAAGGGAGCGTTTTCGGAGCGCTCTGAAGTCGGAGCGAAATAGCTCCTTAAGGGAGCGTTTTCGGAGCGCTCCGAAGTAGGAGCGAAGAGGGACTCCGAAATAGCACCTTAAAGGTGCGTTTTCGGAGCGCTCTGAAGTAGGAGCGAAAGTAGACTCCAAAAAGGTGCATTTTCCGAAGTTGGAGTGAAAAGGGACTCCAAAAAAGCTCCTCGTAGGAGCGTTTAGGGAGCATAATTTGGTATAGTATGCATTTTTTTTCATCAGCATTCTCTGATCTACCTGAATGGCGACATGCTTAGTGTGCTGGACTTTAAATCTAAAGGTCACGTGTTCGAGTCCCAGTCGGAACAATTGTGTTTCAGAAATGTAAGTTGCTTTATAAAACATTTATAATATTTACATCCATTTAACAGTAACATATTAACTTACATAGCAGTGTCGGGTTAGGTTATCTTTGGACGATTTAAGGACTCCTTTTTTAAAAATCCATAAGCGTATAGAGGAGTCCGCACGGAGTCCTTGCGGTTTATCTACAGGAGCATTTTGGGACTCCGAAAACACACCTTCTAGGACTCCTAAAGGAGCACTGTTTTCATATAGATTGAAAAGGCCATTTTCTCCCGCAAACATGCTCCCTTAGGACACCTTTCGGAGCCTCCCTAGGAGGGTTTGAGCTCCGCACAGGGAGTCCTAAAGGAGCACCCTGCGGACTCCGATGGTTGGCTAGGTATAGGCCTGCTTTTCTACTAAGGAGTAGGTACAAACCCATCCCAGATCAGCAAGTGTACGCGAATATTTTGAACATAATAATCCTAGCTTTTTCAGAATAGAGTGCAGAATGCAGAATCCCACTTGTAAGGGTCATTCAACAGGACATTAGCCCAATAAAAAACAAGGATAAAAGCAAGGGAATATGTATCTGTTAGTTTTGAAGCTCCCTTAACAGTCGCTGGACCTATATTTTATCGAAAATCTGTGATCTGACATCAAAAGGCCAGTTACTGCTTCCACGGCCTTAAGCATATTCGATTTTAATTGATAGGGCTTGGAATCGTGTGGAAGCGGTGAATACTAGTACTGGTGAGAGATCTGCAGCATATTTTGTGACAAATATGATGAAGCTAAAGAAAAATTTTGGGATGGGTATAAAGCAACAGAAAAAGAAAGTAGTAAAAAAATATCTTGCTTCAATAACCAAACAGGCAACCAGCGAATTAAGAAAGCATAAGCCGCTTGACATAATGAATGCAGTTAAAGTTGCACGCAAAGCAGTATATAACTCCATGGGATGTAGGAAAAAGGTTGTAGTTCCACGGGCTATAACCGTCCCCAAAATTGAAGGTTTCTTACCATCAATCCCTATTTTAACTGCCCTTTGTGCTGTCGGTAGTTTAGCGTCAAAAAGTGCAGCAATAGTTAAGACTATCAATAACGCAAAGAACGCAAAGGCGCAACTTCAGGAAAACCAGAGGCACAATAAAACAAGTGGGAAAGCTACAGTCGAGTGTGACCGACTGTTAGATACCCGGTACCCATTGTGGGTGAAATTAAACAGCACATGAACATGGAAAAAAGAACATTTTCTGACAAATGAAGACAAATATTGCTAGAAACATGTTGAGCAACACTCAAAAGTGACAAATGTTGCTAGAAACATTTTGAGTAACACGCACGTGCTCCCTCTCTCTTTCTCTCTCAGAAACTTTATTGGTTAATAACTTCTATGTTTATCATCCGATTTCACTCAAATTCAGAACACGTCCACTATTGCCTACTTATTAAGTCTATCTAATTACTTTACGCCGAAAATCACGCATATGGTTATATACCGTTTTTTATGATTTCCGGGGGCGAAAGTGAGCGTGGCCAAATTTAAAAAAAAACTTGATCTGCGTGCAACAGACTCCAATGTTGTCACAAAATTTGGTAACTCTAGCTTTTATAGTCTCTGAGATCTGTTGTTTCACACAGACAGACAGACGGACAGACGGACATGGCTAGATCGACTCGGCTAGAGACGCTGATCAAGAATATATATACTTTATAGGGTCGGAGATTTCTCCTTCCGCCTGTTACATACATTCTCGGTTGGCACTAACTCATAATACCCTTGTACCCTATGGGTACCGGGTATAAAAATGGAATCGGTAGCGTTAGGGGAGGGACTGCATTTACAACCATATAAAAAAGGCTTTGGTAAATCATTTAAAAAAAAAAAAAAACAAAACAAAAAAGCAATCAAAACAATCAAAAAAAAGGTCGTATACCCTTGCAGTCTGCAATTAACAATCAATCCATTTTGGTAAAGTTGAAAAAATATCGAAGTTTGAAAATTTGTATATATTTTACATTTTACATGTAGAATTTTACATTTTCATATAAATCGATCAATGGCTTCTATGGTATATATCTCGAAATTTATAGATATTCGTTGAAAAACAGAGTAGTTGTAGTTTTTTTTACATTATTTTCGCTATCATTCCTTTTGCACCTATAAGATTTAGTGGTCTGATTTCGTCCGTTCTAACATATATACTGCGTGCAAAAGAAAGAAGACTATGCTTACAAATTTTAGCTCGATAGCTCAAAAACTAAGAGACTAGTTCACGTAGAAGCCGATACTCGGCTGGTGATGCTGATCAAGAATATATGTATATACTTTATAGGGTCGGAGATTCTTCTATCACTGCGGTGCAAATATTATGGCAAACTTATAATACCCTCTGTATGGGTATAAAAATACACATTTTAATTTTTTAATAGGAAATGAGGAATATTTTTTCAGCTTTTTCATATTTTCAGCTTAAAAAAAATAAATAAATAAATAAAAAAATAATAAATTACATTTTTTTAATGTAAAATGGTGAATATTTTTTTCAAGTTTTGTTTTTTAGATGTAAAATATAAAATATGTTCATTTTCTATCAGGTATGATTATCCGATCAGGCTATTCTATCAGGTCTGATTGTCCAATCAGGTCGAATTGTAGCGCTCTTGCATACTCTCTCTCCCTCTCTCTTCCTCCTGACTTCCAGTCAGCAAGAGCTTTCCAAGCCGCTCTCCCAACTTCTATTTTATGACATGTAATGACTTCTAATTTGCGACCAGCCCATGAAGTCGAATAAAGTTCAACCAACAATTAATTCTGACCGACCGATTGTATTTTTCTACGTGGGATTTTGGGATTTCAACCTCGACCAGTATTATCTTGGATCATAGTCCGCCCACTCCTTTTCAGAATCAAAAAATGTTATTGCAATTGAAAAAATTTTAAATACTCTTAAAAAAATTTAATGAATTGAAACAAATTAAAAGCCAGATAATCATTGAGTTTTAAGAATCATTTAAGCCTATAACTGAACTTTTAAACGAAATTGTTAACAATAACAAAAAACTACAGTACAATTAGCAAAAAATATTAAAATAAAAAAAAATATATTAAAAAAATAATAAAAATATCAAAACTGAATTAGACATTGCTGACATCACACCAAATAAGGAAAAAACGAAACTTTTATTTTACAGTGCGACTAATCAAAACTCAAACCCGATTATGGTGATAAGTAGCCAAGGATTGGGGGTTAAAAAGTGGAGACATGAATAATGAAGATGATGATGAAGATGATCAGTTCTATTCACAACCAGCTATCGATGAATCATCATTAATACTATCGGATCACGACTGTCTCACACATCGAGTGTACTACCGAGTCAACCCTCTTCACCTACATTATCAAGAAAAGTGTCGCCTCACACGTCAACTGCGTTACCGACTCAGCCCTTAATATCAAATAAGTCCCTATTGCTTGAAGAGAGTTAAAAAAATTTGAACATTAGTGAACTTTCACGGGGTCACGCCCTAGACAAGACTTATGGGCCATTTAAATATGATAATGGGAAATTAATGATGGGAAATAATGAAATAAATGTTACAAATAATAATATTGAATTTGATGATGGACAAAACTGTCATCTCACTAGTGGTTTATATTCTTTAATTTTCCACCATCTACCGAAGTCACCGAAGTGACCTAGAAATATACAAAGAAATTTTACTAAAATCCAATGTGTACCGAAATAATTTTAATCCAAATGAACAGGTAAAACCACTTATATCGACTAAGACACCCGTCGCCGAGTCCACACCAAATCGTCTCAAAGAAATTGTTAGTGGGAAAGGATTCATGACATTGAAATCGAATAAAAAATATATTTAATGAATGAGTTGGTGAAACGGCTTCAACTCTTAATAGCTTCACAAGCTGCAGGAAACTCGAACCGCACGAATGAGATCACATCGATAATTGAGGAAATGACCGAAGCTCAAATGATTTGCTAATCTAGTATATATTTTTGTAACAATATTTAAACGAGATTAGTGTCATTATGTCCGTTGACATGTTTGGACATTATATAAGCGACAAGGAGAACTCTAATCATTCAAAACGATATGAAAATACTATTCAAGGTCTCTTCGTTGATGCAGATGGAAACTTTAATATACAAGAAAAACGAATAATAATAGAGTCAATCCAAAGGAAAACACAGACATAGCAATCAAAGAGTATGTCGACAACTCTATAAAAAAGCTTAAAGATTCAATGTTGAGTAAAATAGTTGTAAGCACGCCTGATTTCAAAACTGAAGATATTGAAGCCAGATTAGACAGACTTGAGGTTGTTGTCTCAAAAATTATTGAAAATTTGCACCCGGTATGAGATTTAATTAATTAAAAGTGTTAAGAAAATCATTACATTAAAATATTGTAAAAACTAAATTTGTTTGTTTAAGTATACTTCCAAAAATGACTAGACGGGGTATTCTAAATGAAATACATGAAAATATGCCGCCTCAAATAATGGATATCGCTACCTACTAACAGTAATTGATACATTTTCCAAATTTTCCTGGGGTGAGGCAATTAAATCTAAGACTGCGAAGAATGTTGTTGAGGCGATGGAGAAAATATTCATGTCTGGTCGGGGACCTAGGAATCTTCAGACGGATGATGACTTAAGAGATTTATGAAACGATATAAAATCAATCACTATTCAACATTTGGTACTCTAAAGGCTTCAATTGTTGAACGATTCAACAGAACATTAAAAGAACTCATGTGAAAGGAGTTTTCTTTCAATGAAACCTATAAATGGATTGATATGTATCAAAAGTTAATTCACTTGTACAATAACAAAGTACACAGTACTATAAAAATGGCTCCAATTAATGTGATAATGAGAAACTTATCTTGGAAATTTTCTACAATAATATTAAAATGTTTATGGGGAGGAAGCTAAAGATTGGAGATTATGTTCGAATTTCGAAATATAAGGAAATATTTGAAAGGGGTACACTTCTAAACGGAATGTCGAGACTTTTAGAATAGCCAACGTTCATAACCACATATTTGTTAGAAGATTTAATCCAGGTTTCTTTAAAGAAGAATTAAAAAAACGAGTTTTCCTAGTACACCCAAAAAAAAAAACAAGAGTTAAAACTTAATACGCGTTGTCTCAAAATTATACTCCAAGCAGTATAACGAGCTTAGTATTGATTTTATACTTAATAATATAAATTTTATACTGAGAAGTATAGCTTTTATACTCAATAGTTTAAATTGTATATTTTCGAGTATCATTTTTATACCACCCTACATCGAAAATTCGATAACATGTGGCGTTAGCAGGAATTTAGTGCTATTCTGTTTGTCGCGTTAGGGATTTTTGTCAAGCCTTGGTGAATCTATAAATAGATTTTTGTATGGTTAATGTTCCTCGCCCCGAAAATGTCATCCACATATGGCTATTTAAGACGCTTTCTTATGTGATGCCGGCTGGCTGAAGTGGTAAGACATTCGACTGCCATGCATTTGATTTGAGAGTTCGAGCCCTGGATAAGACAAGTTTTTCAGTTTATGTTTTCTTGTGTTTATTTTCCATTCATATCGCCCGCCTATGAATATAATATATAATATAATATAACTGTTCGCGCCAAGAGGGCGCTTATTTTCGAGAGCCAGTGTGCAGCGCTAGCGGCTTCGAAATATCCCGCTTTACGGAGCCTAGCGCTCTTGCACACTCTCTCTCCCTCTCTCTTCCTCCTGACTTCCAGTCCGCAAGAGCTTTCCAAGCCGCTCTCCAAACTTCTATTTTTATGACATGTAATGAGTTCGAATTTGCTACCAGCCGATTAAGGCGAATAAAGTTCAACAGAAAATTAATTCTGCCCGACCGATCTATTTTTTCTACGTGGGATTTTGGGATTTCAACCATTCTTATTTAGCGAATAATCCGCCCACTCCTTTTCATGGTCCTTCGAGCCGGACATTCTTCATGTTTGCCTCCGAATTCCAGCGTTCAGAAGCGGATTGGTTCCTAAACAAAAAGATCAGTACTAGTGTTCTTATTTTACGAAAAGAAATCACACAGAAATTTCCGAAGACTAAATCCAAGTGTCTTCTATCTGTGTGGTTTGCTAGAGTCCAAAGTCCGAAGTCAAATTTTCTCTGACATCTTGCAAATTCCGTTTGTTTTTTGGACAAAGTTAAAATTTCCAAACAAAAAGAAAAGTGACTGTGAAAATATACATACGCGCCCAGCCGCTGTGAAAATTAAGAGTTCCGAAATTTCAAAAATTGTTCCGCCAAAAACGGCTAATACATTTTTTTCTCGTTCACTGTGTTCTTGCTGGTGTCCAAGCGTACATACATATGTACATAAATATTCACACGTCGACATACATAAATATTACCATACAGTCCACCACAATGCACTACAAAATCAAATATATTCAAAAATATACGTCCGAAGGCACACAAAATTAAATCTATACATATATAACTACACTAATACATACATCCAAGAAAACAACAACAAATTATATATATGCAAATATAAAACAAATACTCTGAGAAATTACAGTCCATATCTACCCACATATAATTAAATATTAACCACAGTTTTATTCCTAAAGTCGGCACAGAAAACGCCGGCTTAATAATTATATTAATTTGTTTACCTTCATACTATTCTGCACGGCCACAAACATACGTACATATATATATTTATATTTCCATACATACATCAGAGTCGTCAAAGTCGATGCACTGATTTTTTGGCAATTCTTTCCGTCTCTCGTTTCCGCCTCTCGTTCGCTTCTCTTGTTTTGCTATCTGCGCTATCTGCATTGACCCACGGCCAATGCACAAACATCAGAACGCATTAAAAACAAGAGCGACGCAACAGTGCCGAAAAATAAAATTCCTCCACTACAAATAATACAAAACTATTAATTCCTAAATAAAAACAAAACCGTTCAGAAGATAACAAATCATTACAAGACAAAATTAAATAGCTAGATATATCATATTTAGCTATTTTATGTTGTTTTGTTTCATTGTTTTAGCGTTTTTTTGGTTGAAAATTCGCTAAAAATACAGTTTGTTCCGTTCCTTTTACTTATTTAATTCTTGTAACTTAATTCCAAACTAAAACAAGTGGAAAAGCTACAGTCGAGTGTGACCGACTGTAATACCCGGTACCGAAAGCATTGCGGTTGAAATTAAACAGCACATGAACATGGAAAAAAAGAAATGTTGATAAATAGAGACAAATATTGCTAGAAACATGTTAAGCAACACTCAAAAGAGACAAATGTTGCTAGGAACATGTTGGGCAACTCTCAAAAGGGACAAATGTTGCTAGGAACATGCTGAGCAACACCCAACAAAGACAAATGCTGCTAGGAACATGTTGAGCAACACGCACGTGCGCTCTCTCTCTTTCTCTCTCAGAAACTTTATTGTTTAATAACTTCTATGTTTATCATCCGATTTTACTCAAATTTTCAGATCACGTCCACGATTGCCTACTTATTAAGACTATCTACTTTACGCCGAAAATCACTCATATGGCTTATACACAGTTTTTTACGGTTTTCGGGGGCGGAAGTGGGCGTGGCCAAATTTTAAAACAAACTTGATCTGCGTGCAACAGATTCCAATGTTGTCACCAAATTTGGTAACTCTAGCTCTTATAGTCTCTGAGATCTGTTGTTTCACACGGACAGACAGACGGACAGACGGACAGACGGACATGGCTAGATCCACTCGGCTAGTGACGCTGATCAAGAATATATATACTTTATAGGGTCGGAGATTTCTCCTTCTGCCTGTTACATACATTCTCGGTTGGCACTAACTTATAACACCCTTGTACCCTATGGGTACCGGGTATAAAAATACCCCGTTACCAAAATAATAGTCCGGTGTTTCATTCCACACATTCCTATGGTTCATTCCACACATTCCGGGGTTTCATTCCACATATTCCAGTGCTCGATATCACACTTTAAAGTGTTTCGATATCACACATTCCAAAGATTCGATTCCACACATTCCAGTGTTTCATTCCGGTGTTCCGTCCTACATACATATATAAATAAATTACAAAATGCCGCTCAGCGAGAAGCCCACTGCGACAACTGCGGCCTTACATAAATTTATTGCCGTTAGTGACCGCGTAAGCCAATTCGAGGCGATGGTCAACACTATTGGCCTCTCCAAGCCGTCGCTCTACACATTCAAAGTCCGCAGAGGTCACATCCGAGCCTTATGGGACAAAGTTGAACAAGCATACGAAGCCTGACACCTTGCCAATCCTTCAGGCCAAATATGACTACTGCTACTCAGTTTACGAGTCATGTGCAGCTCAACTCAACGAGCAAATTGAGCGAGCGACGTCTCAATCAGCACAACCCAACTCCGGCAACTCTCAAAATTATACTCCAGCAGGTTGCCAGTTACCTCCGTGCGACACAGAAGTTTTCTCGGGCGATTATCTTCGCTGGCCCACGTTCCGTGACCTTTTCACAGCCGTCTATATAGACAATCCAAGACTTACTGCTGTCGAAAAGCTATTCCATTTAAATGCCAAGACTAGTGGTGAAGCTAATTCCATAGTTTCCAATTCGCCACTCACCAATGACGGTTTCATCTCAGCTTGGAACAACTTAACTGAGCGTTTTGAAAACAAACGGTCGTTGGTGAACAACTCATTGAAAAGATTATTCAATGTGCAATCCATAGCACATGAATCTTCAGTTGCCTTGAAGAAGCTGCAAGAAACCATTCAGAGTTGTCTTACGTCCTTAGAAATATCCGGCATGAATACTGAAAATTGGGACTGTCTTTTGGTTTATTTGTGCTCTTCGAAGCTACCAAAGCTTACGCTTTCATTGTGGGAGCAATCCTTAAAGAATAAAACCCAGATGCCCAAGTGGCAAGAGCTCGATGCATTCCTGACTGAGCGCCATAGAACTCTAGAGGCCATAGATTCCATTCAACCTTCCAAGGTATGTCTCCGTCAGTTCCAACCGACAACCTCCAAGGTGTCCCCACAAGTACTAAAATCCTTCTGTACACAAGTGGTTCCAAAACCTACAACCTCCGAAGTTTCCCCACGAGTGCTGAAGTCCTTTAGTACGAAAGTGGTTCCGAAAACGGCACGCTGCGATTTGTGTTCAAGAGAGAACCATCCAGTACGTATCTGTCAACGCTTCCTACAAATGACGGTAGACGATCGTACGTCCTTTATCCAGAAGAAACAGTTGTGCTTGAATTGCTTTGCAAAAGACAGCTGTTTCACTTGCCGAGGTCGGCATCACACTTTGTTGCATCCAAGCAACACTTCCTCCGGTATTAAGACTCCTCCTTTTGAATCAAGGCCAGTATCCGCCTCCATCCAGCGGATCTCCGCGTTCAGCACGCAGGTTTCCAAGCCTTCAAATTCATCCAATTATTGGGTTCCGTACGACGCCATAAAATGCAGACGTTCCCGAGGTATTTTATCCTACCAATGCCGAATCTGCCAAGGGAACCATCCTCTTCGGAAATGCCACCGTTTTCTGCAGCTAAGCGCTGAGAAAAGGCTCCAGGCGGCCATTGATAAGAAGTACTGCGTCAATTGCTTGGCCCACCACCATTCCAAAGGATCTTGCCGCAGTGGTGACCGATGCCAATCGTGTGGACAGAATCACCACACTCTACTCCATCTCCACGAACGCTCAGCGTATCCAACGCTTTCCCGAGCTACCTGTTCCTGAGGTTCTTGCTGCGTACCCTCGCAAGGTGGGGAGAATGTTCGCGCCAAGAGGGCGTTTATTTTCCAGAGCCAGTGTGCAGCGCTAGCGGCTTCGAAATGATTCGCTTTACGGAGCCTAGCGCTCTTGCACACTCTCTCTCCCTCTCTCTTCCTCCTGACTTCCAGTCCGCAAGAGCTTTCCAAGCAGCTCTCCCAACTTTTTTGACGTGATAACGTCTTATAAATCGATAGAGCAGGCTGCATGCACGCTCGAAAATGGATGACTAATACGTCGTTACCTCTGCCGTGACACAGGCAGAGCAAACGTGACGTGAGCAGCAGCAGCAGAGAAGAGAGAGAATGAGAGAGAGTGGTTAAAATTTAATGCTTTGCACTCTTCTGGCAACCGCAAGGGCAATGCGGTGTTTCTCCGTCTCGCTCTCACCGCCCGTTTTGCGACGGCGTTTCTCCGTATCGCTCTGCTCTCCCGCTTTGTCTATTTATAGCTCGAGCACTGACGCAGGCGTATGTGTGTATTTCAGTCTTTGACGTCGCCCTCTTGTTTGCATGCGTGGTGCAGAGCTTAGAGTGTTCGAGTCTTAATTTAACGATCGCGGGTTCGAGTACCAGCCGCAGCAATTGTGTTTTCAAAAATATAAGTTGGCTTTATAGACTTTCTATAATATTTATATCCATTTAACTTAACATATCAACAAACAGCCGGCACTCCCTAATTCTATCCAGAAACTGGTCATTTACAGTCGGCCACTGCCTGATCCTTTCCAGAAACTGGCCATTTACAGCCGGCACTGCCTGATCCTCTCCAGAAACTGGCCATTTACAGCCGGCACTGCCTGATCCTCTCCAGAAACTGGCTATTTGCAGCCGGCACTGCCTGATCCTCTCCAGAAACTGGCCATTTACAGCCGGCACTGCCTAATCCTCTCCAGAAACTGGCCATTTACAGCCGGCACTGCCTGATCCTCTCCTAAAACTGGCCATTTACAGCCGGCACTGCCTGATCCTCTCCTAAAACTGGCCATTTACAGCCGGCACTGCCTGATCCTCTCCAGAAACTGGCCATTTGCAGCCGGCACTGCCTGATCCTCTCCAGAAACTGGCCATTTGCTGCCGGCACTGCCTGATCCTCTCCTGAAACTGGCCATTTACAGCCTCCCTCTCTCAATTTTAAATAATTTTTTTACCCAGTGTCAAATAATTGAGAATGATTCGTTGTTAAACTAAGAACTTTTGTGTATTAAATTGAAAATTATTCGGTCTTAAATGAATTACATTTTGCACTTTCCTTGAGCATAAAATGTATTCAAAAATTGGTTTTCTGTAAAGTCGGTTTACTGACGATAGTTGAACGTGACAACGTCTTAAGTAAATTCTACCATTCCATCAGTATTTTCTTAAGACGTTGTCACGTTCAACGTCAGTAAACCGACTTTACAGACAACCAATTTTTTATGACATGTAATGAGTTCGAATTTGCTACCAATAACAATATGTTGAAACCAACGGTTGATAATAAAGCTACTGTCGAAACGAGCAATAATAGCGAAATAAAAAAACTTTTTTACGATTTTTAGATATACGGGAGAAAAGCTGGTTTTTATACAAAAAAATATGGAATTTATACCAGCATTGTTTAGAGTTTATAAGAAATAGTTTAGAATTTATACGCAAGAGGATAGAATTTATACGATTTGTTATACAGCGTAGTATAAAACTTATACGAATTAGGATTAAAAATATACTAAAGGAAAATACTAGAAAGTATAACTTTTATCCTCTAAGGTATAAAATTTTTAACGTCGAAAGTATAATTTGTATACTTTCGAAAGTATAAAATCAATAAGCATCTTAAAACGAAATTTTTAGTACTCGAAAGTATACTATTCATGTAACAATCGTATCGATTATATGACGATTTTTTTTTGGTTGTACTTATCTAGTGGAAAAATTTCTAAAAAGAAAGGGTTATAGAGCTCTTGTGCGGTGGTTGGGTTTTTCCAATTCTGCTGACAGCTGGATAGATAAGACTGAAACTTTGTAATAAAATAAGTACAACATCAACCATTTTGTGTTTTCTCTTTTTTTTATTTAAAATATTTTTAGCCACTTAATTCTTAAATTAATTTTTATACACTAAATTTAATTTATTTAATCATTTTATAGTTATACATTTTTTAAATAAACAATTATATTATAAGCTAAAATTATCGTTTTATTTTTTTATTGATCTCATTTACTAGGATGTAATGCATAATTAATTCCCCCGTGTGAATGTCGAGTACACTTTCATAAGACTCTAATTTTCTCTGAAGTGAATTTAGTTTACTCACTACAGCTTGAGAACCTTGTGAGTTTTCTAGCTTAATCATTTGGCTACGCCAAACTTAGACTGTGACTCTAGAGTGCTCAAAGTACCCTCAATTTTATGTTGGATAGTTTTATAATGACCTATTGCCAGAGTTGAAGCTCCGTCTTCACAAATTTTTCTATTGTCATCTTTGTTGTCTAATGATATTTTACTTATTTTTAATGTACTCTTTATGACCTCTTCACTTTAATGCTCTCCTGTAAACAAACAATTTTTATAACTATTAAATGTAATTTTTTCTAAGCAACTTTGCTTCACTCCCTTATTTTTCTTTACACATTTTTCGGAGCTACCATCATAATTTTGTGATGTGTAGGCGTACATTTTTTAACGCAGGCCAACAAATTCTAACCTACTTTTCCCTTGTAGCTCATCTTTCATAAAACCCAGCCGCTTCTTATTACACTTGGGGAAATTGGAAAGCCAAGCCAATTCATCTGGATACTCAGATGTTTCAAATTTTGAATCAACATCACTACGAATGTCTTTATACGAGTCATCTGTTTATATAGAGAAAGATTCTAAGCTCCGAAGTTTTTC
This sequence comes from Drosophila triauraria, assembly GCA_014170255.2. NCBI lineage: Eukaryota > Metazoa > Arthropoda > Insecta > Diptera > Drosophilidae > Drosophila > Drosophila triauraria. Next base: position 2,534,819 of record JABJVT010000007.1, read on the forward strand.
CAGCTGTGTAAACAACGTACAGGCTCCGACCTCACGTCTAAGCTAATAATTTTCGGGGAGTACAGCGATGTTGAATTCCTCTGTGTGAAACTATCATTTAATGGTTGTTTTACTTTTATTACATGTTCCTACATTTCTCCCTTTGTCGGAACTCCACCTTTTCGCTATTCAGGCGATCTCAAATATACTTTCGGATAGGGACCATTTAGTAGCTCTAGGTGATTTTAACATTCCTGCGGCTATTAAGTCCACAAATGAAACGTAATTACTCCCCATTTGCAGCACCTGTGTATATCAGTAATTTCTCCATGCCAACATGGATTTATTAAACGAAGATCATCGACTACTAACCTTCTGGAGCTCACTTCTTTTATTATAAGGGGCTTTCCACAAAACTTGCAGACAGATGTGATCTATACTGATTTCAGTAAAGCATTTGACTCCGTTAATCACTCCCTTCTTGTTAAGAAACTCGACTTAATGGGTTTTCCTGTCGATCTTCTTAGGTGGATCTCAAGTTATCTGAATGGCAGGACGCAAAAGCTCCTCTTCAATAACAACTTGTCGAATGTTCTCCGGATGACCTCTTTTGTCCCGCAAGGGAGCCACCTAGGTCTCTTACTTTTAACATTATTTGTGAACGACCTGCCCAAAGTCTTGACTAACTCCAGAGTACTCATGTACGCTGACGACGTCAAACTTTGTGTGAAATACAAGGACTGCGCTTGCCAGTCCTTTTTATAAACAGATTTTAATAACTTTCAAACATGGTGCCATACAAACTTATTAAACCTGAATGGCTCCAAATGCAAGCTGATGACCTTCTCACGTTTCTCTCCGATGCTTTCGACTTATACGCTGAACTGCTGCTCTTTGGAAAGGATCACTCTAGTTGACGATTTGGGTATCCGCCTAGATCCTAAACTGGAGTTTATTGATCATATTTCGTGCATTGTGAATAAAGCCAGGGGGGTGCTTGGATTTATTAAACGGGGGTCGAAGGAATTCGATGACCCCTACGTCACGAAGAATTTATGCACTTCGTTAGTTCGTCCTATTTCAGAATATGGATCTTGCGTTTGGAGTCCCCAGTGGGACGTTCACAGCAAACGCATTGAGTCAGTTCAGAAGAACATTTTACTTTTCGCTCTACGTTGGTTAAACTGGTATGCAAACCTTCGGTTGCCCTCATATGCAAGTAGACTTCTCCTAATTAACCTACCTTCCATAGCAAACCGTAGAACGATGGTAGGCATTGTCTTTATGTATAACCTTATCCCTGGGGACGTGGAAAGCACTGATCTTTTGACGCAGTTGAGTTTCCACGTACCGTGTAGAGCTAGATCTTACTTGCCTTTAGTTTTGCACCACTATAGAACCTCGTATAAAATACATGAACCCTTTAGAGTACTATGTGCAAATTATAATGGATTGTACAAAATAGCCTTATCAGTAGATAGCCTTCCTAAACTAAAAACATTAATCTTAGCCCACTTAGTACACATGCAAGATAGCAATCGAGCTGCTATTAGTCTATATGATGGAGCGTAGTTTCCTCGAATTCTTTTACCTATACTTTTACTTCGCGCATGTTAACACCTAACCCTAACAACCACGTGCTTGTTTTCGAAGGGCCACTATAGTGTACTGACCGTGGTGCATCAACGTCCATCAGAAAAAAGTAAATAAATGAATCTGTATCCATGTAATTTAATTTTAGTGCATCTTTGAATTTTGGTTTCATATAAGAGTAGTGAAAATCATACATTTTCCATTTGGATAATTCCAATACTACAAAACCTAGGATATGGGATTATCATAAACATTATGTATTCGATTCATTTTAATTGCATTTAGATTTTAACTAAAATTTGATTCGCTGTGAAAATTTGATCTAACTCCCTAGCACATAATTTTGGACGACCACCTCGTGGGCCTACGGGTGGCCATTTGAACTCCCCATATGGAAGCTTTTCACACATAGTACAGCCATAGAGGTTGTTCATGTCGATGTAATATAGGTATTCTGAAAGCTTGGTGGGGTCAACTCCTTTCAGATATTTATGGTTTGCTTTTGTATGTCTATGACTACATTGCACTAACCCACCTCGAATTCCACTCTGAATATATGTTATCTTATCAATATCAGTGAGTAATTCTAAAGTATTTGCGGTCGTTTTAAGCCTTTACTCGTATAATAATGGGCAGGATCAAGTTTATAAATGTTTAAACAAATTGATCTAAAATTCTGAAAAACGTCTGTCAACAACAAAACATCATCCAGGTAGTCTTTAATTGTTTGACACTTGAAATGTTTCCACACTTGACATGCGTGGGCGTAAACGACTTCAGAACATTTTAAGTCTGTTAGGTTACTATAAAACTTGCTCCTTGGTGGGAGACAAGTTTTTGTTAGTTTTTGAACACATTTTTAAGATTCATAGGGGAATACTACTTCCTACGAAGTGAAGCAAAATCTGATTTTTTTTTTAAAACTTTAAAAATCACCTTCATTTAAATTAGCTGCTAGAGTGTCTAGACTAGAAGGCATAAAACGGAAAGTACCCAAAAATCTAATTTCTAGTTTACTCTTTCCTAGAGGGATATACTTTGAAATTTAGATATATATTTCTTTATTCAAGGGGATTACTTTAAAATTCCCAGTCTTAAATTTTAGATTGCACTCACTATGTGCTGCCTCTCTAAATTGCCCAGTGAAGTGACAATGGTCCCTAACCCTATTATTACCTAAGACACCCTTACAAATGTAGCAATTAACAGCCTCATTAAAACCGAATGAGTCCTGGGTGCTCATTTGTAGTTTTTATGAATTTCGGACAAATCGGATGTTAAATTACTAACAAAAGTGCGCCCGACATTTCCCCCCGTCTTGCTTACAAACTTATTTAGACTTGAATCAAATGCACACTTTGTAGTATGCAAAAGCTATTGGAATATGCTTATTTACTACTTGTGTCCTGTCACTTACATTTAACGAAGAGGGCTCTAGGATGCATTCGAAGTCTGCATACACAGCTAATGGTATCTCCAGCTGGAAGAAGAGAAGAGAAGAGTGGACCAAACACTTTGTTGTTTTCCTCATCATACCCAAACACATTTATGCTTATGTGTGGGTTTTGCGAGGTAAACTCATTTATCTTTCCAATTCCATAGGAAAAGTTAATCCTGTGAAGTGGGCTGTGATGTTGTTGGTGTGGATTATGGGTAACAATATATCCACTTCATATCCACTGCATCGTTCTCCTTTTTCTCTCGGGTTAAGTTCAGATATTATTGCCCAATTAAAGCGAATGACATCGTTGTTCTGCACATTAATGACTGCTCTTCTATTTTTAAATTTCCTCCCTTCAGAGGAACACATTGTAGAATGTTCAACTCCACTCGAATAATTCGCGTCAATGTCCATCCGGAATCCTTGTCCTGGAATTCTCCCATTTTTGTTTTTATAATATTTGAATGGGAATCGTAGAGTTATAATAAATTGCTTCCGATCGTAACCAGACTTATCTTACTCTGGAACGATTTTATATCGGTTTGCGTATCATGTTCTTTTACTGCAAACAATTCAAAATTTATTTTTGAGGCAGTACGGAATCTTAGTACTCTCTCAATATGAGACAGCAGAGCTAGGCCTGCTTCATTCAGGAATCCTAAGAGCAGCTCCCTCATTTAAAAACATATACTGCAGGATACGTCCCTTGTGTCCATCAATAATCTTTTTTACTTGGCCATCAACCGGCCGCATCGCGAACTTTTTATGCTGTTTGGTGCGTACATGGTGATGTCATTGCATATTTGGGGCGAGGTATTGCTGGCAGGAAATGTAGAAAACAGCATTCATGTCGGCGTTGTTGTTCAAGTTGGCGTTGTTGGCATACTCGAATATAGTTTTTAATTTTAGTATTCATTTTTCCGAATGTATTCGTTTTGAGGATGGAGTTTCATTTCACTTTTTTAAATTGTAGTATTGATTTTGTTATGATGATTTAATATACTTTATTTGGCTGTGAAACGCACACCGAATATTTAGAAACACAAACTAGATGTGATTCTTAAGGCTCCACGAGACTAGCCTTAGACTCACAAAAAACAAAGACCTAACACAATGCAAAGAGAAAGTAAGTCACTCATAAATAATTTGATACTCCATTTTTCCGTTAGACTTTAAGTGGACAGACTGTGGGTAGTGTATAGCTTACAGGATAATTTTTACTTTCGATCATGTTACTGTCCCTTTTAACCCGTACGTAACCAAAGGAATGCAGGTGAAATTTATGTGCGTCCCATTTCCTTCCCATTCCTATTTTCCTCTCTCAGGATCAGACTTTTTTACGGTACTATTGTGCGAGTGTCCTTCGATGGGACATGATCGTGCAGGATCAATTTGCATGCACTCTTCTCAAGTGTCTCTTCGATCCCACCACTTATCTTTTGGGAACTAACCCTAATTAATTATAGTTTTATTGCAAAGTCCTTTTAAAATTGTCAGCTGACCATAACTAATTACAATTTTTTTACTTAAAACACTAAAAATTTGGCAGGTGACCCTAATTAAGTTAATTTATGAACCCAAAAGCGACATCAAAGGTCCCGAAAACCCGGTTTTTATACTTCTGTAGTTCGGTTTTCTTCTGTTTTGGATAAACCTAGGAACTAATTAAGAACTTACACCTTTCAGTAAAAACTTTATACTTGACCAAAGTCTTGCGTCCCACTGTACCGAAAGCAAGCACCAGCCAAAGTTTAAAGATATATAGATCTTGCAACAAGAACAACACTATGTGCGGTTCACTCTGGATATGCTTCACAATATAAAAAAAACCCACACAGATAATAGCCTTGTTTCACTGCTTCAGTCTGCTCAATTCTCGAGAATGAAAAATTTATTAATCATTTGTCACTGATGCCGCTCTAGGACAATTTATCGCCCTAGGATAATTTCATCAGTAACTTGTATGGAATATCATTAATGAGCTTTTAAATACGTAGCCTTGAAACTAGAGTCTAGCGTGACGAATTATAAAGCAGTTGTAAAGCGGTCCCAAAATATAAGACATTTACATGTGAGTTTTTGTAAGAAACTGATTTTATTTAAAACGATCTCCGCTTTATATAGGAGATAGGGTTCTAATTTTACTCTATGACCTACGCAGACCGCACATCTGCTCGTCTAATCTTCTGAGGTCTCACGCAGGAGTATCAGATAACATATACAATATTTGTCAAGTGCCCAAGTGGCCGCTATATTTAGAGATAGGCGCGCCTGCGCCTTCAGAGCGCATCTGCATTGATTTGTATATATATATATACTATATATATACATATATACGTGTTCACGCGTGAACAGCAGTTGAATTGTTTGTAATTTTACCCTTGCAGAGGGTATTATAATTTGCCATGATATTTGCAACGCAGTAAAAGAGGCATCTCTGACCCCATAAAGTATATATATCCTTGATTACCATCACCAGCCGAGTCGATCTAGCCATCTCCGTCTGTCGGTTTCTACGCGAACTAGTCTCTCAGAACTAGTCTCTCAGCAGTCTTATTTTTTTTGCAAGCAGTACGTTCGAAATTGGACCACTATATCATATAGCTACCATAGGAATGATTTCGAAATAAATGTAATACAAAATTATAGCTTCTCTATTTTTCAACGTATTTCTATTAATTTTGTGGTATATCGGTTTTAATGGTTTTAGAATTACGGTTTCAATTTTATAAAGATCGGACAATGATATCATATAGCTGCTATAGAAGCGATCGGTTGAATTATATGAATTGTATAATTCTACATATAAAATGTAAAATGTTTAGGTAAATGTTATACAAATTATCAAACTTCGGTATTTTTTCAATTTTAGCAAACTAAATCGATTTTCAATTATCCAATTGCAGACTGCAAGGATATACAAACTTCGGCTTGCCGAAAGTAGCTTTGTAGCTTTCTTGTTTATTTTTGTTAATGTTGCTATTAATCGTCACTAAATTAGATATCAGAAACTTTTGAAGTTGAAGGTGCTATCGTCACTTTTATCTTACCTCGTTAAAAAATAAATAAAAAATAAATAAAAAGGAAATAAAAAATTTTAATAAATACAATACCTTTCGAACAAGATTAAATGCTTCTGATCAAGCTATCGTAGCAAATTTTCATTTTCACGGCTCTACTTATATAGTAGTCAACTTGCGCACCACAGTCTCGATGCTCATCGTCACTAGTACCCAAGAAGGGAACAATGGAGAAGAGGAAGTGTAACCAAACTTGATGCTGACTTCTTGGTGCAGTGGCCTATTGCCATTTTCTGGAGTAGACCTGATAAGCTTTTACTGCTCCAAGTCGATTTTTACTTACCTGAGATACTAAAACCTTGGTTTCTGGTGTTGTGCTTTCCAAAAAAATTTTTTTTAATTCATTTGGGCTAGACAATTTAAAGTCAGATGCAGAAGCAATAAAATCCAGCAGCTCGGCCAGGTCTGCAGCTACTGAGCACTTTTCTATTTGTTGTGATGCTAATAGCTCTACACCATTAGCACACCACTGGTTAGCCTATAAAGAACATTGCGGATTACTTCTGTATAACAAGTGATATGTGATTAATATGAAGACGACTTACGTTCTCTACTCTTTCCATTAGTTCATTGTTCTTTGTTAAAGTATCTAACCTTTTGTTAAAACGCAGATCAATTAATTCGCAAACACGTTTTAACTCTTCGCATTTTGGTTGAACAACTATCCAGGGGTAAGTTCCTTGTGATTTAATAAGATGTTGCCCAGCCAACAACACTTTATGTGCTCGCTGTGTGTCATCCTGAAACACTTTATAAAATTCCATTGTTTTTTCTAAAAGCTTCAGAGCATGTTCTGAACTCTCTCCAATTTCTGTCATCTCTGCTATAGACTGCATATGTCCGTCAAATATGTTCTTAAATTGTATAAACTATTATTTAAATAAAATATCTTTATACTTGGTTTGGAACTTTTACCTGTATTTCACGAAAGTCATGCTCGAATATGCGAAGATGCAAGCATTTTTCTAGACAATCCCAGTGTGCATGCCAAAAATCGTCAAAGCGTCTCTCTGTTTCCTCAAGTTGAACGAGAAGTCTAGGGTAATAGCGAAAGTAAACATATTAATACTAAGATGTAAGAAAGTTACTTTTGACTTTCTAGACTGTATGACACCTAGTAAGAAAGCAAAAGCTAAGAAGAGCATACTCTGATAAATTTTTTTTAATTCCCCCATTGCCAACTCCGTAAAAACCGCATTTTTATTGTCAACATTTGTATACCCTCGCAAGTGGTACTATTTTTATATTTGCAACGCAGTGAAGGAGCATCTTCGACCCCATATAGTATATATATTCTCGATCAGCATAATCATCCGAGTTAACCTAGCCATGTCCGTTTGTCTGTCCGTTTGTCAGTCTGTCTGTCGGTTACTGCGCAACCTAGTCTCTCAGATTTGACAGGCTGAAAGTTTCAGCATAGTCTTAGTCCAGTAGCCGTCTTCAGGGCGAAATTTCGAAATGCTCCACGTCAAGCAGAGCAGACGTGTACGGAAATTTCGCCCTGAAGACGGTTACCGGAGTGTAACCAAAATATATTGGACATAAAATATAAAACTATTTATTGTTTTATTTTTTTCACAAAAAAACTTTGACCTCGAGACGGCAAAACTTTTTCATTAAGGAGTAGAAAGGTCGCAAAAATACATGTGGAAAATAAAGTATACACAAAAATTATAACTTCTCTGTTTTTAAACGCATTTCTATAAATTTCGAGATATAGCGGATTTAGAATTACGGATTAAATTTCATTAATATTGGACAATCCTATAGCTACCATTGAAGTGATTTGCAAAGCAGTGGAGGAAGCACCTCCGATCCAATTAAGTATATATATTTTGATCAGCATCACCAGCCGAGTCGATTTAGCCATGTCCGTCTGTCCATCAGTTTGTTGCTACGAAAACTAGTCTCTCAGTTTTTGAGCTATCCAAATGAAACTTTGCAGATAGTCTTCTTTTCATTGCAGCTAGTATATGTGTCGAAACTACGGAATCGGACCACTATATCTTATAGCTGCCATATGAAAGATATGGCCAAAATATCATATTTTCGCTTTTTGAAGATATTGGTCTCAAATTAAATATATGTAAGGTGGTAACGTGGGTATAAGTTGGCAGCCCATACTACTATCGATATGAGCTGTATATTAAAGAGTCAGCACCGATAGTCCAGAACAAAAAGTAGAAGCCGTATCTAACAAGTTGCAGAAGCGAGAGCGTTTATGAATCAGCCGAAAAAGTCGTACCAAAGTTGTAAAGTCGCGCAAAATCAGTTGTTAAACGTTCTTTATATTCTATTCTAATCAACAATATAAATATTTTTGTAAACCTAAAACTATAAACTATTCAAATAAAATACAGATAATATTAAATTATCTTACATGGGGGCTCAACCGACGCAGCCGTCCCAAAAGTCGATCATACAAAAAGTGTAGTTGTGTGGGTGAGCGTCGATCGAATACAGACGAGAAAAGACAAAAAGAAAAAGAGCAAGTTGAAGTTTAATTATAAAAGCCGTAAAAATGATGGTGCGGTCCGCGAAAAAGAACAAGAATAATTACCAAAATAACCAAAATAAAAAACCGAAGTGGCCAGCAGAATGGATCAGGCAATCCACAAAAAGCTGAAATCAAAGAGATGGATTTGAATACGACATTTTTCTTGCCGTCAAGCGAGATGGAAGATCAACTCCAAAAGGAAGAAAGAAACGAGGAAGAGGACCACGAAAACATTAAAAGCGACGCAGCTGAAGAATCTGAATTTCATCACACTCTGAAAGTTGCGGCTGGCCACGAAGAAGTGCATAAACTACTTGCAACGAAAATTGGACAAAGCGATTCCGCCAGGAATGTTGTTCCAATTGAGAGTTTCTCTAAGGTGGTGCCAGAGTTTGTTGGAGCTTTTATCTCAATTAGACAGTGGTTGAAATGTTTTGACGAGAATGCCGATGCCTACGAGCTGACCACCAAGCAGAAATATGTCAATGCTCGTATGAAAATGAAGGGAACAGCCAAGTTATTTCTGGAGTCCACCACCATATCAACGTATGAATCCTTAACTGCTGTGTTATTGGAGGAATTCGACAAAACGCTTAGCAGTGCTGAGGTGCATAAACAGCTGGGAGTTCGTAAGAAAAATGAGAACGAGAATTTTCACAAATACGTATTGCATATGCGTAAGATAGCAGCTCAGGGTGCAGTTGAAGATGAATCGGTTATCCGTTATATAGCAGATGGGTTAAAGCTGAATAATGATCTTAAATATCCCCTTAACAGTGCGCCAACTTTCAAAGAGCTACGAAGCAGATACGAGACGATCGAAATGATGACAAAATCAACAATGCGTCGAAAGCAAGCAGTTTAAAAGACTGAAAGACTGAAGACTAAGCAAAGCAGTAAAACCAGGAAGGCGATTCGATCAGCAGCAAATTCAGAATAAAAGGCATTGTTTCAACTGCGGCTCACCTGAGCATATGAGAGCCGAATGCAAAGACGAGACCAACTGATTTAAGTGCAACGGCAGTGGGCACACATCACGGAATTGTCCGGGAGAAAATCAAAGCATCGGATTGATCAGCGAATTAAGGAAAAAGATTATTTTAATCAACAACAAAAGCGTGTCCTGTCTTGTCGACACCGGAGCCGACGTGTCCCTTATGCGTATGAGGAAATATAAGAAGAAGTTTACTGAAATTACACTGCAAAAAAGTTTTGCAAAATTGTACGGACTCGGAAACGTCGCGACGTCTGTGCTGGGTGCGTTAGATGCGAAAGTGGAGGTGGATGGAATGTCTACGCTACATAAGTTTCTCATCGTTCCCGATGCCAAAGTCAATGTCAACATAATTATTGGTTTTGACTTTCTGAAGAAGTTTACAGTTGTGCTGGAGAACGGAAAAGGAGACGACGTCGTTGAAACCGAGATAAATCATAACGTCTACAATGTGGTAAGTCAGGAAGTAGAGCTAGATGTCCCACACAAATACAAAGCAGTAGTCAAACAGCTAATTGATAACTACAAGCCGTTAAAGGAGCTAAGTTGTCCTGTTAAGATGACAATAATACCAAATTGTAACAATATAGCATTCAGGGAGCAGCCAAGCCGATCATCAGCAGCAGAACGAAATATAATTCGCAAAGTTACAGCAGGGCATTGTACGTGAATCCTGCTCTGATGTCGCAAGTAAAGTTGTTAAAAAGAAGGATAAAACATATAGGCTATCACTCATTGACGAAGTACTCGATAAGATGCAAGGTGCGAAATATTTTTCTGTCTTTGATCTCAAGAATGGGTTTTCCACGTCGAAATCGAGGAACCCAGCCGCAAATATACAGCGTTCGTGACAAAGGAGGGACTTTTCGAATTTAACAGAGCACCATTTGGGTATTGTAATTCTCCGGAAGTATTCGTAAGGTATGTCACATATATTTTCCAACAGCTGATCAATGAAGGTGTTATGGAGATGTACATAGACGACATTGTTGTTTTTGGGCGAGCAGCCGAAGAATGTTTAAGCAACATGCAGCGGGTCCTAAGGCGGGCACAGCAGTACGGTCTCGACATAAAATGGTCAAAATTTCACTTTTTAAAGGAGCGTATCAATTTCCTTGGCTACGAGGTGGAGAAGGGGCAAATATGGCCTGGGAAAGAGAAAGCCGTCAAAAATTTTCCAATGCCGGTAAATATCAGGGGTGTTCAAGCATTTCTGGGGCTAACAGGCTACTTCCGTAAATTTATTAAAGATTACGCCTTTATTGCTAAGCCCTTAACGCAGCTGCTGAAAAAAGATGCCGTTTTTAAGGTTCACAGAAGCAAGCAGTAGAGCAACTAAAGCAGCCCTAATAGAAGAACCTCTCCTAAAGATTTGGAGTCAAAGCGCTAAAGCACAGTTGCACGTAGATACATCTAAGCATGGATTCGGTGGCACACTGCTGCAGCAACATGATGGTAAATGGCACCCCATCTTTTACTGGAGTAAGAAAACAACGCCGCAACACCAGTTACGTACTTGAGGTAAAAGCAGCGTACCTGGCAACGAAGAGACTTCGACATTACCTGTTGGGTATCCAGTTCGACTTGTTAACAGACTGTTCAGCTTTTAAACAAACAATTTCCAAAAAAGATGTGCCTCGAGAAGTTTCGCCATGGTTAATGTATTTACAGGATTTTACATTTAATGCAGAGCACCGCGCAGGAACCAGAATGCAACACGTCGACAGCCTGAGTCGTTTTCCGGTAATGATTGTAACAACAGAGGTGCACACACAAATCAAAAGAGCACAGCAGAATGACGAGCACCTAACGGCTATTAGGGAAATCTTACAGCAGTGGTGAAAAACAACATCATATTTAGCAAGTAGGTGGACAAGATCTGTTGGCAGTACCAAAATGCATGGGGAAGGAGATAATAATAAACTTACATAACTTTGGCCACATGGGAACGCAGAAGACCATACATGCAGTCCAGCAAGACTTCCACATACCACACTTGGAGAAGAGAGTAAAGCAGGTAATTTCCAACTGTATTGAATGCATCACACATAATCAAAAACTTGGAAAGCCAGAAGACTATCTACACTCTATAGATAAAGGCGACACACCCCTTTCAACGTTGCATATTGATCATTAAGGATCACTGGACATGACGTCGAAAGGTTAAAAGTATATCTTCGCTGTAGTAGATGGCTTTTCTAAATATACTTGGATATGTCCTACCAAGTCCACAAATGCAGAAGAAGTTATCAGACATTTAGAATCTTGGATTTCAATATTCGGCAGTCCACAGAGAATCATCAGCGATAAGGGAGCTGCGTTTACATCACATGCTTTTAAAGAATTTTGCAGTAACAACAAGATTGATCATATTGAGACTACAGCAGGTGTACCAAGAGGCAATGGGCAGATTGAAAGGGTCAACAGAGTTACTATTTCAGTACTCTCAAATATGTCAGCAGCGGAACCAGCAAAGTGGTATAAGTACACATCCCAAGTGCAGCAGGCTATAAACGCACATGTACATGCATCAACTAGTTTCACACCGTTTGAAGTTATGTTTGGCAAACGAATGACAAATAACTCCAGTCCTGAGCTCTTGTAGATCCTACAAGATGAGATGCTGTTTAACCTACAAAACGAACGCAGTCGAATTTGGCAGGAAACTAGAATACAAATCGAGAAAGCTCAAGACAATTACAAGAAAAACTACGACAAGAAAGGAAGGGGCATAATGGTTACCAGTTGGGCGATCTAGTAGCCATCAAAGTGACTCAGTTCATAACCGGAAGAAAGTTGGCCAATAAGTACATCGGCCCATATGAAGTTGTTTAAGTAAAAAGAAACAGCAGATACGACGTGAAGAAAGCAGCAGAATTTGAAGGCCCACTACAAACTTCTACTAGCGCTGATTTTATGTATCTGTGGCACTATGCCTATTACGAAGAAGACGACGAAGACCTGAGCGCAGAGGAGGATAATGCATCTGGGACAGATGTATTGCAGGATGGCCGAATGTAAGGTGGTAACGTGGGTATAAGTTGGCAGCCCATACTACTATCGATATGAGCTGTATATTTAAGAGTCAGCACCGATAGTCCAGAACAAAAAAGTAGAAGCCGTATCTAACAAGTTGCAAAAGCGAGAGCGTTTATGAATCAGCCGAAAAAGTTATACCAAAGTTGTAAAATCGCGCAAAATCAGTTGTTAATCGTTCTTTAAATTCTATTCTAATCAACAATATCAATATCTTTGTAAACCTGAAACTATAAATTTCAAATAAATACAGATAATATTAAATTATCTTACATATATGAACCCCTAACTATACTTTAGCTATACATTTTAAATTCAATGCAAATCGGACCGCTATATCTTATAGCTGCCAAAGGAATAATCGGCCCAAAATAGTTGATTTTCAGTTGTTTTTAAAGATACCAAACTAAAACTTAGTAAATGGCGTTTTCATTTAAATATAGCAATACATTTAACATTTTATCCAAGTCGGATGTATATCTTATATCTGACATAGGAATGATCTGGCCAAATTAGTCGATTTTTGTTGTTTTTAAAGATTTGAGAATAAAACTTAGTACATGGCATTATAATTTAAATATAGCTATACAATTAAAATTTCATCCGAGTCGGACCAATATATTTTATAGCTGCCATATGAACGATCATTAGCCGCTTTTCGTTGTTTTTAAAAATTTCGGATTAAAACTATTATACAATTATACGATTACTTATTTTAATTTAATTATTATCTGCAAGGGTGTATAAACTTCGTCTTGCCGAAGTTAGCTTCCTTTCTTGTTTTAATATGACAATTTAATACAAACGATCTGTGTGTGATCTGGCATATAAGTAGTCGCCCTACAAAAATATTAAATAGCCCGATTAGACCTCGAAGTAACTAAACGCTCATATACATACAAAGTTTGAAGTTTTTACTTAATGCTGTGGCCGCATGGCTCACTCACAAAACCCGGTAAAAAAAATGAATTCGAATTGAATTGAGTTGAGCGCAATGCGCCCAATGAATCAAAATTGTATCCTTATTTGAGCGTATAAAGACTCATAGCATTTGACATTTAGTGAAATGAGCAAATCGTAAAACGGAAGAAAAACGTAACACTTTCGAGACTCATTTGAGTTTTTTCGGTGCTGTTCGACAGAAGCAAATATGTAAAAAAATCGGACCAGGGTTAGCTTTTATTTTTTTTGTGATTCTTTCAGCTTTATTATACCCCTGCAGGGTGTTATAAATTTGACCAAAAGCTTGCACTCAGCGAAAGCAGCAAATTCCGACCCTTAAAGTATACATATATTGCAATGTCAGTCTGTCCATCTGTCTATCTGTCTGCAAACTAGGCCCTCAGTTTTTGAGCAATAAAACTTTCAGAATAGTCTTGTTTCTATTGCAGTTAGAATATATGTCGGAACGGCCAGATCGGAACACTATATCAATTAGCTGCCAGAAGAACAATCGGGAAGTTAATAGAAAAACAAGAACGGAAGCTTGCCGAAGTTTATATACCTTTGCAGATAATAATTAAAATAAAAATAAGCAATCATATATATCGTTTAATTCTTAAAAAAAAACGAACATTAGGAATCATACATCGTTTTAAACCAAAATCTTTAAAAACAACGAAAATCGGTTAATTTGGACCGATTGTTCTTATGGCAGCTATAAGATATAGTTTTAATTCAATATCTTAAAAAAAAGAAAATCGGCTTTTTTGACTCATTTGTTCCTATGGCAGATAAGGTGGTCTGGTCCGACTTGTAAGAAAAATTTAATATATGGCTATTATTAAATTAAAAGATTATTTACTAAGTTTTAATTTAATATCTTTCTTATGACAGCTATAAGATTCAGTGGTCCGATTTCGCCCGTAGAACTGGAACTTCACTGCGTGGCAAACTTCTAATTACAATTATAATACCTTGCATGGGAACAAAAATTATAACACTGTTTTTCAACGTGTTTCTAATTTAAGACATAAATATTATTTACGATTTCAAAATTACGATTTATGTTCATTTGGACTAAAAAACTAAATCATATAGCTGCCATATCGATTGGTTAATGAAAGGAAAATTGACATATAACTTATACCAAAGTTAGCTTTCTTTCTTGTAAAATTTTTTTTGAGAATGTTTATGTGTTGAGTAATGATTTCCAAGTAATAATACTGATTTTATATTGAACGGTATTCGCTTCATATAAGATATGGGACTCTAATTCTACTCTTATCTATGGGCGTACATTTGCTTATCTGGGCGGTGTGAGCCTTATACATGTCCCCTGACATGGATGCGTAAATAGATCGTTGCTGACAGTTCAATGTCGAGAATTTGAGATCTCATGTGCGACCCTTATATTTATAAATATTAGTGGTCGTCTGATTACACAGTCCTGCGAGGGTAAGTTTCTAGAATGACTATGCTTGTTTCTTGTAGTTTTTTATGCGCTGAAAACGGATCTGACCTTCAAAATGCTCCATCACGTCAGGATTTTTGGTAAATGAAGACTAAAAGGTCAACAAATTTTAATATTAATTTTTTTTATCAATCGTGAAGCAATCGTGAAAACATTACATCATAGAAAGAGCCAGGAAGGCGAGCATAGCCTTCTACTCTTGCAGGAAGATGTTTGGAATAAACTGGGGTATTCACCCAAAAAAAAAAATAAGTACTCTACACAGCGGTTTTAAGACCTTTACAAACATACGGAGCACTGGCATGGTAGCCAGCGTTAACTTAGGCTTACAACATAAAGTAACTGACAAGGATACAAAGAGCGGCATGCCAAAGAGCTACGGGAGCATTAAGATCATGCCCTGCAGCAGCGTTAAATGCCATTCTAAACATAATCCCGATAGAACACTTTATCACGGATACAGCAGCCCAAAGCGCGGTAAGATAAAGCCATAGCTGGAAGGAATACCACACTGGGCACTGTAAGATCCTGAAAGGACTGAAGTTTCGGGTAACAGAGAATACAGACAATATGATAACCGAACTACGATTCGGAAATGCATATACAACACTACAGTCAACAAGGGAAGAATGGAAAAGAAGAAGTGTAACCGAACCAGATGAGGTATAACTTTACACCGACGGCTCAAAGATAAGCCGCAGTGTAGGGGCCGGAATATTCGCCGAAAACGTGGGAGTGGAGAAGTCTATCTATCTCCCAGAGTCAGCGACAGTGTTCCAGGCGGAAATTCTAGCAATACTGAAAACAGTCGAACTTTTAATAGAGCGAGATCTCTGGAACACCAAGGTCAGGATTGCCAAGCGGCCATCATCGCCGTAGCAAGGACATCCTACTAGTGGCCAAATGTAAAGAGTCACAAAACAAACTCGCGGAGCTCAACCGGATACAAATAGCTTGAGTACCAGGACACAATGACAAATCGGGAAATGAAAAAGCCGACGAGCTGGACCGGAAGGGGTCAGGCGAAAACACAGACACAGCAAACATTCTAGTTTCTCTGAACCCAGTCCAAACAGGAATTCATGGCCATTTTAAGGAGCTAGCCAGCAAGGGGTGGTCAATGAAGAATGAGCCCAGAAGATCGAAACTATTCTGCCCAGAATAAGACAGGAGAAGAACGAGAGAACTGATCTCCAAAAGTAAAAACGACATAAGAAGAATCAGATGGGACTGCCATACAGTCCACATTGCAGAAGCTGCAAGGAACCAGACGAGAAGGAGACACACTGGAGCACCTAATGTGTCACTGCCCAGCACTCAACCGCTTTACTTTGGAGCACACCAACTCGAGTCAATTGGGGAAGTCGAAAAGCAGACGGTAACTGTCATCCTTTCTTACCTAAACGATTCGGGGTGGTATTAAGTAACAGCGTCGACGACAACAGAGGAGGGTATGGATCAAAACGAAGCTTAGCTCTAATTGGAGGTTTTAGCCTTTTTTTATACGTATGTATTATAATATATGTATATGTCGGACCGGAAAGGAACAAAAAATTATAACATCTCTGTTTTTAAACGTATTTAAACGTAATTTATATGGTAAAAGAAACGTTTTTAATTTTACTTAAATTGGACAACTGCATTATATAGTTGCCATAGAAACGATCGGTTGATCTATATGAAATTGTAAGTTCTACACGTGTAAATTTAATAAAAATGTACAAACTTCGATATTTTATCAATTTTACCAAATAGATCTACTTTCAATGATCCAATTACAGGCTTCAAGGGTATTTCAACTTTGGCTTACCGATGTTAGGTTTCTTTCATTTTTGTCTTGTGTTGGATTTTCTATCGCTCGGAATCGCGTGTAATTGGGGAATATCATGATTTGACGCGACTTGCGGGACCTGCCAAGTCTCGGCGTGGTAACGGCGCTGCATCTGGAGCTGGAGAGCGTTCGCCTGGCAACGTTCGGAAAATGGCCCTGGAACGCCCCCATCACGGCCGCGGAGCTGGTGTCTAATGGCTTCTTCGCCACTGGCGGCTGGCTGGAGGCTGAGTGTACTAGCTATGTAGGAGTACGGTGATCAGGTGGCTGAGCGCCATCGCCTTTTTTTTTTTATTCCTTTATTACCTAACATATATATACAGACTTAACAAGTACAAATAGACAAGAAATAGGGGGCCATAGATGCGCGGTATCACCGCAAGGTATTGCTTCGCGCAAATGTAGCCACCTAGGCTGTCGTTTCTATCCTCTCCTTCTCGGTGGCGCGCAACTCTCGCAGTACACACGCTGCGTAGGCTGCCGTCGCTTCCCAGTTCTCCTCGTTCATCAGCATGAGGGGCACAAAGTTTCTGGCCGAACTCTTGCCCTGTGGTTTCCTCAAGCGTTTAACGCTCGTGGCCGAATCGGCGACATTCAAATAGAACGTGTCGAGCGTTCTCGTCGATCCCGCTGTCGCACTCTGGGCATCCGTCCTCAGAGTCGTGACCGAAGCGCTTTAGGTAGCTTCGGAAGCAGCCATGTCCACTCAGTACCTGGTTGAGGTAGAAATCCACCTGGCCGTGCTTCCTGTTTATCCAGGGCTCTATGCTGGGGATGAGCTGGTGTGTCCAGCGTCCCTTGCTGGACATGTCCCAGGCAGCCTGCCAGTTAATGATGCTCTGGCTCCTGGCACTCCTTTTCACCTCGGACTTGGTCCTTTGGTCCGCTTGGTTGCCTACTAGAGCCGCTCTAATCTCCTTGGCCTCTCGCACTAGTTCACACAGGGGAACTTGGCCTGCAATGACGAGTGCTGCGTCGTCTGAGATCGTCCTGAAGGCACTCGCTATTCTGACGGCACACAGGCGATACGTCGAGTTGACCCCTCGCATGTAGCTACTGATAGCAGTGGCCTCGGCCCACACCGGAGCAGCGTACAACAACTGCGACTTGACGACTGTCGCGAGGAGCCTACGTCTGTCCTGTTTCGGACCCCTGGTGTTCAGCAGGATGCTGCAGAGCGATTCTGTAGTCCCGCTTGCCTTCTTGTTCACGAACTCCAGGTGTTCGCGATAGAAGAGACGGGTGTCCAGCATGACTCCCAGGTACCTTATGGCACGCTGAGATGTTACTGTTGTCCCTCCGATCTGGATGTGCGCCGACTCCACTGCCTTCCTGCTTGAGATCAGCACCGCTTCAGTTTTGTGAGCGGCCAGCTCTAGGCCCGCAACTTGTAGCCACTCCTCCACTGCTCGGATTGCGCAGTTCGCAGCTGCTTCCGCAGCAACTTCCTTGGCTACCACAACCAGCGCCACATCGTCTGCAAAGCCAACTATGTCGGCGCTGCTCGGCAGTGAAGCTTCAGGACTCCGTCGTACATCGTGTTTCACAGCAGAGGGCCCAGTACCGATCCCTGAGGAACTCCGGCTGTCACCTCGTATGTCCTGGGGCCCACAGAGGTTTCGAGGACCAGCTCCTCTTGCTTAGGTAGCTGTGTACCACATTCAGCAGGTACTCTGGAATGTTGAAGGACCGTAGTGCCTCCAGTGTCCTCCCCAATCAGCCGAGTTAAAGGCGTTCCGTATGTCCAGCGTGACCACTAGACAATACTTCTTCGTCCCGCCTTTCCATCTGGTGCCAGCGATGGCTTCAGCAGCGATGTTGGTGACCCTCTCTATCGCGTCCAGTGTCGATTTCCCCTTCCGGAAGCCGTATTGGTTGGAAGAGGGTCCACCGGCACCCTCCATAGCTGCGTTCAGCCTGGTAGCTATGATCCTTTCAAAGACCTTGCCTATGGTGTCCAGCAGGCAGATCGGCCTATTGGACGATGCTTCTCCCGCTGGTTTCCCTGGCTTCGACAGGAGCAGGAGCTTCTGCCGTTTCCACCTGTCGGGGAAGGTCCCTTTAAGCAGGCACTTGTTGTACAGTGCTGCTGCCGCTTCCGTGTGTAGGGATAGCAGGCTCTTAACTGCAATATTTGGGACCAAATCAGGCCCGGGTGCCTTCTTGTTCTTTAAGTCCCTAGCCACTGATAGGACTTCCGTCTCCGTGACCGGGCATATCGGGCTCCCAACTTGTCCCGTCCATCGGGGGGATGGAATGGGGCGACCTTCTGGAAACAGCACTTGGACAATGCTTTCCAGGGCAGCCGGGTCTGTGGGCGACCTACTGCCGGCATTCATGCGTTTGACCACCGTTTTATAGGCTCTTCCCCATGGATCATTTTCCAGGTCATCGCAGAGCTTGAGGTAGCATTCCCTCTTGCTGTCCCGTATCGCCAGTTTGAGTGCCTTCTTTGCACTCCGGAAGCTCTTGTTGAGGGTAGAAAGGCTTGCGGTACTTCTCGCTCTTTGGACCAACCTCCTGGCTCGAAGACAGGTCCTTCGTAAGCTAGCGATTTCCTCGCTCCACCAGTACACTGGTGCGTGGTGGTTGCGATAGACCTTTCGCTGCTGCAAACTTTGGTCACAGGCTTCCTCCAGTCTAGCTGCCAACTTGTCCGCGGCTTCATCAGCCGAGTCCAACTCGGAGACAGCCAAGCCTTTTAGGGCACTGGCAAAGGCCTGTGGCCTAAAGGAGTCCTGGCGGTAAGCTGTTCTTGGTCTGGTCGTCGGCTGACTTTGGCACAGTGGGCCGCCAACTGACAGCAGAATGGCCTCATGGTCGCTGGCCGTAAAAACCTCGAACTGCTTGCGAACGATAGGTCGATTATCGAGTCGGCCCCAGCTCTGTTGAAGGTGTGCTGGGAGCCCTCGTTCAGCAGCACGATGTCCAGCGACGCAACTGATTCAAGGATGGTTCGAGTCTTACAATTCGCTGCAAAATGCCCGGTCTCCAGGCATCTGAAGCACCTTGGGGGGCCTGCTCTTTCCCGGATCCTACAGATGGTCCATCCGATCCGCACCTCGCCCCGATGGAGGACGGCTTTCCCCAGGGAGAAGGGCAAACTGACCACTGCCGTCTGCGACTCCGCGTAGCCTCGACGCAGACTCCGAACTCTGATGCGCTCCGCATCGATGCCATATTGGCTCGCTATAGCAGCGCAGACTTCCTTCTCCGTTGCGATTGAGTCGATGTCTCGTATCTCCAATACAAGCAGCTTCGTCTCGTCCGACATGGCTCGCACTGACGCTGCGTCGCCAAGCACCCTCGCTATGCTCTCCTTCATGGCCTCAGCGCTTTCTGCCTTTGGCCACCTCGAGCAGAAGGTTGCCGTTTATGGTGCAGCGTACCTTGGCAACACAGCTTCCCAGGTCCGACAACTGTTTGTCTTCCCCTCGAGTTACCATGGCTAGTACCTCGCTGTACGATGTCCCGCTCGCCTGTATAACGACCGCATCGGGTCTTGCGCGACGCGTAGCCCTTGGCTTTTTCTTAGCCACCTCCCACCCGGCAACCGGAATTGCGGGGCTCGCGGTCTTCGCGGTTGTCCTGGCGTCAGCGTGCGTCGCCACGCCATCTTGAGGTCCTTTTGGGGGGTTTCTTCGGGTGCTCTTGGGAGCTTTGGCCCTTTTTTTGCGTTGGGCGCGTGGGTGGTGGGGCCAGTTGAGCTCCGGATCCTCCCGCTACCGTTGGCTGGCTTATCCTTCGCCATGGCTCCGTTTGCGCTGCAGCCGCTTTCCTCCAGACCGGCGTTGTCTGCTGCTCCTTGTCAGCGCTCTGCATGCTCCGAGAGCATTTCGCGCACACGATTGTAGCGTCCTGACCATCCTCCCTGCTGCTGTCGTCCTTGCCGCCCTCTCTGTGAGCCTCAAGGATGCTCGTGTGAAGCGCCTTCATGCGCACGAACGTCTCCCTCGTGGCGACAGTTATGTGGCGCGCCGACTTGTCCATCATCTTTGTGGACATCTCCTGCAAGAGCTTCCCCAGCTCCAAGAGATCCTCGAGGCAGTTTGCCTCATGGGAGGCCTTGCTCCTTTTGGCCGGCGTTGTCCTCTGTGAGCCTGCTGGGCTCGCAGGATCTCGCGACCTCTTTGGGGTTTCCCTTACCTCCGGGTCTGAGTTCAGCCCTTCTTCTATGGTTGCAGGGGGTGCTAGCGAGCGGGCGAGCTTGCTGCCCCTCTTAAAAGCCGCTGCAGCACCATCAGTCCCTTCTTCCCTCGGTTGGCGGGGCGATCTAGCCACCGACGATCTGCCCACGAAGGGGTTTTCTACCTCCTCCATCAAGGCTTCCTGGTTAGCTAGAGGGAGGCTCCCGCGCTGGCCACAGATTTCCCCTTGGCTTACGATGGGGGATATACCGCCATCGCCTCGCCTCTCCCATCTGTCCTAGGGTTTTGGCCCCGAATCACTGCGGAAAGGTGGACAGTCCGGCCCAGTTTGCCTGTCCCGATCTTTTGATCGCCAATCAGCCAATCGCCTGGAGACCTTCAAAAACCGGCCAAATCCCAGTATCACGGAACAGGGTCTGGCCAAGGCTGGATTTTACTATCTGAACCGCCTGGATCACGTCAAGTGCGTGTGGTGAAAGAAGATCGACAACGCCTTCGACGAGCATTGTTGCTTCTTCCCCAACTGCCCGCGGGTAAGGATGGGCCCACTGCACAGTGGTCGCCCCCATAGGCCAAAAATAAAAAACAAAAGATAATATTACTGTTAAAAACGTGTCAGCACTGTCTTATAACACCTCAACATTTTTTACTCTGCTGTTATTTTTGTTTTGCTCCATCGGTCATCTTCAAGAATAATTATAAAACATAGAGCAAAACATTTTATTGTGCTGCAGTGTGAGCGACGCGTCGCGACGTTTCAAGTGAGCTTGTGAAACAATAAATAAAAACAATAAAAAAAAGATTTTATGAACAATGGAAGTATTTAATATTTTAAATACGGGTATTAACTATTATTTTTAATTAAATTCATGTACTAAGATTGTTGTGTCTATTTTTAATAATTAAGGTAATATTTGGTCACTTTTATATAAGTTTAAGTTTCACAAAGTCTTTTAGTTGTGAAGTTAATTGAAGTTAATGATCAAACTTATAATAAAAGATAAACGAATATTTACAGATTATTTAGAAAAAATTTCAGCTGCTAGTTTTTGCTAGCCGCTGCGTAAGCTTGAAAAGAACAACGTGGTCTCGCTGTTTTCGAGCATTTTTTTGTTCTGTCTCTGTTATATTGTTCTTGCCGTTGTAGTTTGTTGTATTTTCGTTATTTGTTTTGTGTTTTATGTGTTTAGAATTTTGTTTTTCGTTTTATTATTTAAATTATTTAAATAATTTATTTATTAATTTATTTAATTATTTTCTCAGGTATCAATGCGAGAATTCTCGTAAACATGTTTTCATCATTTTTGTAGCTTAATGCATTCGGCACAATTGCGCAAAAAAAATTAATATGTGATTGATCCCCCTTACATACAAAATTAGGAATATTAGCCGGATTTGGAAGAATTGCAAAAACTAATAATCTTAATTTGTGAAATTAATGAATTGTTTTTGCAAATCGTTAGGCGGAAATAACGGCCATTTTTTAAAAAATATTCTTATTGGCTAGAGTGCATGGAAATTATAATTCTAAAATGCTGTTTGTAACCAAATTTACATCGTGGACGTCCAAAAAAGGATTTTACTGAGGTTTAAAATTGGACGAAATTCCCATTGCGGCTCCAAGCTGGATGAGCTGCTGCATGTCATCTTTGATGAGGCGGGCGCAGAGGCCGCTTAGGAAGTGCGCGAGTCTCCCGAACCAGCGTCCCCTTCATGGAGAGCTGACAGACCACCACCAGCTAGACGGAGACAGCTAGGCCAGTCTAAGTTTCCGATTCTATGGGTGGTGGAGGATATCCATACCTAGTTCTTAAGCACACAGACACACTAACTGCTGTCTGCCTGCAGCAGTGTTCAAATAATTTGGTGATTAGCGAATGGAATAGCTTTAATCGTCCACTAAGTACTTAGCCAACTGCAGCCATCTGTATTTATGCTATGCTATGCTTATGTAATTTTTAGACAATAGAAGCCTAAAACTGAATTTTTAGGCAATAGAAGCCTACATTTTTGGTAATGATTGTCCAAAAAAAAACTTTTATTTTTTTTATTAATATTTATATCCAAAATAATTTTCCTGTGTGTTCTTTTAAAGTCACCAACTTCTAAGACAGATAGTTCTAGAAGTGGAAAGGCCATCCGATCTGACATTTGTAGGTTTAGAATTGGCATTTGACTTTGAAGACCCTTTTAAATTACCATAGTTCTCGTTAAAGGAAAAATATATTAAAACTTCTCTATAAAAGTGGAGACCATTTTGAAAATAGCTGCGCTTCCTGGCCGACGCTTTTCAGTCGTACTAGGCTATGCCAGGTCGCTCGCAAGGTTCGATTCCAGAAAGAGAGGAGCAAGGAGGCAATTCCTTTTGCCTGTCTGGAATAAAGCTCCATCCGTCTGCTGGGGAGGGTCGGACAAGCCTTCCTGTAGGACAGAAGCAGTCCAATGCAATGGGCGCAGAAGGAACTGACCACTCCGTTGGAGTGCAGTTGAATTCACTTAAACAGGGCTTATTTGAATTTTATTTGGGGCTTCATTTCGGACGATTCTTGAACTATATCAATACCCATGAGTACCAGCGCACCCCGTTTTCAATTACGAAATTTTTATTCGTGAAAAATTTTTGCTGTCAAGCAAAAATATTGCAGCACACAAAACGAAAACAAAATCAAGAAGAAAGCTATCTTCGGTAAACAGAAATTTGTATACCCATGCAGTCTGCAATTGGATTATTGAAAATCTATTCATTTTGGTTACAGTTGAAAAAATATCTTAGTTTGTAAACATTTTACATCTTCAATAAAGAATCTTACATTTTACATGTAGAATTTTACATTTTACATGTAGAATTTATGTTCATTTAAGTCGACCGATCGTTTCTATTAAAACCGTAATTCTATAACCGTAAAAACTGCAATATCTTGAAATTGATTGATATACGTTGAAAAGAAATAAGATAAAAATGTTTTTACATAAATTTCGCCATCATTCCTATGACAGCTATAAGATATAGTGTCCGTTCCGTCATAAATACTGCGTGCTAAAGAAATAAGACTATGCTGAAAGTTTAGCCCGATAGCTCAAAAACTGAGAGACTAGTTCGCGTAGAAACCGACAGACAGACGGACAGACAGACAGACAGACGGACATGGCTAGATCGACTCGTCTGGCGATGCTGATCATGAATATATATACTTTATGGGGTCGAAGATGCCTCCTTCACTGCGTTGCAAATATCATGGCAAAATTATAATACCCTCTGCAAGGGTATAAAAAATACCTTAACAAAGCCAACAGTCACACACCTATTTATATCTTTCTATATATATATATGTGTCTATATATATATATGTTACAAAATATTTAATTAATTAAAATTGAATAACCAACCCGATAAATAAGCAATACGATTACGCGGCAGGGTAGTCGACCGAATATACCTATACATATTTAACATATGGCAGGAGATAAAAAGATGAAGATAGTTACTCTTAATATACCTCCGCTGCGAACAATTAGAGCATCAACCCTGGCAGCTAGAAAAGCTAAGCAATCTAGGGTTGAAACACCGGCAAGGACCTTCCGAATAATCCGGGGCTGGGTCAAGATGTGATGACTACGACAACCGAATCGAACGAATGCTTTCAGCACGATGGTATCTAATATTGATATCTTTTGGGCGTTGATAATGCACTACGGTCAGTACACTCAAGTGGCCATTTAAAACTAAGCCCGGGCTTGTTAGGGTTTGGTGTTAAATAGGCGCGAAAGAAAGGTATAGATAAAAGAATGCGAAATATAAACTATCAGGCAGCTCGATTGTTATCTTGCATGTGTACTAGGTGGGTTAAGATTAATGTTTTTAGTTTAGGAAGGCTATCTACAGATGAGGTAATTTTATACAAATCATTATAATTTGCACATAATACTCTAAAGGGTTCATGCATTTCATACGATGTTCTGCAGTGGTGCAAAACCAAAGGCAGGTAAATTCATGTACTAAGATTGTTGTGTCTATTTTTAATAATTAAGGTAATATTTGGTCACTTTTATATAAGTTTAAGTTTCACAAAGTCTTTTAGTTGTGAAGTTAATTGAAGTTAATGATCAAACTTATAATAAAAGATAAACGAATATTTACAGATTATTTAGAAAAATTTCAGCTGCTAGTTTTTGCTAGCCGCTGCGTAAGCTTGAAAAGAACAACGTGGTCTCGCTGTTTTCGAGCATTTTTTTGTTCTGTCTCTGTTATATTGTTCTTGCCGTTGTAGTTTGTTGTATTTTCGTTATTTGTTTTGTGTTTTATGTGTTTAGAATTTTGTTTTTCGTTTTATTATTTAAATTATTTAAATAATTTATTTATTAATTTATTTAATTATTTTCTCAGGTATCAATGCGAGAATTCTCGTAAACATGTTTTCATCATTTTAGATTTATTTATTTAGTATCCTGACGCTACAAGGATAATACTTTTAAGTTATTGCGTCAGTCACAAAAAGATTACATAAATTATTACAAATATCTTAATATTAACAAGATTTAATTGACTTATTGACTAATGATTTCGGAGTTATATTATTTATAATTAAAAGAAAGTGTATTTTATTTGTTATACATGTTTGAAGTGTCTTAAGTGTTATGATTTATGTGTGTGTGCTAAGATAAGTTTTAGTTGTTTTCGAATTGTAAAGTGCCTCTAATTGTCTTGAGTTGGTTGGGTAAATGGTTCCATAATTTAATAGCGTAAACGAAGAATTGTCTGTCAGAGCTTGCAAGTCTTGTGCGTATACTTATTATATTATTCGTCCGTTGCGACGAAGAAAATCTAATTAGGTCAAACAAATACTCAGGTTGCTTCGTTATATAATAATTTTTGAAAGAATATTAAAATCCTGAAATCGATCCAGGTACGAACATTTAGGTTAAAGATTTTATTAGCGCTCTCGGTTACGTGGTCCGTTCTTCTCAAATTGAAAACGTATCGTGCAACATTGTTGAATGTCACCTTAATCTTTGCTGACTTATTGCGTCACAGTTTCCAAATATTTCAAGCCCATAAAAAGTGTTGGCATTATTAGAGTTTTGGCAATTAAAAGTCGGATATTAGTCGGAAGAATAGACTGTGTTACGTACAACTGTCGTAACATACCATATGTTCTCCCTGTAACTATGTTTATATGGTCATTCCAAGAGAGTGTCTTATTAAAGAAAAGCCTAAGTTACAAGCCTTTTCTACATATTCCAAATTCGTGGCTCCCAATCGGAGTTTCGGTAAATGATCCGTTTGAATATTCTTGTTGTAAATAACAATGCATTTGGACTTAACGGGGTTTAGGCTCAGACCATTTTCTTAGCCCAATTGCTAACACTCAACAAGTCAATATTACATACATTTATACATTCATCAACTTGACTTAACGGACGGCTGACATACAACTGAACATCATCTGCATACATATGAACATTACACATAGACAAAACACTTGGCAGGTCATTAACATATATGGTAAACAATAACGGCCCTAATACAGATCCCTGTGGTACACCACGAGTGGCGAATCGAAACCTTGATACATTTTCCCTACCGCAACAGCTTGTTTTCTATTCGCAATGTATGATCTTATTAACTTAATAGCTGTTAAAGAAAAGTTATACATGCGCTGCAGTTTTGTTAACAAAATGTCATGATTTACAGTATCAAATGCCTTGCTAAAGTCCAGTAGGGTTAATAATGTAACCCTCTTGTTATCTAACTCCTGTCGAATATCCTCTGCTATTTTGACTACTGCAGAAGTGCAGCTTCTTTTCTGGCGGAAACCAGATTGGTTATTATTTAGCAGATTGTGATTGATCAAGAAGCTATTTATTTGTCCGGCCAGTATTTTTTCGAAGATTTTTGACAGATAGGGGAGGATAGAAATGGGTCTATATTCGTTATTGGCTTTGGGAATTGGCATTATTTTTCCAATTTTCCAGGAATCAGGAAAAGTCGACGTGGTGATTGCCGTATTAAACACATGAGTGATGTGGCTTAGAATCTTTGGGAGAAGTATTTTTATAAATTTTGGATTAAGATCATCCAGACCAATGGCATTTGACTTAATCTTCAATATAGCTTCTAAAACATCACAATGACTTACACACTCGAATTCAAAACAATTAGCACTACCTAACAGGGACTCAGTGGACAGGTACGAATTAGAACTACATTCAGGAACATTAATTGTCAAAAATTTGTCATTTAGTTCGTCCACGTTTACGTCATTATTTATCACAGATTTTATATTGCCGACTCCCAAGTTTTTATTTCTTTCCAGACTTGTCTAGTTGTTATTGCACCGGTGAGCTTAGAGCTGAAATAAGCTCTTTTATTGGTATAAATCAGTTTATTTACACGCACCCTTTCAAATTTAAAAGTCCGTACAAATAATCAGTTCTATATCGTCTCCAATGTGCATATGCTTTGTCTCGTTTAGCTATAGCTCTCTTAATGTCATTATTAAACCAAGAATTTATTGAGTTCTTGACCCGTTTTCCCTAATAGGTACGTGTCTGTTGTAAAGATATTCAATATTAGCGTTTAGAAAGTTTAATTGAGAGTCTGTTGATGGAAACCCGTAAATGTCATTCCAATTACAGTGGCAGACGTCATAGTTTAGCATATCATAGTCAATATTTCTAAAGTCTCTATATTTAAAGGTTTGCTCAGTGCGGTCAATTTGAACGTTGTAAGTCAAGAAAATAAGGTCATGTTTTGAGAAATTCGGCACAGCGATTTGGTCATAAAGGAGAACTTTGTCATTATCGTCAACAAACACAACATCAAGCAAAGTATTCACCGTGCTGGTGTAATGGGTTGGCATCACAGAGTTTACTATTTTTACTCCTAAAGATTCCATATCATCACGTAAGTTTAATTCGTCCAAAATATTACTGTTAAGGTCACCTGCCAGAATTATGTCCGTATATCTATAAGAAAGGCTTGCTACAGCATCGATAATAGTCAAATAATTAGTCAGTTTGTTGGGTCTATACATGCAGCTGATTAATACCCTTGATCTGCTATTTCTTACATTAATTAGCTCAAGAAAAATATATTCAGTGGGATCATCAGCCGATTGCTTAGAAACTACTTTGCATTTAATGTTTGTTCTGACATATATTGCCACTCCTCCCGCATGCCCTACACGATCCGAGCGGTAAAGATTATATCCAGAGCATTCATACAATTTATCATTTGA
Source organism: Drosophila triauraria (assembly GCA_014170255.2). NCBI lineage: Eukaryota > Metazoa > Arthropoda > Insecta > Diptera > Drosophilidae > Drosophila > Drosophila triauraria. Next base: position 2,563,069 of record JABJVT010000007.1, read on the forward strand.
TGTTGCAAGAAACCAAGTTTCCGAGACGCAAATAATATCTATATTTAGCTTAATGCATTCGGCACAATTGCGCAAAAAAATTTAATATGTGATTGATCCCCTTTACATACAAAATTAGGAATATTAGCCGGATTTGGAAGAATTGCAAAAACTAATAATCTTAATTTGTGAAATTAATGAATTGTTTTTGCAAATCGTTAGGCGGAAATAACGGCCATTTTTTAAAAAATATTCTTATTGGCTAGAGTGCATGGAAATTATAATTCTAAAATGCTGTTTGTAACCAAATTTACATCGTGGACGTCCAAAAAAGGATTTTACTGAGGTTTAAAATTGGACGAAATTCCCATTGCGGCTCCAAGCTGGATGAGCTGCTGCATGTCATCTTTGATGAGGCGGGCGCAGAGGCCGCTTAGGAAGTGCGCGAGTCTCCCGAACCAGCGTCCCCTTCATGGAGAGCTGACAGACCACCACCAGCTAGACGGAGACAGCTAGGCCAGTCTAAGTTTCCGATTCTATGGGTGGTGGAGGATATCCATACCTAGTTCTTAAGCACACAGACACACTAACTGCTGTCTGCCTGCAGCAGTGTTCAAATAATTTGGTGATTAGCGAATGGAATAGCTTTAATCGTCCACTAAGTACTTAGCCAACTGCAGCCATCTGTATTTATGCTATGCTATGCTTATGTAATTTTTAGACAATAGAAGCCTAAAACTGAATTTTTAGGCAATAGAAGCCTACATTTTTGGTAATGATTGTCCAAAATTTAATTTTTTAGGCAATAAGCGACGTTATGAAATATTTCAATATGGCCTAAAATTAAGACAATTTTTAATATGAATAGATTATTCTGTTAAACTGTAATATTGTTACTTACTCCGGTTCTAGCCGACATAGGCAGCTGTTACGTAAGCCGGATCTGGCCGATGTAGGCAGCAGATCCACGCGGAAGAAAATAAAAAGGTAGCAAGAGAGATAGCCACGAACCTCGCGCGTGCACTGCAATCCCACGGTCCCCGAAAATCAGCGTTGACAAAATTGCGCCAGTATTTAGCTACAGACACTGACACTGTATAATTACATCAACTCGGACCGTATTCCCACGGTAACCCAGCAACGATTTGTTGGGACTTTCGTCCATTTTTTGTGTGGGAATGTACTTAACCGGAAACACATTCATTTTTGGGTGCAATGAAGGGGAAATTTGGCGTTTCATTCCTGTGATCCATAGCCGAAACTTGGAACACCCTTGGGTATAAAAGGCCCCAATGGAACAGTAACAGGGAGAGTGAGAATTCAGCACTGGAAGTCTTTTGGCCGAATACCAATGAATACCAAATTGAATGCGTGCAAGCCGCTAAAGTGTAAAAGTCGGATAGATTTCCGCGATCAGTCCTTGTAAAGAGCAAAATTCCTTAGGACTGTCGACTAGTTTACAACTTCCCGTCAAACAATTCCGAGTACAATGTGAATCCTTAACGATATAAACCAATCAATCCTGCCAATCTCTGCCGTGACAAAAGTGAATCCTGAAGAACAATTGCAGTTCCACTATATACAAAATAAATCGTGCAATCAACAAACAAAAAAAAAAGGCTTGATCCCCAATTACTGGGCGTAGTCGAAATCCGGCAACTATAACCCCGTGACATAGCCTTAACCCTGCAACCACAATCCTGTGGCACATGTCAGGTTTTGAGGACTTCAGCGATTCTAGACAACTCCAAGGATGACTCTACATCAGTAATGAGAAGCAGAACCAGTGCCATCAAAGCCGCAATGATCTGACAACAAATATATAAAAGCAAAGCCACCACTACATAAACCATTTCCTGAACATATAAACTCAATTCCCTACACCAATACCTATCTTATTTTTATACCCTTTCACAGGGTATTATCATTTTGCCATGATATTTGCAACGCAGTGAAGGAGGCATCTCCGACCCCATAAAGTATATATATTCTTCATCAGCATCACCAGCCAAGTCAATCTAGCCATGTCTGTCTGTCTGTCCGTTTAACTAATCAGGCAAAATCCTTTATGGCAAAAAACTTTTATTTTTTTTATTAATATTTATATCCAAAATAATTTTCCTGTGTGTTCTTTTAAAGTCACCAACTTCTAAGACAGATAGTTCTAGAAGTGGAAAGGCCATCCGATCTGACATTTGTAGGTTTAGAATTGGCATTTGACTTTGAAGACCCTTTTTAAATTACCATAGTTCTCGTTAAAGGAAAAAATATATTAAAAACTTCTCTATAAAAGTGGAGACCATTTTGAAAATAGCTGCGCTTCCTGGCCGACGCTTTTCAGTCGTACTAGGCTATGCCAGGTCGCTCGCAAGGTTCGATTCCAGAAAGAGAGGAGCAAGGAGGCAATTCCTTTTGCCTGTCTGGAATAAAGCTCCATCCGTCTGCTGGGGGAGGGGGTCGGACAAGCCTTCCTGTAGGACAGAAGCAGTCCAATGCAATGGGCGCAGAAGGAACTGACCACTCCGTTGGAGTGCAGTTGAATTCACTTAAACAGGGCTTATTTGAATTTTATTTGGGGCTTCATTTCGGACGATTCTTGAACTATATCAATACCCATGAGTACCAGCGCACCCCGTTTTCAATTACGAAATTTTTATTCGTGAAAAAATGTTTGCTGTCAAGCAAAAATATTGCAGCACACAAAACGAAAACAAAATCAAGAAAGAAAGCTATCTTCGGTAAACAGAAATTTGTATACCCATGCAGTCTGCAATTGGATTATTGAAAATCTATTCATTTTGGTTACAGTTGAAAAAATATCTTAGTTTGTAAACATTTTACATCTTCAATAAAGAATCTTACATTTTACATGTAGAATTTTACATTTACATGTAGAATTTATGTTCATTTAAGTCGACCGATCGTTTCTATTAAAACCGTAATTCTATAACCGTAAAAACTGCAATATCTTGAAATTGATTGATATACGTTGAAAAGAAATAAGATAAAAATGTTTTTACATAAATTTCGCCATCATTCCTATGACAGCTATAAGATATAGTGTCCGTTCCGTCATAAATACTGCGTGCTAAAGAAATAAGACTATGCTGAAAGTTTAGCCCGATAGCTCAAAAACTGAGAGACTAGTTCGCGTAGAAACCGACAGACAGACGGACAGACAGACAGACAGACGGACATGGCTAGATCGACTCGTCTGGCGATGCTGATCATGAATATATATACTTTATGGGGTCGAAGATGCCTCCTTCACTGCGTTGCAAATATCATGGCAAAATTATAATACCCTCTGCAAGGGTATAAAAATACCTTAACAAAGCCAACAGTCACACACCTATTTATATCTTTCTATATATATATATGTGTCTATATATATATATGTTACAAAATATTTAATTAATTAAAATTGAATAACCAACCCGATAAATAAGCAATACGATTACGCGGCAGGGTAGTCGACCGAATATACCTATACATATTTAACATATGGCAGGAGATAAAAGATGAAGATAGTTACTCTTAATATACCTCCGCTGCGAACAATTAGAGCATCAACCCTGGCAGCTAGAAAAGCTAAGCAATCTAGGGTTGAAACACCGGCAAGGACCTTCCGAATAATCCGGGGCTGGGTCAAGATGTGATGACTACGACAACCGAATCGAACGAATGCTTTCAGCACGATGGTATCTAATATTGATATCTTTTGGGCGTTGATAATGCACTACGGTCAGTACACTCAATTGGCCATTTAAAACTAAGCCCGGGCTTGTTAGGGTTTGGTGTTAAATAGGCGCGAAAGAAAGGTATAGATAAAAGAATGCGAGGAAATATAAACTATCAGGCAGCTCGATTGTTATCTTGCATGTGTACTAGGTGGGTTAAGATTAATGTTTTTAGTTTAGGAAGGCTATCTACAGATGAGGTAATTTTATACAAATCATTATAATTTGCACATAATACTCTAAAGGGTTCATGCATTTCATACGATGTTCTGCAGTGGTGCAAAACCAAAGGCAGGTAGGATCTTGTGGTTCTACATGGTACGTGGAAATTCAACTGACCCAATAGATCGCTGCTTTCCACGTCACCACGGATCAGATTATACATAAAGACAATGCCTAACATCGTTCTACGGTTTGCTAAGGAAGGAAGGTTAATCAGGAGAAGTCTACTAGAATAAGAGGGCAACCTAAGGTTTGCATCCCAGTTTAAGCCACGAAGAGCGAAAAGTAAAAAGTTCTTTTGAACAGACTCAATGCGTTTGCTGTGAACGTCCCACTGGGGACTCCAAACGCAAGATCCATATTCTAAAATAGGACGAACTAACGAAGTGTATAAATTCTTCGTGACGTAGGGGTCATCGAATTCCTTCGACCACCGTTTAATAAATCCCAGCACACCCCTGGCTTTATTCACAATGCACGAAATATGATCAATAAACTCCAGTTTAGGATCTAGGCGGATACCCAAATCGTCGACTAGCGTGATCCTTTCCGAAGAGCAGCAGTTCAGCGTATAAGTCGCAAGCATGGGAGAGACACGTGAGAATGTCATCAGCTTGCATTTTGAGCCATTCAGGTTTAATAAGTTTACATTGCACCATGTTTGAAAGTTATTAAGATCTGTTTGTAAAACCTTGTATTGCACACAAAGTTTAAAGTCGTCAGCGTACATGAGTACTCTGGAGTGAGTCAAGACTTTGGGCAGGTCGTTAATAAATAAAGTAAAAACTAAGGGACCCAAGTGGCTCCCTTGCGGGACACCAGAGGTCATCCGGAAAACATTCGACCAGTTGTTTTTAAATAGAACCTTTTGCGTCCTACCATTCAGATAACTTGAGATCCACCTAAGAAGATCGACAGGAAAACCCATGCTTTACTGAAATCAGTACAGATCACATCTGTCTGCAAATTTTGTGGAAAGCCCCTTATAATGAAAGAAGTGAGCTCCAGAAGGTTAGTAGTCGTTGATCTTCGTTTAATAAATCCATGTTGGCATGGAGAAATTACTGATCTACGCAGGTGCTGCAAATGGGGAGTAATTACGTTTTCGAAAAGTTTTGGGATGGCTGACAACTTAGAGATTCCTCTACAGTTGTTAGCATCCACTTTGCTACCTTTTTTGTGGAGAGGAATCACGAATTATTCCTTCCAAATAAGGGGAAATTGGGAAGTTTCTAAGGATAAGGTAAACAATTTTAATAGGGGACTGCACAGGGACTCGGCACAATACCTAAGCACACAGCTTGGTATTCCGTCGGGACCTGGCGAATAAACCGGCTTGACACGTTGAAGATCCAAAGAAGGAGCTTTCGTTTAAGCTAGGACTGAAGATTAGGTTTGATTTGGGCATGCTATAGGAATAGGTTTGGTTTGAATCGGATGACGGAGAATAAGTAGTTTGAAAAAACTGAGCAAAGACTTCGGCAATTGCCTGATCATTGTTTGCTGTCGTATTTTTATATGAAAGCGAGGAAGGATGTGTAATAGGCTTACGTTTAGTGTTGACAAAATTATAAAACTGTTTTGGGTACTGCGCAAACTGAACCCTACAACGAGTCAAATAGTTTTTGTAACACTGCGCGTTAAGCACGGTAAACTTTGACCGAGCCGCTAAATAGCGAGAATGAACAGCTTGAGAACCGTTACGTTTAAATTTAGAATAGAGATTGGACTTGACATTTTGAAGGCGAGTCAACTCTTTACTAAACCAGGGAGGCTTATTGGAGATTGACGGATAGTATAACGGAACACATTCTGTAAAAAAGGAGTTCATGGCATTGTAAAAAATATCCATGGCACCCACCATGTCAGTGCACATGTAGAGATCGGAACAATCAAATTTAGATATAAAATTATTCAGCCGTCGAAAATCCGCCTTGCAAAAGCAGTGAATTTTCTTTTCTGGCCGATCAGACTTTTTCTTCATAGCAGTCCCAATATCGATAGTCACATCGAAAGTAGGATGGTATGGATCTTCGGGTAGCGTCAAGGGCGGGACCTTAACCAAACTGACTCTTGCCGGATCAGAGACAAAGCAGAGGTCTAGCAAGCGATCTAAGGAATTTCGTACATGGTTGACTTGAGACAGCGAAATGTCAAACAAGCCATCAATAAAGTCGTGACGTGCTGTAGTCAAAAGGGTATTTAAGGATTTAGTTAAGGACCAAATAGCCCCAGAAATGTTAAAATCCCCTAGAACTACTAAGTGGTCCCTATCCGAAAGTCTATTGGAGACCGCCTGAATAGCGGAAAGGTGGTTCCAATAAGTAGAAAGTTCCGACAAGGGAGGAATGTAGGAACATGTAATAAAAGTAAAACAACCATTTAATGATAGTTTCACACAGAGGAATTCAACATCGCTGCATTCCTCGAAAGTTAATAGTTCAGACGTGAGGTTGGAGTCAACCGCAATGAGGACACCGCCCCCTCGCCTGGAAGGCCGATCAAGCCTGTGTGTTGTGTACACAGCTGGAAAAACTTCGGAGCTTAGGATCTCCGGCTTTAACCAGGTTTCTGTGAACACTATCACCTGGGATGCCAAGGAAACACTATCAGAATACAATTTAGGAAGCTTACTACGTAACCCCCTTGCATTCTGATAGGTAAGAAGCAGGGAATTGGTTAGTTTTTTGGAGCAGGCACAGTGGTTTTGTCCGGCCTGGGTAGACTTAGTCCAACAGGCCGTCTTTTCTTTTTCTTGGCTTCGTACTCCTAAACAACAACATGCTGCGGCCAGAAATCGGCAGAGCATATTGTTCTAAAGAGTTCGTCAGTGACATTTATTTTGAAAGATGAAATATTCCTAGCGTAAGAAAATTTAATTTTTTCCACCTTAATTTTATCGGACTTAGTTCTGTTTCGAATAAAGACAGTAACATATTCAGATGTTAGAGATGCCGAGAGACAAATATCTGCCTCGTTGGTGGTACTGCAATAAGGGCTTTTGGCAACACAGACTGGTTGGCTGTATTACCAATTTCGGCCGGTAATCCAGGCCTGTCACCCTGGGGAGCATTCGGGACGGGGGTCTGAGGGGTCGTTAATTTTGATTTTGACCCGCCAGCGGACTCAACGGACAACACTGGAGCTGCGGTCCCTGTCACGGCACATTCGGAGACCGAATCTTTCCTTGCACCCGACCTCAATATCATAGGAGTTAGATATATTGGGGTCGGGGGCTGTGCCGAGGGAGTGAGCTGTTGAGAACCGGCGTCTAGTTGCAGGGCAGCGGCCAAATGCGGTGTGCAAACCGTGGTTTTCTTGCGCTTTGGGGACTCGTTCAACAGATTTAGGCCATTAAACTTGGAGTCCAGCGCCATGAGCACCTCATAAGTTTTGCGAAAACTAACAAGTAGCTCTTTGAAACCATTTTTGGTTTGCCGCATGAATGCCATCATTTCCCTTTCAACATCGCGACAAGCCTCACAGCAGTAGCGCAATCCAATGTTTTTGTAATATTATCAGCCAGCCGGCCTGTGCATTCAATGCACTTGGCGTGCACGACATTGTCCCCTGCAGAAATTACTTTCTTGCAGGTTTTTATTACACAGACAACATAAGAAGATATTATAGCGACTTACCACTGTACCAGTCATAAGTTAAGAGAAAATAAGAGTAGTTACGTGCACTAAGAGAGAGCAAGAGAGCGAGAGTTAGGGAGCTTAAGCCGTCAAGCTGTAATATCGGCGTAACGGATAAAGCACAAAGAGGAATGCAAAAATGCAGATAAGCAAATCGCTGCACAAAACTAAAATTGCAATTAATATAGTTATTAATACACAAAAACAGCTGCATGCACACGCGAAGTGACACGGTGAATTATTATTGACACAGGATAGAAGTTTTAAATAAGCCCCGCTGGTTTATAGCAAAGATTTTACACAAATACGAGGCGCAAAACAAAAACACGACCGTTCATTTTAAAAAGTAAAACGAATAACGATATAACCATGACAACTAGGATGGCTGAGCTGCAGGAGGATCTCATCAGCCTGCGGCACAAAGTGACGGAACTGGCTGCGATACAGCCAAGGGAGAGCCAGGGGAATCCCTGAGGTCAGTTCGACACCACAAATACAGGGAGCTGTTCGGTGGAGCCAAACCGAGCCAAGACAGATACCAGTAGCAGCGAACAGGCCAGTACCAAGTCCGCGGGAGGGTGGTGGAGAACCAACACAACTCAACTCTGGAATCCGTGAGGCTC